>OZ002733.1:12544046-13092395 GCA_963924305.1 Polygonum maritimum | reverse complement strand
TAAAGTTAGTGTTATAATTACCTTTCCGAAGTATAATAACAAAAAAAAGAATAAAGGAGTAAAAGATTGGTATCTTTTGAATCTGAAAAGAAAAGATCAATTATTACCTCATTGATAAGATTGTTATATTTAAAAAATAAAACAAATTTAAAAGATTTTATACAATTAAAAAAAATCTATTTGGTTGGTTGATTAACAATTAATGGAGAAAAGCATACGTATGTAACTATGTTCAAGTTTTATTTTCTAACTCAAAATACTACATAGTTAGAAAACTTTGAACAAGAATGATTAGATCAAGACTGGGTAATTGGTTTTTTGATTTTTTGTAACTATTCTTAATTTTATGAGGGATTGGGGTGGAGGGGGTGGAATGGGGGCGTTTTTAGGGAGGGTAGACGAAGTTGAAAAAAAATGAAGCAAATAGGTGAATCCCCCCTATAAAAGCCTCCAACTCTCTCTTTTTCTCTCTCCTCCTCATTTTTTTTTCACTCCTTCCTCTCTCCGTCGCCCCGCCCACCCGCCGTCGCCCGCCCGCCCGCCGTCGCCCGCCCTCCCTCTCCGTCGCCGCCGTCGCCCGCCCTCAGGTTCGTCCGCCATCTCTCTCTCTCTCTCTCTCCATTCTCTCCCTCTCTCCTAGATCCGGGCTCGTTGGAGCCAGATCCGGGCTCCTACGAGCCAGATCTAGGCTCGAACAAGCCGGATCTAGCCGGTTCCGGACTCGTACGAGCCGGATCTAGCCGGATCCGGGCGCGTACGAGCCGGATCTAGCCGGATCCGGGCGCGTACGAGCCGGATCTAGCCGGATCCGGGCGCGTACGAGCCGGATCTAGCCGGATCCGGGCTCGTACGAGCCGGATCCAACCGGTTGGATTTTTGGGATTTTTGGGTTTTTGGATTTTTGAGGATTTTGGAATTTTTAGATGACAAGTTTGTTTTTCGGATTTAAGTGATGACAAGTTTTTTTGTGGGTTTAGGGGTTTTGAGTTTGTGGGTTTTTTGGATGACAAGTTCAGTTTAGGGTTTTTGCAAACGATTTTATGTTTTGGGGTGATGACAAGTGATTTTTTATGAGTTTTGAGCAATTTAAATTTGTTGTACGGATCTGACTGATGACAAGTGCGTTTTAAGGTTCTAGGTGATGACAAGTTGTTTTATATGGTTCTGGGTGATGACAGGTTCGTGTTTATGGGTTTTGGCGATGACAAGTCCGTTTTTAATGTGTTTTGGTGATGACAAGTTGTTTTACGGTTCTGGGGGTGATGACAGGTTTGTTTTAAGGTCTTTTGGATGATTTTATGGGTTTGGATATGTTTTTGGATTTTTTGGATGACAACTTTGTGTTTCGAATTTAAGTGATGACAAGTTTTGTTGTGGGTATAGGGGTTTTGAGTTTGTGGGTTTTTTGGATGACAAGTTCATTTTAATGTTTTTGGGACGATTTTACGATTTAGGGTGATGGCAAGTGATTTTTTATGAGTTTTGAGCAATTTAAGTTTGTTCTACGGATCTGACTGATGACAAGTGTGTTTTAAGGTTCTGGGTGATGACAAGTCCGTTTTTATGGGTTTTGGCGATGACAAGTCCTTTTTTAATGTGTTTTGGTGATGACAAGTTGTTTTACGGATCTGGGGGTGATGACAGGTCTGTTTTAATGTTTTTTGGATGATTTTATGGGTTTGGGTATGTTAGATTTGTATATATATTACTTATAATTATGGCCTATTAGCTCAAATGGTAGAGCAATGTGCTTGATGCACAATAATGTGGGTTCAAATCCCACATAGGTCAATTTCGTAACTGGTCATCACTGATGACAAGTTTTTTGCGTGAATGATGGGTTTTACCTCGACTTGTCATTAGATGACAAGTTGAGTACGTGAACGAAATGACAAGTTAAGTGCGTGGACTGATGACAAGTAACTTGTCATCAGATGACAAGTTACTTGCCATCACTAATGACAAGGCGGTCAACGCCGGTCAACGACTGGTCAACGTCGGTCAACGCCGATAGTGGTAAGGAGTGCTGACGTCATCATATGCCATTGGTGACGTCATCCTGTAAATTTAAAAAAAATGTAGGGGCAAAACGGGAAGATCGCCTATGGGACCTCATTTTTTTTCCTTGTCACCTATTTGCTTCAATATTGCTTGCCCATAGCCTAGTTACCCATTTTCGTCTAATTTTATTCATTAATGCAATTTAAAATCTAAATCTATCAAATTTTGAATTATCTCAACTAATTTATTTAACTAGGAAAAATACATAAGGATATATTTTATATTAATTTATATCACACCCCAACAAATTTATTTTAAATATATTTAATTAATTAACTTTTTGTTCATAAATCACATCTAAGTGAAATAGTCTATACTTCTGCTTTAAAAACGAAAAAGAATAATGTATATCCAAATGTATATTAAAATGCATACATATTTTGTGTTCGAATACTTTTAAGAGATTCTATAAATTCAAATTCTAAACTTGAAAATTTCTAAGAAATTCAATTTAGCTAAATACCAATTTAATTTAATTCAAAATTTAACTAAGTATAATCACGACCATTCATTAATTTTGATTTACCAATACAATATAGTTTTATCAAATTTAAACTTTATTCAACTTCTGTGCAGGGCACGGGGTTTATACTAGTAGTTAATTCATAGTTGTAAAACAAAATATTTATACGAGTCTTCAACTAGTTAATTCGTATCATCCTTATAAATATATTTTGTAGAATTGGCCGCTTGACCGATGAATAAAAGGAGGATGCAAAGCGATTGACTCTTACCAACATAGAGCCAAAGAAACTCGTGACATACTTACGTGACAAGTGGTCGAATATTAGAACTTCTATGAAACAGTTGTACAGTTTTTGACATGAGTGTTTTAAGGCAGAGATGGGAACGATGACTGTAACCCAATTCGCATTTAGTTGCTTGAAGAAGAACGACTACTATCTCGATTTTCATACTCTGAAAGGAAGCGATGAGATTGACGATTTTTTCTTTGCCCATCCGATGTCATTGAAGCTGTTGAAATTGTTTACATAATTTGTGATTATGAACGCAACATACAAGACAAATATGTAAGTGTTTAATAAGCCCCTTCTACTTATTAGATTAATTGTTAGAAAACCGAGTTCGTGTTTTTATTGTTCCAAAACGAAGAGGTTGCCGAGAGGTCGCCGACCTCAATTTCCAGAAGCGAAGCGCGTGCGGAAATTGCAGAAAAGGAAACAACGTGTTTTCTGTTATGGAAATCACGTACAACATATCTAGCAGCTCGTTTAAGGCAAGGACAAGATCATAAAGATGGAAAATCATCAAGAGATCAAGGAAGATATTGAAGATGATTTTATCATGGCTTATGATTATATTTTAGGAAAGATCTTGTGAGGATTGTGTACGATTCATGCCTTAGTCGTTTCGGCTGAATTGTGGAGCAATATTCTTAGTTCTATTTATACATTTCGTGCATACACTCTAGGAACTAAGGAGGAGCAAGAACAAACATTGTAATTGTGAGTGTTTGGTGAGTGAGATCGTGGGATTCGATCTTCGGAGGTTGAGTGTTGAGCGAGATTGTATTGAGTGAGGATTAGGATAAGGCAAGAGTACTTACTAGAGTGTGTGGGATTCACATCTAAAAGTAGGAACACCTTTGTAATCCAAGAAAGCAATATAAGCGAGCGAAGTGCTCTTCAAGTCCCTCTAGGTTGAAGCTTAGAGGGCAAGTGGTTTTTCTCTATACAAACTAGTTGGTTTGTAGAGAGTTTTCCACTATAAATCCTGTGTTCAAACTGGTATTATCTAAGCCTTTCTTGCGTCTTTATTCCGCTGCATAACACTAGTTGTTAACTCTAGTTGCCGACATCGTAGGTGTCGACGACCTCTGAAGTACTAACTGAGATCCTACATTAATGTTTACACGCATTGATTACATTTCATTGATTTTAGGTATAACATGCTCTTGGTTGAGATGGTGGGATTGACGTATACAAGACACACCTTCACCATTACTTTTGCGTTCATGGTAAAAGAGATGAAAAATCACTAATGAATGGATATTGGGACAATTGCTAGAATTGTTCAAAAATGTGGGAAAAATGTTAGAAGTTATAGTCACAAATCGAGATATTGCAGAAGTGAATGTTGTCGATGTAATTTTTCCCAACGTCACACGCTGTGTTGGGTGCATATCCTACGTAATTGCGCAGGGAATTCGCTCTTGGTTGTAAATTTGTTGAAAGCACAAGTTGCACAACAGAGTCGTTGACTTATTCAACTCTATGACTTTGGTGGAGTATGAGGTACAAGTACAAAGCAGTCAATCCATTGTTGTTTGCTTATCTCCAAAATAACTAGTTGGACAATCTTTTTCATGTTGTGAGATCGTACACAAATCACCGTCTTAATCTGTTCACAAGGACCAATTGGTATTGAAAATATAATTAATATGTTGTTCGCAGAGCCGAATCACAACAATCAATCAATCAATATATATTATAAAAGCCGACCGTTTTCGAGCCACCACGTTGATTCTGGCCCCACTTTATTTTTTTATTTTAAGATTTCTTATTCAATTCAAATGGATATTAGCAACTTTATATCTTTTATTTTCCTTAAATATCTAATCTTTAATTTTATTTTTAAAGTCATACTTTCTATTTTTAATTTTATTTTCCTCAAAGTAATTTTATCTTTAATTTTCTTATATAAAAGATAACCAATATATATTCACATATACCATTCAAGAATTGATTTTCTTCTATCTTTAATAGAAGGTTTTGTGTTATTTCATGTACATACTACGTTGATTGAAATATTATTTGTGTTGATTGGCACGTAGCCACGTACTATCTCTTTAATTAAGTACATATTATTATCTCTGTGTTGAACAAGATTGTTATTTTAGCCTTTTAGTTTTGTTAAGATTTATATATTGCATTTTATAAATTCAAAGAAAGGAACGGTTGATGAAGTACAAGATTTTGTTGTTGGAAATCAATATATATAAAATAAAAATACTCCACCGCGTTGATTCTGACCCCACAACATAATCGATAAAAAAATTGTTTTATTTATGTTATTTCGATTAATCAAATCAAATTCCTTATTATCTATTTATGTAAAAGATATAATCAAAATTTTGATTTTTGGTAAAAAATACTATCTTTTTTAATATATCAATTGTCTTTTTAAGATTGATTCTGATCCCATATCATATTTAAAAAACAATTAATTTTCTCACTTTTTATTTGATTTTCTTAAATCCCTTACCTCTTATCTTTTTAAGCCTACATTATATTCTATATTATTTTTACCTAATATGATATGATCAAATCTTACTATAAAGATATTAGAAAGATATTATCTTAATAAAGTTGTTAGATATTATTTGTGATTAAATCAGTATAAGATATTATTGAGATATTATTTTATTAAAAATTTATTGGGTGTAAAGATAGTGTCAAAAATTGTAACATATAAATATATCAAAATGTATTATTTTTTTTGATCAAGCAAAATATATTATTTGATTTACTTAGATAAACACATTAATATTATATCTAAATAATTAAATAGTGGCAATATAGGCTAATTTTTTTGACCAAATAAAAACATATAGGCTAATTTTAAAAATAATATCAGTTGATAACACTCAAATTCGAATGATAAAAGTGAATTTTAGCTATAAGGTATATCAATTTAGATTATTATAATAAGGTTTTAGAAATTAAATGTAATCAAGTATATATATTGGGTCTTCTATGTATTTTTTGAGTTATACAAACTTCAAAAAATGTCACTTTTTTAAAACATGTTTATACATTAAAACTTATATTATATTTTTTTGTATCAATATTCGATTATAAAATATCTAACTATAACTTTATACTTTAAAGTCAAATTGTCGTGCATGGCGCGACAGGTAAAACTAGTCCGTGTTAAAACAATTCTTAAAGACGTTTATCACAGGACACAACGCTATTGTAAGAAAAAAGTACACCACCATGTGAACTATCCAAATGAACACCATTCACGGAGAAACGGAACAAGATCGTACATCTATGGCACTAAACATCCGGTACACTACTTAACCGTTGCATCTCGTCTCCCGAGAAAGGCTTATGCAAAACAGGCCGAAATGATAATGCTCGGATCCGAGCTATGAAATTACAAAACTACCACCTTCACTTATCCCCATCGGCATCAACCACCATTGAGTGGAGTCACAATCCAAGAGTTCTTCTTCTTCTCTGCTTAACCGGAACCTGCTAATTTCCCAACACCCCTCCAATTGAATTCCCCCAAATTCAGACACACAATCTGTTCAACCAATCGCACACTCCACAAACCATTCTCGACCAAAGATGGAAGCTTGTGCTTCTCCCTCGGGGACTCATCCCCGCTCTCTTCTTCCGGCTTCAATTCGGCCATTACCTCGCCTCCTCTCGGTACTCCCTAGGTCTTCGTCTCTCTCCGTCCGCTCCCACATCCGCCGCCATAGGAAGCAATGCCTTCCCGCCTTCGCTTCTTCTTCCTCTTCTTCTTCTCCGAGCGCCGACACGCTCGTGGCCTCTGGCACCCGGAAGGACAAAGCGAGCGCCGAACAAGCCGTTGACTTGACGTCTTGGATGCACAACAATGGGTTGCCCCCTTGTAAGGTGGTTCTCGACGAAAGGCCCTCTCTTGATTCCAAGCTCAGCCCTATACACTACGTTGCGGCCAGTCAAGACCTTCAAGTATGGCCTTCTTGCCTTTTCTTGTTAATTTGCGAGAGTTTGATTTTGGAATTTGGATTGATTGGTTTTGGGGGGTTTTCTTTCAGCCTGGCGATGTTGCGTTTTCCGTGCCCAATTCGTTGGTTGTGACTCTTGAAAGGGTGTTGGGCAATGAGACGATCGGTATGCTATGCTTCACTTTTTGCTGTTAGTTCTTCTTGTGTTATGGGCTTTTAATTTCTTGTCTATCAGCTCACAATCGAGTTTCTGCCAACAATAATCTTGGCTAGTTCACTGGAACTGTAATTTTGATCTTTATTAATCAAGTTAAAGTTGAAATTGCCTGTTGTCAAGTATGAAGGAGTCAAAGAGTATATGGCAGCTTGAAAATGTGTCATGCATTGTTTCGATTCTGAATGGAATGTGATTAAAATGTGCCTGGTGATGTTTGCCTTCATCTCGTTTCTTCACTAAGTTTTCACCCTCATCCTGAATTTTAATATAGTACAAAACACAGTGTATATTTGATTTGTTTGTACATTTTTACATATCTTGAATTCTTGGCTAGCACGTACTACATTGCTACCGATATATAATTCCTATTGATTTTGATCCTCACATCCCAAATTAACTCATTTAGGTAAAGGACTGGTCATCCTTTCCATGTTATATAGCCCACTGTGAATGAGGCATGGGCCTAAACTTAGAAGACCTTCAGTTCATAACACATGAAGAACAAGCATTATGTTTACCCTAATGTCTGCATTGCTTATATTAGCTATATGGCCTACCAGCAAGGCAATCAAATCTGTTTGCTTCTCTCTTCCCTGCCTTTTTCCTTTGTCTCAAGCTGTAATAGCTGGTATGTTCTTTACATAAAAGGTTTTTTATTGTCTCGAATTTCCACTTCCCATTGCCATGAACTGGTAGTTCATGTTTCAAAGACTAGCTAAATGTGGGTTTTCAAGGCTCACATAAGAATATTGCTGTGGTAATTAATATTGTATTGAAGTTTGTGTTTGTTGAGTGGGAAGTAATCTTTGTTGATACGCAACTCATTATTGCAGTTTATTTAGGGCTTTGCATATTCAATAGTTTAAATCTGAATCAGCTATTTGATTCCGTGCAGCTGAATTGCTGGCCTCAAACAAGTTATCTGAATTGGCTTGCTTGGCATTGTATCTAATGTATGAGAAGAAGCAAGGGAAAAAGTCATTCTGGTATCCATATATCCGGGAGCTTGACCGTCAAAGAGGTAGGGGTCAGCTAGCTGTGGAGTCTCCACTATTATGGTCAGAACATGAACTGTCTTACTTGGATGGCAGTCCCACTAAGGTAGCTTATTATCCTTTCTTTTTGACATCTTTTGCTCCCTTGCTTCACTAAACACTCATATTGACATTTGTGCTGACCTTTGTCCTAGATAATAACGTTAGTTTTATCTGAGTTGCAGGCAGAGTATTTTGAAAGGGCTGAGGCAATAAAAAAAGAGTACAATGAGCTTGATACTGTATGGTTTATGGCTGGATCCCTTTTTCAGGTCATTTTCTCTTGTGTACTTTTTCCATTGAGCTGTTTTATTTGGTTCTACTATTTTTTTTCAGCATTTCTATATAAGATTTCCACAACTCTGTTTATACATGTACACATATGGTTGCTGATGCTATTTTGTATTCAAATACTATAACATTGCCGTATTCTTTTTTTTCTTGCAGCAATATCCATATGACATACCATCTGAGGCCTTTCCTTTTGAGATCTTTAAACAAGCGTTTTCTGCCATCCAGTCCTGTGTGGTGCACTTGCAGGTATATATTTTTCACATTTTTTGGTACTTTTATAATGAAATTATGCCAACTCATTATGAACAGGTGTCTTTTATGTTGGACTTTAATAGCTATTTAGATGTTTTTACCATATTTATGCCTTAATCAGAATTAATTTACAGCTATGTGAAGTCGAATCCTGGCATTGAACCACAGTTGATAGTAACTCTAATAAAAAGAAGTACATCAATTGATCTGTAACAGATTTGTTCTGAATGCATCTTCGCCCCTTATTTACGTATATGTACACACATATCAAGATAGTAGAATGTGGTTGTGGTTGTGGTTGCTTGGTTACGTAGTCTTGATATCATGTATAGGACACCTTGAAGAATCAGTACGATTTAGGAACTGTAGTATGTGAGAAACTTTTAGTGACAGTTGTTCCACTGTATTTTGAAAGCCTCACAATTTGGCGAGCTAGGTTTTGGCATCTTATTTGATCTTTCGTACTTGGCTGGCTCTTCCACTCAAAATGTTGGAATGTAGTCTCATGCCATTTTCATCCCTTCTGCCATTGTATGACCTAACTTCATCTACTGTCTTCGATCTGAATAATAATAAGCGTTCTTTGAGCTCTCTTATGATGTCTTGAGTCTTGACTTTTACCAATTTCTTCCAAATTTTAATGTTGTAAATGGGCAATTGTGAATTCCAAATCAGCTAATTATGACTACTGGTTGGATTTATGTGGTACAATGAATTTCCATTTTGCGTAAACCTCGTTGATAGTCTCTTCAGTAACTGTGAATTCTTTTCTTAACATAAATATGGTGTTAAATTTTGTATAATGGTAATATTATCTGATCATACTAATCCTTTTCAACTTAGGGTGTCAGCTTAGCTCGTAGATTTGCTCTGGTTCCTCTTGGACCTCCACTGCTAGCTTACAAGAGCAACTGCAGGGCAATGTTAACTGCTGTAGACGGTGCTGTTCAACTAGTGGTAGATCGTGCATATAAGGCTGGGGAGCCCATTGTTGTCTGGTAACTAATGCTAACTTAGGTGTCATGTCATTGATTACTTATTTTTACTAAAGCTGCGGATTTGGGTTAAGTTAATAATTTCGTCACCTTCTCATGTTTCTCCAGTTAATCGATGCTAAATTAGGTGTCATGTTATTGATTACTTATTTTTGCTTTCATTTCATGATAAAATTTGTAGGTGTGGCCCCCAGCCTAATTCAAAGTTGCTTCTGAACTATGGTTTTGTTGATGAGGACAACCCCTATGACCGTCTTGTAGTGGAGGTCAGACTTTATATGAGGCTTATCATTTTGCAACTGCTTTGCTACTGGTAGTTCTAGATATCTGAATGAAAGCTTCCTCAGGGTTTTGGTATGCAAAAGTCCAGACCTTTTGGGTTTGTGGTTGACTGATTGTATGTTCATTTGTGTCATTTAAGTGTAGCATAGCAGGTCATTGTGTTCTTGCCTTCTGCCACTTGAAAACAAGAGATAGAAATAACTAAAATGAAATTTACTGTACTTTCTGTTACTTTGAATTGTGCTAGGGGCATTGGAAAGTGATTTCGTTTACTTTTAGCTGATATACTTTCACTTTCCTTGCAGGCTGCACTAAATACTGAAGATCCTCTTTATCAAGACAAGAGAATGGTGGTACAAAAAAATGGAAAGCTTTCTATACAAGTGTTTCGTGTAAGATGTCATACTATGCTTTGTTTTTTCATGGAATTATCCTGTGCTCTTACATGGGCGTGGCTGCTATCTGTTCCTTTGGGGTTTATAAATAGGATATGCAATTCTGCTGCAGGTTTGCTCAGGGAAGGAAAAAGAAGTTATTGCGGAAATGCTTCCTTATCTAAGACTGGGTTATGTTTCAGATCCTTCTGATATGGAATCAGTTATTTCATCTGAAGGTCCAGTTTGTCCTGTAAGTTGATTATGGTCAGATATCAAGCTGGGGTATTTTTATAACTAGTCTGATTTTTTCAGTGTGAACCGAACAAACACACATTATACGTGTAAGAACATACCTGAAATCTGTTTTGACATGTTAACAAAACTCTGCAATTCTGCAAAATATGGGTTCAGTCAACATACACGGACAGGAAAACTGGCAATGATCATGATAGACAAATGCACCTACGGATAGACTCTTTTCATGTATTAATTTATTTGAAAACTCCTGTTTTTCTTCTGCAACAAAGGGTTTTAAGGGGCTGTTATTTTCTTTTATGGCGCAACTGTGAGATTATTAATTATCTGAAATCTGATTTGACAATCCAATAGGTTAGTCCTTGCACAGAGAGAGCTGTATTGGACCAGCTTTTGGAATATTTTAAGTCGAGGCTTGGTGGCTATCCAACTATCTTAGCCGAAGATGAGGCCTTGGTAAATTTTCTCTTTGTAAATGTATTTGTGCCTTGTGCTTGTGAAAAGAACTAAACACAGCTTAACAATTCCAGTTGGCAGACCGTGATCTGAATCCTAAAAAGCGAGTTGCCACACAACTTGTCCGGTCGGAGAAGAGAATACTGCATGCTTGCTTGCAGGTAACACAGGAGCTGATAGATGAGTTACCTGATCATACAGTATCTCCATGCCCTGCTCCTTATGCTCCTCGTCTGAAATAAAAAAGGTTCAAACCTTTGAAACCCCTGAAATAAATTGATTGCTGTATGCTATGGCCATGGAAATAATACTATCATTGTGCAGATGTTCTTGCGTTTTGTATGTGGAGCTTATTGTGTGGACTGTGGCCCGTAGAAGTATTCATGAGGTCAGTCTCCTGACCTTTAGGTCAAGAACATTGCAATATAACTGGTAGTTTCAAAGGTGAACCCAAGTACTATCTATCTATTTAGTGTTTTTAGAGCCTGCGTACCCAGTTGGATGATGCTCTGAACATTGACTTAGAAATATTGCATATGCTATGTAAGAGCATATGAACAACTGTTGTGTATTTTGCCTGAACCAAGAACCGGACTAATCCATCCATCATTATAGGGTGTGAAACGAGTGTAGATCGGCGCGCGAAGGCATGATCTTCTGCTGGTTGAATGCTGCTGGCTCAAAGCAAAGCGTTGGAGAGCTATGTAAATACACTGTGTTTTGCACACTACTCCTACCTATGGAATAACCATATTCTTTCAGTAATGTGTAGCAGCAAGTCTTCCATGATTTTTGCAACTGACTCTCAGAACATTGGGTATTGGAGTACCTTTTTACTGGAAGCTAGAACTTACACATGCTCACAATTTTAATAAAATTAGCATTACATTTGCTACTTGTTCCCATTTTATTGACGTTAAAAAAAAATCCACTCATCATAGCTTCTGTAAACTGGGAAAATGTAAGCAACTGGAGTCAGGCTAGACTGTGAAAATGCTAAATATGGGCTTCCTGTCGGGGAAAATATTGTCAATTTGTAATTGCCTCTAACACCAAGACAAGAACAAAACATTCCAACAAAAGAAATAGCTCGCTCTCCTTTTGTATGTTACAATGCAGCTAGTACATGATAGAATTTCTATCATGTCACACCTACACTTCACGTTTTGACGTTTTTTGTATGTCGCAAAAGTTTTTTCATGATAATTGATCTCTTTACCGTAGAGCTTATGTACACCGACACATCATTCATTTTGATAGTTTCATAACAACTCTAGAGTGAAGAATCCCAAAGGCTCAAATCATATGTAGCCCCATGTACTTTCACAAAATTGTCACTTAAACACCCCACCTTTGAGTTGGTCCTATTGAACACTCGAACTTATGATTTTGTACCCATTAAACACCTCGTGTGCCAGCTCATAATACACATCAGCTCATTTTTTTTACTTAATCCACGTAATCAACTTTAAAAAAAGAAGTTAAACGAGCCAGATTGATGTGCAGACGAGCCAGCTCACGCCCCATTCTCATGGGCTGATAACTAAGATCTGGCGAGGACTCCGGCGCTGAGCAGAGCCGGCGAGAGAGAGGGCGAGAGGGGAACCACTGGTCGGACGCCGGTGTTTGAAACCCGAGAAAGTCCGGACTCAGATCTGACGAGGGAGAGGGGTCTCGAGCGTGAGCCGCCGTCGGACATCGGGAATTTCCAGATCTGGGGCAGAGGAGGTTGGGTTCGGGAGGCGGCTTCGAGTCGGGTCTTGGGTACCCGGAGTCGAGTTGGGCCGGAAGATTGGTAAGGTTGGTCGGGTTGAGCGCTGGGCTAGGGTGGGCTCGGCGGTGGCAGGCCGGAGAAGTGAGACGCAGCGAGGTGTTCAATGGGTACAAAATCATAAGTTTGAGTGTTCAATAAGGCCAACTTAAAGGTGAGGTGTCTAAGTGGCAATTTTGTGAAAGTACAGAGGGCTATATATGATTTGAGCCGAATCCCAAAACATAGCTTTTAACATATTGCCATGAAAAACCCTTAAACCATGATAGAGCAATTTCATAACCAAACTAGCATCAGCCACAAATTCGCAGACATTATATGAACACCCCCTTTTTTTTGGGTTAAAAAATGATCACACTTTTTTTTTTCTTTTTTTTGGTCGAATCACACTTTTTTTTTTCTTTTTCGTAAGCGAATAGGATTAATGTATGCTTTTAATGTACAAAGATTATGAGCTAGTATTGTTTTGTTTTAAATGGAAGTTTAGACCCCGCCTAAGACAAAGTAAATCCTCCGTAACCCGTATAAATGTATAATAACAATCATTTGCTTCATTGTGCTCAAAATCAAAACCCTGTGTGCTCCAAACCAATCCATTAAGCAAAAACACCAGGAAAGGTTCCAACTTCCAAGTCGTCCTCTCGGTTCCGGTCATTACTGATCCCCGGTGAATTAACCAAGTGCCCCTCTTTCATTTGGTAAGTTTTGGTGTTTAGGGTTTTTCTTACACTCCTTGCTGGTAGTGTTCACTGATTTTTCGAAACCTGTGAACGAGTTGCTTCGTTAAATCGTCCTTGGTGTGATTGAACTGCTTTCTCATTAGTAAGTGAGGTTTTTGTTGCTAACAACTTCAATTCTGCTGATAAATGATCGTTGTAAGCGCTCCCATTCCAGATTCTGATTTAGATATTTGTGTTTTCTCGCCCTCTAATTGACTTGAGTTAATCTGAAAAGATGTTGGGGGTAAGGGGAATGATTCTTATCATTTCTTATTGTCTTATGTCTGTAAATGCGTTCTTTCTCTGGCCAATTTGTGAATTCTAGGTTGTTCATGTGATCTTCTGAAAATTAGATCCCGGTGGAATTTAAAGCTCTGGGAAAGCAAGCAATTAGTTTCAGGAATCAAAGTGAATATGGAACCAAATTTACCTTGGTTGCAAATTAACTTGAGTAGCTCTTCTGTTCGGCTAATTGTATGACAAATGTGAATTGATTATTGTAAAAAAACATCATGCTTAAACAAATATGTATTTTGTTCAGGCTGTGCTAATTCTACTTCATTATGACTATATGTGGCAGCCTCTGTGGGTTTTGAACAAGATTTGGTCATATATTTCACTTGCTTTGTTTAAGTTCTTTTACACAAGGGTTGAATTCGAAGACTTGGGGTCTTCTTATACTGCTGTTGATACTTTGTTGAGGTACAGGAAAAGCTGAACTTGAGAGTACATGCAGCTACTTCTGGAGGACTTACAGCTATTTTAATTGGACTCTAACTGTCTGCCTCATGTTAGAGATGGCAGGTCCTATTCGCAGGTTTTACATCGTTATTGCTTATCTTGTATATTAGTTTGAGTATTATCATTACTGTAGTTTTGTAATTTTTTTTTGTGTGTATATTTGATAAACTTCAGTGTTTCTACTAGTATTGCATTGTTGTCAGCCTTGCTTATTCCTGTACCTTGAATATTGATGCAGTGGAATTGTGAGAAAAGCACACAAAAACATGAGGCTTGCTATTACAACTTCAATTGCTGTTGTTTTGGGTTTCTTCTTGGGAAATAATTTTCCTTCACTCTCTATACCAAAGGTAGCAAAGCTTTTGATTGAATAGCTGTTGACATGGTTGTAACCCAAGAAATTGTTTTCTAGTTTTCTTGGGATGTTTACATATATTGCTAATATATCAAATCGTTTTTCTTTCACAGATAAATGTACCAGTCACATTGCTTCCAACTATTGACCCGACTTATGTAGAAGATAGATATTCTGGCCTCTCAGCCCAGGCTTTGTTAAATGCTTGGTCAACCGTGAAAGGAAACAAAAATGGCCCATTAGAAACACAAACATTAAATGAGACAAAGGTATGGCTTCATTTGTCAGCCTATGTATAACTAGTAATCTTTTGTAACATCAAAATTTTGGACAAGGCTGGGACAATTATATTGCAAGGTCAATTGTTCCTGAATCTACTTTTAATTGCAAAGAGGCTTCAATTTATACATTTAGGTTTAAGACTGAGGTTTTACTACATTTTAAAACAAGAAGAGGGAATATAGTCAATTGATCCTTTCTTAATTTTCTTTTCTTTGTTTTTATTAAGGACGACGATACTGAGCCTATGGTTTATGTGACTATAAATTCTCTTCTCTCAATCTTAATGCAGATTGGTGTTCACATGATACCTAAAGGGGCTGAGCGACTGCCGCCAAAAATTATTCAATCTGAGTCAGATCTTTATCTCCGTAGACTCTGGGGTCAACCTGATGAGGTACATCCTTTATAAATCTCATTGACCTTGTCATGACATGGCTTTATACTTTCATTTCTTATTTTGGAATCTCCATGCAACTGGGAGTACTTTCGACCAGAACATGTTTTCTTACTAGGAGAACTTAAACGAAACCCCTGTAATTCGCAAATAGTCAAACAACCAACTGCAAGAGATTGATATTCAACTAGTAGTTCATACCTTTCATATTTACCAGTATAATTCCCAAGTCACAGTGTTTGCTCGATGGGAATGTTTATTGACTCCTTTCTTCTGTGTATCCTTAATCTGACTTTCTAGCCTGCACTTTTCATTAATGGTTGAAAACCTGCAGGACCTAACACACACGCCTAGATACCTTGTTACCTTCACTGTTGGCTATGAACAAAGGGCCAATGTTGATGCCTGCGTTAAAAAAGTAAGAGTGATTCATGCCTAGCCCCCTCCCCCTTCAAGACAATGAAGTGTCTTTCCTCTTACTGAAATCTCAATATTTGTTAACAGTTCTCAGATAATTTTACAATTTTGCTGTTTCACTATGATGGGAGAACAACTGAATGGGACCAATATGAGTGGTCAAAGCGAGCTATACATATTAGTGCAAAGAAGCAAACCAAATGGTCAGTGTCTCTGGACTGAATTGTGCTCACAGTTGCATCTGAGTCATGATTAACTTTCAGATCCTTGAATTTGTAGAGATATGATATTCATAGAAGCTTAATTATGCTTCACACTAATTACTAATGGATATCTTTTGGGCATTCTGTGGGAAAAATATAAAATTGCAGGTGGTATGCTAAACGGTTTCTGCATCCTGACATTGTTACTCCTTATGATTACATCTTTATATGGGATGAGGACCTTGGAGTGGAGCACTTTAATGCCGAGGAGTAAGCTATGTGCATATATTACTTTAAAATCTAGAATTTTCTCTTCTAGCCGTTTGCTAGAGCTTACATATGTCATTGTGTCAGATACCTCAAGCTGGTAAAAAAGCATGATTTGGAGATCTCGCAGCCAGGTCTAGAACCAAACAGAGGCTTAGTGTGGCAGATGACTAAAAGAAGAGGTGAAAGTGAGGTCCACAAGTAAGATGACAAAATTTGTTCTATTCTTTCTTTCATTCAAATGCCGCTTTCATTTTGTCCCTATGTTTGTGTGTTACTAACTTTATTTTCTGTATTATTGTTCTGATTGGCAGGTTCACAAAAGAAAAACCCGGATGGTGTGGTGATCCCCTTTTGCCACCTTGCGCAGCGTATGTGAACTACTTCTTAAGTTTCATTTCCAGGGTACCAATGAAAAGCTCCTAATTGGTTTTATGAAAGTTGCACCTTTTTCTCTGGATAGGTTCATTGAAATTATGGCACCTGTGTTCTCAAGGAAATCATGGCGCTGCATTTGGCATATGATTCAGGTTTTACTTTTCTCCTTAAGAACAACTTCATAGTAGAAAATTTCTAAGGTTCCTAATACTTGTTGTTTATACTCTCACATCTCATTCCTAGAATGACTTGGTTCATGGATGGGGTCTGGATTTTGCTCTTAGGCGGTGTGTCAAGGTTAGTGGCAGCTCCGTTTTCCTTGCATGTCATTTTCACATTTGACTTGCTTCTCTTTGCTTTGTTTTCACCTACTTATGATTTGAACTGAGCAAGTAGTGCTTGTTTTAACTTTTTCCTGATACAGCCGGCTCATGAGAAAATTGGCGTTATTGATTCCCAATGGATAGTTCATCAATCTGTTCCTTCACTAGGAAAGCAGGTACCATAAGAAAAGAGCATCTTGTCGAGTAAGTTATTCTTCAGGATAACGACGAACAAAATTCTTATGTTTTCTTTCTTGTACAGGGTGAATCTGAAAACGGGAAGCCCGCAATGCAAGGGGTATTGTTGCTCACTTTTCTTCATCTTTAAGCCAGATTGCTGCTTTGTTTTCATGGAAGTTTTTTCTTCGTATTATAATCTCCTTACACAGCCTAAATTTGTGTGTTCTGACAGGTGAGGGATAGATGCAGAAGAGAATGGACGATGTTTCAAGACCGAATGGCCAATGCAGAAAAGTCGTACTACGATTCGTTTGGGTATACTTTCTCTGCTCGTCACTAGGGTAGCTCAGCTGTAGATGCCCAATATATGATCTGAGCAACATACGATGAAAACTACGTTGTATTATGTAATACGTTGCCATAAATGATTAGATGCCTTCTTTTGAGTTGCATATTTGGTGCTTAGTTTTGTTTTATGCTTCTTGATTTGTTCTCCATGTTGAGATGAGCGAAGAAGTGGCACCTTTATACTTGCATGATATTTATTATAGCTCATTTGTGGTGAATAACGATGGTTGATAGAGGCAGAGGCCCATTAGATCCAATGCCTCCCCTTGCCTTGATCTTATTGTACAAAAGATGAAGACTGCACCAATTGTGTTATTGAAGAGCCAATACTATTACAAATCAAATGAGTGCAAATCTATTCATTCATTTGAAATTCAAATATAATTATCGTATGTATGTAAGAAAAGAATACATAACATGAGGGAAAACAAAATTGTTCTTGTGAGTTGTGCACTTTGCTTAGCTCTTTAGGTGCCATGTGGTTGTACTCAAAACTACAAGTAGCCTTTTGTGACCTCCTCTTCTAGTTCTTGGAATTCAAATGCATCATCAGCCTTGTATTCCCCTAGATATAAACAGAAAATGGTGTCAGATGTGTTCATACAACCATTTAAGGTTGTTTAGCTGTAATACAAGTTTGAAACTTGACATTAAAACTAATGACACAAAAATCTATCTTTTAGTTCTGTGAATTCTTCAGCTTTTCACAACATGGAAATCAAGTGATACAACCAAGCCTTGAATTGTTGCAAGGGCATAAGAAATGTCATACAAGAAGATAGAAAGTGAGACGAGAGATTACCAATGGACTCCCTACGGAGAGCAGTCAGATGAGCACAGCTGCAAGAAAACCATTCAGATGAAACAGGCACATATTCGGACAAGGCACACAAATAAACATGGCGATTAAATCTTATAACAACATTAATGACTAATTTACCTTCCAAGAGCCTTCCCAAGATCTGCACACAGGGATCTTATGTACGTTCCCTTTGAGCATATAACTCTAAAAATCAAGTTTTGTCTGTCAAAGTTAGAGTTTACATACATGTCAGATGAATTTTTGAATGAAAAAGTTCAGAAGATAACATCAAACGAATCTTGAAAAAACACAGATTGGAAGCAGCTATCAAAACAAAAATACAGGGAATAACAGAAACCTAAGAAACAATTCTATTTTATGGCCTAAACATAAGTTTGACAATATCTCTGATATGATAAGCAGCTATGGTACTTATTAGTCATGATTAAGGTTCCATGCTTCATAATCAAACAGATTATCCACGATTAATGAAGTACAATTAGATTTCTAAAGTAGACAGGCATTGCATGATAAACAATCCTAGGATTAGCAAATAGTATCATCTTCATAAATGAACCCTAGCACATCAGAGGGTTGCAGGCCTTGTATAGCTAGGATTAGCAAATGTGATGACTTTCCAAGAGCATTTGTAATATACGGAGTATACAACTATGTAGACATTAGCATAGGGAAGCTCATAAACCTGTCATCTAAGCTACGCTCAATGTCAAACTGAAAGATTGATATTCGTCTAGGAGAAAGTTCGACGCTTTCTCCACGTCTCGCTTTATCATACATCCTCTCACCACCAACCTGTAGAAACATTAAGAAGAGATGACAACAAGGTGACTTCTCACAATTGTAACATTGCAAGTGCAACACAGGCTGTCTTCAAAATAGCACCCAATATACTCCCACTTTTAATAGAAGTCGGAAGTTAAAAAATAGTTAAAAGATAATGAAAAGGCCATTCAAAGCTTACCTTTTCAGGGACTGAAAAAGAATTTATTTCACATACGAGATGAAACAGGTAAAGAGACTACAGAAGACCCCAGTATGTGAAATTCCTATAAATCCATGTTATCCATAGTCTACCATGAATTTTAATGGATAATCAACTTCAAAAGAAATCCATCACAATCATTATCAGGCTATTCAGTATGTAGCATGATTTGTATCCTTCTACTGAAATTCCAATTATTGGGTTAATGCATGTAAACTTCCTGCGCAATTTTATTTCATATATTAACCATCTATTTATCAGGTCAATTCTTGGTTTCATGATTTGGTAATATTTCACCAGTTAATAAATTTGCAGCCTTGCTACTGACTGCCTGACTCTAAATATAAGTTATTTCCATGATATAGCACAAAGAATGCGCACCTAAAAATTTCATGATATATTACCAACCAAACTCAGAAATAAGATGGATATTGTATTACCTTAATTGCAGAGAACATTGGAGGAACTTGCCAGATCTCTCCGACAAAAGAAGCTGCAGCCTTCTTTATGTCTACATCCTTAATATGTTCCCATGATTCACGTTGAATTACCTGAAAAAAAAGAAAGATAAAACTTCTCGATATAGATGTGGAATGATTACTAAACAATCATTACCAGGATACAATCATGATCCTGAAGATATCGGACAGGTTTCGAGAGAATCAGTTGCCATCTAGCGAAAACATACCGGAGAATCTGCATCCCACGTAGAAGTTGCCTCCCCTAGACGAAAAACCCCTGTGTAACCCTTCACCATGCCTTGATATCTGCATTCACAATATGGCTTAGAAAGAAAATTAATTAGATCATATAACAGAAGGCTAAATTTTCATTCTGACATTAGGTTTTAAAATCAGGGAACAAGACAAAATGAGTAAATTCATATACTGATGAATCTAGCACTTCGTAGGAACTGACCTGTCCACCAACTTGGTAGCTTTTCCTACACAGACAATAAGCAATCCAGTTGCCATAGGATCAAGTGTTCCTGCATGCCCTACCTGCAATCTTGAAATTAGCTAGAGGAAAAAATATTCATGCAAAGTTATTGTCCATTAAAACAGGAATATTAAACAAGAGGCACCTTTTTTACATTCACTAGACGGCGCAGCTTGCCACAGACCGTGAACGACGTCCATCCTGCACATCAAATCTGGCATGTTGTCATATTCAGGGTCAAAATTGTGTATATCTCTGTTTAATACAATGAACTTTTAGTTTTTTTTTTTCCTTAACGCAGGAAAAATGAGATATTATTAAGAGAAACAAGGAGCATGCACCATCCTCTATGTGAAGCATGCAACACAAGACTGTGCTAAGCAATTCACAAAAATAGGTCCACCTAATAATACAACTTATGGGCTCATTGAGTGTATTTGCAATGACACTTAATCTCCAACTTCTATACAATGCTCTGCTTCAGGAACTATACATACCACCAGCCCATCAGCATACAACCATGCATGAAAGATTAACTTTTACTACTATCACATCTTGGCAGTCTATGGGCATTATAGGCTTAGTTGCATACACCTTCTGAAGTTCATAGATGCATGACATAAGAAAAAACATTACCACATATCATAATATTCCTAGACATCCAGGTTACATAAAAACTTGAATCTGTACCCATCAGTCACATTATCTGGGTGTATACCTGCCAAGCCTAGCATCATATGACAGAAATCCAACAACACTGCATTTTCAATCATTATCCCAAGTACTGTCGTACATATATTACCATCCGATCGGACCTTACTCTAATTAAAACCACCCGTTCGACTAAAGCTAAGCATATTGGTTGCATTTGAAACAGGCCTATCAAGGGCTGAAAATCATAATGTTGATCTAGCAACAAATATAATAGTAGTAACAATTAACAAGACACAGCAATGCAGGAGGTGATTACCCTTAGGCTTGTTTATAAGGACGACAGTGCCAGTTGGGGTATCCCATGTAGAGGGAAGCCCACTACTCCTTGAAGCAAGAAAGGGCTCCCCACTTCCACTACTACTCACATCACCATTCTTACTAGTGGGAGCTTTCTTCAAGCACTTGAAGAATTCCTCCACCTTCTTCTCAGACACTTGCTTACCCAAATCCACATTATCTTTCCTAGCTCCATCCTCACCACTCTTCCCCTCAAAAAAGACCAAACCTTTGTCATCTTCCTCTTCTTCCACTCCCTTGCCAACATCAACATTCTCCCCTCTTGTGGCATGGACCTTCCACCCAGCTTTCTTGGGGCCGCCCTTGCTCAGCCGAGACTGCTTCTCCTCCCCAGGCTGCAGAAAGGCCTTATCAAAGCACTGATCAGGGAAATACTTCTTCTCCAGCTGGTACACCATCTTGTAATGCTTGTCCTTCTCCCATGGATAAGCAAAGGTGTCATAAAAGTAGAGCTCCTCTTCCCTCTTGTGGAGAGTCCTCAGCTCCACAAACTCGGGCTTCAGCTCCACGAAACCGTCTCCGGAGCCGCCTCTGCCCTCGTCTTCCGAGTCGGAGCCGTACATCCTCTTCCTCCTCTTATTGTAATACTTCCTCTTTGACCTATCCATCATCTCAGGCTCGGACACAGACTCAGGCTCAGGAGAGCTGCTCTCCTTACCCTTTCCGATTGATCGCTTGGCATCGTTCTTGGCCAGCTTCTTGTCGACCCAATCCTCGAAAGAAAGCTCTGGCGAGGGCAATTGGTCGGGTTCAGCCGAGTCATGGTCGGACTCCGAGTGGTCAGTGGGCCTGGAACGGGGGAGGCGCCGTCGATTGGGTTTTGGGCGGAGATGATTAGGGTTTTGGTCTGGGCGGTGGACGATGAGCTCGTATTGGAGAGGGAATGGACTAGCGGTGGTGGAAAAGGCGGGGTTCAGAGAAGCAATGGAGCGCTTGGGTTTGGGGTTTGGAGAGAGGAGGAAGGAGAGGGATTTGGAGAAGGAAGGATTGCGTTTGGAGAGGTGGAAGAGGAAGGATAGGTTGGATAGGGAGAGGGTTTTCGCCATTGCTGAGGGTTTTAGAGCTCTCTTTGCCCCCTTACAGGGACAATTGGTTGCCTCTCCACTGTCTAGACCAAACAAGATTTTGACTTTTTGAGTATAGGACGGGGGGCTGATATTGAAATTCTCAAGTTGTCCCCAAAGCCAAATAGTTCGACTTAATTCACTCAGGTGTTAGAGACAGTAGAAATATTTCTGTTATTATTGCACACCTTAAAGTCACAATCATGATCATAGTACAGAATTACAGATCAAGTGAGGTAATCGTCTGCTCACTGTGACTGTGTTACACATCAACCTGGGAAACCCAGTATAGTATCACAACAATCGGCATTGCCAAATAAACCAGGCAATGGCGAAGTGATCAAGTGCAAGCGTCCAATCTTAACAAACCCAATGAGGATTGATATACACAACCAAGCACTCACAAAACTAACAAGCAAACTGACTTTAGCTGTAAGAGGGCAAATGGCATCAAACCAACCTCTCTAGTCTTTGGGTGTAAGAAGGTTGGTCAGTTTAAGCCATAGAGGACTTTTCTAGGGTCCAACTGGCCACTGCAATAGCTAGAAGAAACTGTGGATATTTCCTGATGCCCCCTCCATTCTTCACAAGGTTTCAACGCAACCGGCGCCTCTAAAACACCCGAATCTAAACACAGCATCGACTTGTAGTCTTCGTCTCCCATGTCCGGTATTGCCTTGGCTTTCTTGTCCCATGGGTTCCAAAGAGCTGCATATTAGGTAAGGAAGATGGTGATGCAAATTCATAAGTTGTACATATATTTCTGGCTAAATTATTGAAGAAACGTCTGAAAGCATTATCAAATAGTATTAGAAAGTTGGTTTGGGTTAATGCAAGATCATCATTATCACAATATTGATAGTGTTATACTTATGGATTTGAGTTGTTGCAAACCTGCATCTGGCATTCCTTCCTTGCGCAACACAAAAGTTCGTTTCTTCTCGTGGTCTATAATTGCAATCTTTGGAGGTGTGCTTAAATAGATGCGATCAACCTGAGAAGAATTACATTTACTCAGATCCAAAGGCCAATGGTAATAGGAATCTTATACTAACAATGGTATGGCAAAACTTACCTCACTGTCAAAGGTAATGGCGTCAGCCTGCTCAGTGAACCGCTGTCTCTGCCTTAGATTATCAAAGTAGTCCAACGTCTCTAAGCCTTCAACACGTACTTCACTGCAAGATTGTAGCAATATAAGTGAGCAATGACACATTCCAACTTCCAAGAGAGAACATTAGGCTAGAAAAATCAAGAAGATCGAGTATGAGGCGAACCTGATATCAGATATTGACAAGTAATTACGCAAAGCGAATGTGAAAGTCATGTTCTTGTTATCCGTATTCCTCACACGAGGAATCAGTGTGAGTTTTCCAGGGCTCAGAGTGATACGAAGTCTCAGTTCAAAGCTGCATACAGGAGCTAACAGTTACATAAACTGCCATTTAAGTTATAGCAAAGACATCATTTACGAAACCACTGTAGATAGATGCACCTCCTAGGACACGCCTTCAAGTCTTCGTCTGTGGACTTGAGTATAAGATCGACGGTTGAGTGGTTGTTTGCAGGAGGCAATGGAGATGGAGACTCATCAAATGACCATAGTCTGTTCCTTGCAAATCCATGTTGCTCAAGTGAACCATAATTTCCAAACTTCAACACCAAATAACTGATAATTAAGAAGAATGCATAATCCAACACTAACTTTTATGTTCTTTTTTGTTGTTGTTGTTATTGTTAAAGTTTGTTCAGCACCAAACCTGAGGAAAGCAGACTGGTATTCCTCCCCTTATCGCCTTAGGTGGCTTCCAAACAGCCTGTGAAATAGTATAATTATGTTTATTCATTAAAAAAAGAAAAGGGCATGCGTTATTCTATATTGAGCAACAAGAAGATAAAAAATTATAAGCAAATAATGGACATTTTAATTGCCTACAAAAACAATGCAGGTAAAAGAAAAGCAAAAGGGAAAAAGCAGTTGATCTTTTAAATACCTCATCAGCATCTAATTCCATAAGGGATGAAGAGGAGCATAAAGTGATTCTTCCATATTGATAAACAATACGCATCTTATCCCTTTATTAGAATGGGTGGGTGGGTTAGTGCAAAACAGAGAAGGTTAATACAGATTTTCCTTGAGAAACATATCTCTTGTTTTGTTTTTTCCCACCAGCATGGAATCTAAGCATATCTTCCTTCTTGATGTTACATTACTCTTTTACCTTTAACTCTTTTTCCTCTTCTCAATTCTAACCACAACCAAGAGGATCACCTCCATAACAAGTAAATATGTGAAGCTCATCACCATGTGCGAAAGAATTTGCAAAAACCGTATTCCAAAATGCCTCTTCGCAATACGCTTACAAAGACATGCTGAACACTAAACTTTCTAGGACAAGAAAGCCAGTTAATTTCAAGATCAAACAGTGTACTAATCCAACCATCACTATACCTTGCTGCTCATGTAAAGCAATTCCTCTCGTCGGTCATTCTTCCATGAAACGACCTGTCCTCCATTAAGAAGAACCTAAAAGCATTTCATCCAGAATTAGCCTCTCATTTTAGATTGCATATAAATATATGATTGGTAAAGATGAACTTTCTGAATTTCTATGCTGATCAACACACATCATAGTCCTTGCTTTATACAATTGCAGACATCTCAAATTATCTACTCAAACGATAGAAAACATGACATCAAAGGGACCGGTTTATCGTATAGGACAACTTAGAATCTTCTACACACTCTCTTTTATTTTAGAGATGCCAAATGCAACCATCTAGTAGATTAAAGATTTTATCACCTTTATCTAGCGATCATTTGCATAAGAATTTCGGATCATTCTCATGAAAATTACCGTTCTTATCAACAGTCACATACTAAAGTCTTCATTTTTTTCACCAACTACTATTTGAATACTCTACCAAAGATAAACTCACACAGAAGGGATGGTAAAAGTAGAGACAACATAATAGATGGTTCTTGTACTGATTACTGACCTAATAAATGATATTAGCAATTAGCCAAGAAAGAAGAACAAGCTCAACTCAAAGTATACACTCATTTACACCACTAAAAATGAAGTAGTTAACTTGGACTAGAATGACTATTACTATTGGTGATAAAAGAGACTGTCATGGAAAGGTAAATGGAGAAGAGAAGTAAGAAGAACACCTCAGCTGATGATCCCATTGGCTCAGTCAATATGATTTTGGACAATCCACCAGCATCATGAACTATGTTAAACGGCATCGGATTCAACCTCAATCTTGGCCTCCAATTCCCAAAGATTGGCTTCAATTTTCCCTTTCTCCACTCCAGCTGCAAAACAAATAGAAAGCCCACACTGATTTTGGCTTATAAAGGTCTCAAAGAGAAAGCACCAAAATAGAAAACCCTTGCAATCTTTCTGCCCACCCACTAATCCATAAAGGCTAATCCTAAAAGGAACACTTACCCACAAAAGAAAACCGTAAGATCAGAAGATCTAGATTACAAACCAAAGAAAGATATACAGAACCAACCCACCAAGATCATGTAAAAAAATATAATACTAGCTAATTGTAAACAGCTTGACGAAAACAAACAGAAACAGCCAAAAGGATAAACTATATTATTTCAAAATTGCTTTTTAAATAAACCCATAGACGCACGTTATTAGACAAAAAGGATAGAAGCTTACGTTTGTTTGATTTGCTGGTGCCAGTTTCAAAATTACAGAGCAGTAATACTAGGCCACCAACTCTTTCTTCCTCTTTTCACAACCCTGTTTTTCAGAGGTCATTTCAAGTATTTATACAAAGAAAAGAAGTTACACAAACATAAAACAGGCGGGGTCTTTGTCCAACTTATGATGGATGAACTTTCGATGGTTCCAAAACACAGACATTAAGTCATGGACACGGAAAGAGGGAATTGATTTTAAAGTTTGAACAAATTTAGGCCGCCGAAAATGGGTTGAGAGAGAAAGAAAAAGGGAACGATGTGATTGGCGGGGAGAAGATCTAGTTCAAGTAAGAAAGCAAGTGGGTAGTGGTGGGTAGGGCTAAAGATGCCTTCTTTCCTCATTGGATGCTTTATTCTACGGAGTATTTTTTTTTTGGGTGTTGTTTTGCATTACACTACTTCCCCTAATAATGTGTTGTCACTATTCGACCAAAAATTTAATGTATTGTCACTATTATTAGTAGCTTTATCTTACACATCACTTGTTTATATAGATGCCCCCTTGTCAAACCGGCCTATTCTTTGGCCTATGATCCTGTGTGGACGAACAAGACAGTTGAACGCAAACTAGACCCTAATTATGATACATAGTATGGTAAAATAGTGTGGTTTATGATAGTATTTAAAAAGTAAAGGGTAGTATTCAAAGTTCCCGGTTTAACCTGGACAAGTGCCTCCAGTTTTTAAACAAATTTGGCCCAATTACCACAGAATAGAACATGCAAGGAGGACATTAAACATTGAAGATTTTATTAAGTGTGCAAATAGAAAACAAAAGGCAACAGAAATGTTCACACGACATGCAAAACATACTTAAAAAACAGAATGCAAAAAACCAAACATTACATATACGTACTCACTTAGTTTAAAAAAAGAAACGGGCTTATTACATGATCATAATAGTCTCAAGAGCCATATCTAGCTAGCTGGTTAAGTAGTAGTCTTGGCGCCGCTCTCATGGGCCTTCTGCTGGATAGTCTGGCCTGTCTCCTTAGTCTTCTGGCCCACGAATGCCGCCACGTCAGCCATCCTCCTCTTGGTGTGGTCCACCTGCTCCGGCAGCTGCCTATGCGCCGCCTCCCTCAAGGCGTTGACCACCCATGACAACGACGACAATCCGGTCACCCCGAAGACCCCCGAAGCAAGAAACGCGGTCACCGCCAACGCCATCAAGAATGCGGCCGGGACCAGAACCGGGCTGAAGATCACGAAGAGCGGGGCGGCCACGGCCAGCCCGATCAGCGTGCCCACAAGCGTCAGCCCGGCTAGTGCGAGGAGTGTCCCGCTCACCGGGAGGAGGGTCACCACAGCTACCACTTGGGAAGCCGTCGGGCCGGAGCCCGCGGCATGGTAGTCCTTCTGGCCCGGGTAGGAGATGTTCTGGCCCGGCTGTGGGCCCGAGTGGGCGTGGACGTGGAGCTGGTGGATGGGACGATCACGGTCACGGTCCGCCATTTTCGATTCGACGATGTTGATGAAGAGTAATTGAGCTAGAGATTGAGGAAACTTAAGTGCAAGGGAAATGTGAGAAGGTTTTGGATGTAAGAGATCGTTCAAGTGTTGTTGAGGGTTATAAATGGAATGGAGAAGGGGACACGTGGAATGTATAGGCCTTGCATGAGTAACATGTTTCATTGCTGTGTGAATCTCTTGCCACCTCGATCCCTTTTACTTCTCCATGGTTCTTTGCATTTAAAATTTGTCATTCGATCGAGTGACAAATGTAATCAACTTCATATTCAGCGAATGCCCGCCGACACGCATGTAAACGTGTTACAAACATAGATGTAACAATTAAGGACGATTTTTGTTAGCCAAATCAAATTACCCCCAACTAACTTTGGCGCCAAGATGAGAAACACTTTGAAAGTTAGAACTCCGCTTTCTTTCAATATCGAACCGGCCAAAATCTGCAATTCTTTGATCGAGACATGTTCGTCTCTTCTGAAAGATTTGACTTTTCGTGGCTCGTTCGACGAAGGACGGGGGATCCATGGCGTTCTGGTCAAACGAGGGCTCTCGTCCGAGAGATTCATCGCTGTGAAGCTTCTCATCATGTATCTGAAGAGATCCGAAAAGTCAAAGGAGGTTGATCAGATTTTGAAGGAATTTAATGGGTTTGATGTTGTTGTTTCAAACTGTTTGATTTCGGCTAGTGTTGAATGGGGCAATCTCGAGCGGGCACGCCAGCTGTTCGACCAAATGCCTGAGAGAAATGAGATCTCTTGGACGGCTCTGACTTCTGGGTTTCTGAGGAATGGGAAGTTTGAGGAGTCTATGTGGTATTTTAAGAGGAACCCGTTTCACAATGTGGTGTCCTGGACGGCTGCTATTAGTGGGTTTGTTCAGCATGGACGGATTGCGGATGCTTTACGGCTTTTTAAGGGGATGCTTGAATCTGGTTGCACGCCCAATGCAGTTACTTTCACTTCTGTGGCTAGAGCGTGTGCAGGTTTGAGAGATTCTGATTTGGGTATGAGCCTGTTTGGCTTTCTGATAAAGGCTGGATTCGATAACAACGTGTCTGTCTGCAATTCTCTGATCACATTGAGTTTGAAAGTGGGTGAGCTTGATATGGCTAGGAGGATTTTTGATGCGATGGAAACTAGAGACGTTGTCTCGTGGACTGCTATCCTTGATATGTATGTTGAGCTTGGAGATTTGCAGGAGGCGAGACGAATCTTTGAGAAGATGCCTGAGAGGAATGTGGTGTCTTGGAGTGCAATGATTGCAAGGTATAGTCAATGTGGTTGTCCTGAGGAAGCTTTGGAACTTTTTCAACACATGATTTGTGAAGGATTCAAGCCTAACATGTCGTGCCTGTCTAGCGTCATAAGTGCTTTGGCCACTCTTAAGGCCTTGCATTCTGGCATGAATGTCCATGGACATGTATTAAAGATTGGAGTAAACCATGATGTTTTCATCACCAGCTCATTAATTGACTTGTACAGTAAATGCAGGAGGATGGCTGATGCCCACTTGCTTTTCGACTTGAGTCCTAATAGGAATGTGGTTTCATGGAACTCTTTGGTATCTGGGTACAGTCTGAATGGCATGTTGAAAGAGGCCCGAGATATGTTTGAAGAAATGCCTTACAGAAACACCGTCTCTTGGAATGCTTTGATTGCTGGCTACATGGAGAATCAAATGCTTCATGAGGTCTTCGAAATGTTCAACAGGATGCTCTCGTCTGGGCAGATGCCAAATAGCACAACATTTACTACCCTATTCAGCGCTTGTGCAAGCACAAGCTCTTTGGAGAAGGGCCGAATCCTCCATGGAAATTTCATAAAACTAAAAAGGGTTGATGATGTTTTTGTGGGAACTACCTTACTTGACATGTATGCAAAATCTGGAGATATTGAGAGCTCAAGACAAATATTTCGCAAAATGCCTACAAAAAATGACATCTCTTGGATGGCCATGATTCAAGGGCTAGCTGAAAACGGCCTTGCAGAAGAGAGTATTCATCTCTTTGAAGAGATGCAAAAACACTCTTCTTCTATCACCCCTAATGAGCTTACTTTCCTAGCTGTGCTCTTTGCTTGTTCTCATTGCGGCTTAGTTGACAAGGGGATTCGGTACTTCAACTCGATGGAAAAAGTTTATGGCATAAAGCCTACAATCCGACACTATACATGCGTTGTGGATATGCTGTCTCGTTCTGGACAACTTGCCGAGGCAGAGAAGTTAATGAGATCAATGCCGTTTTCCCCGGATTCTGATACATGGGCGGCTTTACTCAACGGCTGTAAGGTGTACAGAAGGAAGGATATTGGTGAAAGGGTGGTGAATGAATTGTTAGAGGGGATAAAGAAAAACCCAGCTGGTTATGTCTCGTTGTCCAATTTATATGCTTCGTTTGGCAGATGGATTGATGTTTCAAATGTTAGGAGGTTGATGAAGGAGAAGAAATTGACCAAGATCCGAGGATGTAGTTGGATTGGGATAAAGGATCAAATCCATACCTTCCATTTCAGAGATGACTTTCATCTTCACTCGGTTGAAGTGTATGAAATGCTTCGACTTTTGAGGTCTGAATTGAGGGCTTTTTAAGATGATGAAATTTATGAAAAACTCAGAAATCACTACTGTGTTTTTGATTCATTAGTTTGCTTACAATCTTTACTTCTGTTGATCGAAGAACACTGAGGGCCGGCACTGGGCACATTTTTTTAGCTGTAGATATTTTCATATAAAAAGTGTGCTTTGTTGCAAAGTGTAACTAATTAACTTGTCGTTGGGAAGTCATAGGTTTGCTATGAAGCTACTAAACATGATACGAATCTTTCACGCGATGACCATGTAACACTTGCACAAATTTTGCATTAACCAAGCTCAAAATTTCAATATCCTCAGCTGTACATTCGGGGTACCAGGGAAGGACAAGTTCCAAGCATTATGATCTTCCAAATCCCACAGCAGCTGTCTTCTTTTTGAAAGCATCAACTCTTTCTGGGCTACTTAATCCAGTTTTAGCCTCATATTCCATTTCCAGGTTCTGCAGAATACAACAGATAGAAAAGCTTAGAAGTTGAGATAAACAAGATGAACTTCACAAGGAAGAAAAAATGGATCTATGTTACATGTAAACGGAAACAGTACGGATAAACAGTTAAATAGTAGGTAGTATGTATTGTTATATGATATGAATAAATCTCATAAAAAAGGATGTAAAACCGATGACATGAAAATAAGTACACACTGTATAGCCTCAAAGTTCAAACTCAGTTATAGCAACAAAAGAACATGGCATTAATATACCTTTCTTATCAACAGCATGTCATTTTTTTATAAAACAAAAGAGCCCAAGGAAATAGGGTCTTACCTGTAGGTCTGCCCGTATGCTGTTGAGAACTTCTCCGGTCATTCTCTCAAAGAAAAGGACCCCCTGTTTGACAGTAGAATCACATAATAGCTTACATAAAACATAAATACAAACAAATGATTATACTCCTGATTATGCAGAGGAATATTGTAGTACCTCCAAATGATCAAATTCATGCTGAAAGACTCGTGCAGCAAGTCCTGATAAGGTCATGGTAAACCTTGAACCAGAGATATCTCGTGCATCAATCTTTAAGGAGTCTGGCCTCTGTCCAATAATTCATCACATATTGTGATAATAGCAAAAGGTTTATAATCGGTAAATTCTCCATCACATAAGAAAATTTAAGACAAATGTATCCAAAATATGCAACCATCTTATAAAGCAGTAAAGTCTCAACTCTTGAGGTTAATGTCCAGTATGTTTCGTGTCATAATAAAGACAGAACTGCCTCCACAAATCACCAACTGAACTTATAGATTACTCAAGATAGAACCATATTGTAATTCTTTCTAATATTCAGGAATGAGGATCAATTTAGAGGCAAATCTGGCAGATACATGTACCATAAAACTACTCCTAAATCACAAAAACTACTTATGAAACTCTTGAAATATGTATAATCCTTTGCTTGTTATACATTTCAAGGCAAACAAAAACTATATTTTCCCAATACAACTTTTCTCCTTAAGGTGTAACAAGGGCTAGGCATAGGACCCTCATCATGGAACTTGAAAGATAGATTTGAAGGGTTTTATTCTTATTGTTGTTCTAATTGGTGGTATAGGTATACTTTGCTGTATTTTCTTAGGATGGAAATGAAATTGGCAGTATGATCACTGGATCAGAATGCAACCAACTACTTTTGAGACAGCACGATGGGTCCTAAATGTCAAGAAGAATCACATTACTCTTAGGCCCACCAAACCTTCCATATAAGAAGGGTTTGCTATGTCCTAACAAATGCTACCTAAAGCTCCACAAGATATTCATCTTTTCAGGATCATGTGGGCCGTAATATAGACTAAATCAGCAAGTGAAGGAACTGTTAACAGACTTATTTGACATATGTTTACATCTTAAGACTTAAGGACATGCTAGGTTTGATATTGCAAGATTTATCCATGTGGCAACCTCACAAACAAATAACAGACGTATTGAAATTCACATTAAAGACACAGGTCGACTTGTATCTGAAATCCACTATGCCCCATGATATTCTCCATATCATCACCACTGTTTTTTACTTATTAGTCATTTTATTACAAGAAAATCTTTGGTTTCTTGAAATTATTAGCATTCTAACCTATAGGTTCTATGAAAAGAATATAGGACATCATTGGAAATGTTTTCAGACTGAAAGGAAGCAAGAAACCGTCAGCCTCAACACCCTATGGTTTAAGTCAAGACTCTCAACCTAGCGTTCTCTCTTCCTAGGTGTATTACTATCAGGATGTGCCTAACCCTATAGAGTGGCTTGAATTGGAATTTATTATTGAGCCATCTTTATATGCGATTAAACCGAATCTTTGACTTCGTATGAATCCAATGTGCAAATTGCCTGAGAGAAAAGTCAATTTAGGTAGTCTTTGAGGCCTCCAAATCAACAAAGTTCAGTAGACATCTCCAACAGCTCCAAGTTTTCAGGCATCCTAATTTTTATGAACTGTTTCAAGTAGTATGTGATGCATCAGCATCAGGAAATAGCAAGGAGAGGACAAGCAAAAATGTGTACCTTGACATCCGCATATATGCCAGGAAAAGACAAGCAACCCTCATTAAAAATTGTAAGCTTCTGAGAATATCTGGTCACTCTTGGATTTACAAGAACAATTTCTTCGCCTACTCCACGTTCGCCCTCAGGATTAAACACCATCAGCTGAACATTTATTCCCACTTGGGGAGCAGAGAGCCCAATGCCATCCGTTCTATGATGAGAGACAAACCAATGAGTAAACAAGTAGGTAAACATTGTGCGACGTACTACTTAAAACCAATCTCGAATGAAACTATAAAGGCCCATTAGCAATTGACCACTCTTGCCCCGTATTTATGATTACAATTAAGCTAAAATACAATAACAGACAACAGTAATTCTGCTTTCTTTGGAACCTTTACCAGGTTTTAACCTTGTGATTCAGGATACATGGACATTGGCAGTCAATTGCTAAGACACATATGATAACATGTGGTCCTAATCCTATAAATCATGTGTATATGAAGGGTCAAGGGCGGCGCAATGTCGATTGCACACAGTACCGACTTCTTTAGTATTGCAGAGAGTTGAAATAACTGAGGCCTTCAGATTGTCAATTTTTATTAAAACCATTCAAAGCAACCAAGGAACAGAAGACCTTATTCAATTGAACTCACACATTTTACCACCAGGTTTTTTTTTACTTCCACTTTCTGCAAAACCATTACCGAACAGGAATGGAGTGTGCCAAATGTGACACATGAACTGAGAAAGCCAGAGCCTAAATTCGAACTTTCAAAGCAAAAAAGCAAAACTTCACCTCAACATTCGGGAGCAGGGAACAGAGAACTCACTTGTACATTACGTCGAACATCTGATCGGCCAACTTCTTCAAAGCATCATCAAAAGTATTAATAGGCTTGTTCTTCGCCCTGAGAAGAGGGTCCGGGTATTTGACGATACTCAGGGGCGGGTCGAAGTACAAATCAGCAGCTACAAACAGAAAACACCCACGAACAGATACAATTCAATCAAACCTAACAAGCCATAAAGCTTATAACTTGCATAAAAAATTGAATTGGGTTCTTTTTCTATTGGAGAGTGAAATAATGCTTACGGGAAGCGAAATCTTCCTGCTTGAAAGAGACGGGCTTTCGGGCCATGGCAGAGACCTTGGTGGGTTGAGCTATGGAGGGGTTTGCGGGTAAGGAAGAAAGGTGTCTCGGCCGCTGAAAGAGGAGCGAAAGAGGGTTAGGAGAAGAACGGAGAAACAGAGAGCGATGGAAAAGGGGGTGGTGACATTGGAGTTGAGCGGTGAAAGACAGTGGAGTCATGGAGGATGAGATTTTGCAGTCGGGTGTGTTCAGTGTTGCTGTTGAATGGAAGGCACTAAACTGGTTTTCATATTCACCGTCAATTTTGCAAATGATAAGTTGCAGGTTACGTGTGGTTTTTTCTCCTACTTGTGATTTCAGTAACACTTTTTTTTTTTTTTCGAATTTCAGTAACACTTCTTTTTTTTGGTCGAAATTTCAGTAACACTTCTTTGCTTTGCTATTGTTGCTGCTATGATATTGTGGTAATATGGATAAGATTTTCGATTGTTCGGAAAACTATGGAGAAGAGAACGAACTACTAATCAAGTAAAGACGAATGAAAATTTACAAGATTTTTCTTGTGTAAAGAGCGTGTACAAAATCCCCCGATCACACTTTCTTATTTTATGTTTCACAACTACAATTCTTTATGTTTTATATTTAGTTCACGTTAGAATTGAGTGAAGTTATTTATCAAGAAGTTGTAATTCCTTTCAAACATAAGAATTGCACTTAATTTAGACGATTAGATAAGAACTGCTTCGAATACGTAGGAATCATGAGATCATCCAAAGGACGCCTTCAACGTCTAGGGGTTAGAGGCCTTCCATTGAACCTTCTTCAATAAGTGGAACACATTAATGTCCTCTTTCCCATTGAACCTGCTTCGAATACGTAGGAATCATGATATCAACTTAATCAAATGATATTAAGCCATATGTGATTTTACAATTCCCGTGATAAGTTAATCCTAGGAAGCAATTAAATCTCGTAAATTTATTTCTCTGTGTTGAACCAAACAAGGCCTAATATATGATGTCAAGCAAGCAATTAAAGTTTAAAATAACTTTAAAAAAAAATTCAAAAACTTAGCAAAAACGCTGATTCCGGAACCCAAACCACCGCTTCTAGAACCGGGCCTACAACTATATTGGAGACCTGGGGTTGCAATAGAGTCATTAGAGCATCTTCAACAGATGCTCCATTTTCTTGAAAACTACAAATTTGGAGATTTATGGGTGTTTTTTAGCCCCAATAGATTCTCCAAATGCTTCTCCAAAATGGAGAAAATCTCCAAAGTTAGAGTGACATTCGCCAAATTTGGAGATCTCTCCAAGTTTCTCCAAATCAATTCATTGGCTATATTTTCATTTATTTTTTCTTTTGAAATAAATCTAGGCTTTTGATTGGAGGATATAAATGTAGTATTCTCCATAATAGGGAAATTGTTGGAGTTTGATCACAATTTTTTTGAAGAATATGTCTCTTGTTTTCCCATTTTGGAGAAAAATTTAGAAAAACTCTTAGGGTTGCTCTTAATGTATAGTACGTTGTGGTAGAAATGTACACCACATCACCTCATAACTCGACTAATGACAACTTTGGAAAAATAACAATTGAACCAACGATGAGGATTTGATTCAACATGAGAATTGCATCGGAGACAAGTATTTGTGTAAGAAATACATGTAGAATCAATTGGCTAATTAATGCATCAACCGTTACCGTTGCTCCGAATTATCACACCAAATATTAGTGGTTTCTCGAAAGTGAAGGTTCTTGTTCTTAATTTTTCAACAAAGATTTACTTGACCCATAAGGCTAGTAAAACCCTTTCGTTATGGGGGTTTAATTTGGTATATTTCACTTATAAATTAAAACTATATGATCAACAAATGAATTAAATGTAATGTGCTAATCAATTGACAAGACTTCTGAGGAGGTTCCCGATGTTGTTTTTGTTAACAATATCTCATATTTCCAAATTTGAGCATTACTTAATCAAATCGGTTGTTTAAGTACCACAACACCATCAATTTGGTAGGTCCAAGCTTGTTTAAAAGGAGTATGTGATTATCGAACAAAAAAAAAGGAGTATGTGATTAACTTATGTATCACTAATCACTTTTCATTTGTATCTATACAACACTTAAAATTCTCTCCTTCTTGTCACATTAATGACTTCTCTCTAATTGTTTTTTTTTTTGTGAATTATCTATCTCTACAACTCTTATTTTTCTTTTCCTTGTCAAATAAATGCATGTTTTTATATTTTTTATTTTTTTGGTTTGCTTTTTTTATTTGTAATTGATTATGAATGCATGCTATTATGTCTTATTTTTTACATACATATATCATGTTATAATATTGTAACTTGAATGCAAAGCCTTATCATTTTTACTTTTTTGAGCGAGAATGTAAAGCCTAAAGGGCTAACCATATGCTTTCGATTTAAATTTCATCCAAAGTGTCTATAAAATTATAAAGAGTAATTCCTACACATGTTCATTCGGCTAAAAAACTTAATTGTAATAGAAAAGTCATATTATCAAAATAACTCTCATAAGAAATTAATAAAATCAAATCAAATAATTTCATATATTATATTTATTTTATCTACTATTTTTTGGACAATTAAATACAGAATGCTTACATAATTTATTAGTTAGAACAAAATTGTGTTATGACGAAGATTATAATTTTTACCTTGTAGAAAAATACTATGAAAGAAATTGTCCAAGCTTTCTAGTTTAATCAATTTTGCCGAGCTAGTGATACCTTATTGGGATTGGCAGCTAATCTATTGAAATCCTCACTTACTGCGTGATTACACATTTATGTATACAAACACCTATGCTTATAAGCAACAGTTTGTGATAATATCTAGTACTACTTGATAAAGTCATTTTTTAACTTTTTTTTATTGAGAACAAAGTTATATTTAACTTGATATTGCGCGAGGCACAAAAATAATTTAAAACTAGTGTTTCTATTCAAGGTTATCAAAATCGCGATCCTAGTCGTACGATCCTACGATCCAATTTTCACAAAACGACTCAAATCGTACATAGTGAATCTTAAGAAGTAGGATCGTATAGGATCGTAAGTGGGATCGTATGATCCTACTAAATCACATAAATTAGATTACAATTCATTATTTTAAATATTTTGGACCATTTTCACCCTTAAACTCATCAAATTTATACACTTAAATTATTCCTAATTGATTCCATTTATTATTTAAAATTTAATTTAAATTTTAAAATTTTTATTGTTCCTACCTTATGCTAAAATAAACATATCTACATATTGAGAAAACAATTGATTGCTTTTTATCATTGATAAAAATATTACTATTTTATTGATTCAACAAGTATGACTCTTAAGAATGTAGCTATTCAATAAAATTGGACTCGATTATTGTTATTCGCATTCTGTAGAATTCATGTTATGTATAGATTTATTATCTTTAGAAATGTAATTAATATGGAGTATTTGATGAATAATATGTATGCATTTAGAATAATTTACTTTAATATGTGGTTGATACATAACATTTTACCATTAAACCCTCCATAATTTCATTAATTTAGTAGGATTTTACGATCCTAACGATCCGATTCTACGATCCGATTCTACGATCCGATCCTACTACCCCCTTCTAATCCGATCCAAGAATCCCGATCCTGATAACATTGTTTCTAATTATCATTGTACGGAAACATGGGTAAAATATTGCTATTTACAAAAAGTAGGTATAACTATTTAGAATTTCTGTAGGGTTTCATTTTTAATAATGTTTTTGTATGTTAGAAAAACCAATTAAACTTTCTGTCTAATAAAGGAAAATGAAATCTTATCCAAAATACGTAGTTATACGCTCAATAAAAGTGAATGATAAATATTTTGTTATGTCTTTAATAATAACAAAGTGTAATTTAAACATATTCAGAACATTCAAAAAAGTATTATATCTACGGTTTTTCTATTGTGGGACACATGATAATCGTATAAAAAACATAACCTAAAATCCTAAAAAAAAAACAGTGAATTCATCACCAAAAAATTAAAAAATATAAAATTTACAAATTCTTTTCATTATTAGTATTTTTTTTGTCAAAATATTATTAGCATCTTATAGTGTATACTTAGGACAAATAATATATAAAAACCCTTATATTTAAGCGGGCATAGTCAGAAAAGTATTTTTCTCTTAATACACTTCAGAAGAAAAATATTTAATCATCCAAATGGTAACATAATGCTGTGCGTTGAGTTGAGTTGTATATTATTTGAATCTATATTCGGGAATTTGCATAATCATAGTACGGTGGTACCCATGTGATTGTGTCACGAATTAAGGGCCTTAAGTTTTTTCTTCTTTTTTTTTGAGATGGAATTAATCAAGGGCCACTAAGTGGTTGGATCTCTTAATCTTAATAAGCGATATTTCGGCCTAACCCTTGTGATTGGTTTATGACTATTGGACAACTCATTCACACCATTAGGCCTTCACATGAACCCTAATCTTTTTTTTTTGGCTAGCTTATGTGTATGATGTATGAATTCCTCCTTAGTCCTTATCGATCGTCCATTAAGTGTAATACCTTTTGTTTGTAATATATAAATTAAAGTTGGAGATCGAGGAAAGAGTTTTTCGGCGAGAGGATACATGCATAAATTCATAAGGTATAAAGGAAGAGAAGAAAAAAAGTTACATTGATTAGAGATGCTAAAGCGTGGAATTGGTAGCTTATTTGAGATGTCGGTTACGCTTGACGTATCAGTTTACGGGTTGAACACTCGTAGTTGTACCATGAGGTCTGGGGTTCGAGACTCTCTAGTTGCGGCGATTTGTCCTATTTTTGAGAATAAAGCTGGATGATATACATCGTTATAGGCGAGTCTAATTGACCCTAATCATTTCCTTATCAAAAATATAATTTTGAGATGTCGATTAACCAAGGTCCTTAGCTCCTGATATAGTTGTGAAAAAAGAGAAGTTGATATGAGAAAATAAATATTATTTACCTTAAAAATAGTAAAAAATAAATAGATTTTACATACTTGCTTTGAGAGTTTTAAAAATAGTTTTTCGAAAAAAATAATTTTTTGAAAAGAATTGTATTAAGCCCTGAAAAGTAAACAAGCTAATGCACAACGTCAACCCTTTTCAAATACAGTATTAGTGGAGCTTTCAGATTAGACTTATGATGCCATTCCAATTTAGCAAAGTGTACAATTAAGCGTAGTATCTGACAAATTAAACATAGATCGATATTGCATAATACTGTCATAAAAACAAATAATTAAGCGGATTATGTGACAAATCAAAACGTACATATGCAAACGTCAATACATATTTTATGGTAAGAATAGAAATACATAAGGACGGAATATATATATATATAAGAACTTGTGTAATATTACTTACACCTGTATACTAGCTCTTCTGAATTTGTAACATAGTTGTAACTTGAAAGTTTAATATACGTTTTAGAAATATTTCTAAGGGTTATGCCTAAACGCTTTCGAACTTTTGTACATCAGTGTGAAATTTTTGGCCATGTTGATGATGTTATAAGAAGAAAAAGTTTACGAGGAAAAACGAAACTTACACCTGTCCACAACCTTTTGTTTATGCAACTATATTGGGAGTACGTGAAACGTCGTCGTCATGATCGAACTTCAACAACTTCTTATGGCAAAGTTCTTGATGGGTAAACATTGTGGCAAAAAGTAGAGTACATATATAACATTCCGTTCGCTAAAAATGTATAAATAAATGGAATATATACACAGGTGAAAAGTTTACTACTTGATGCGTAATAATCAATATATACTAGTTGTACCCGTCGTGCCATGCACGACAATGACCCACGTTTCACATTTTTATTTTTATTTTTTATTATAAATAAGATATTAATAAGTAAAAACATATAATGAAAAGTTTAGCATATGAAGATGTTATTTTTTCTAGACAAAAAAGATTATTTTTCAAATTTGTAGTACCACACGTATGAGATTATAAAAATATAAAACATATTCTAATTATAGAACAATTTACTAATTAAAATTTACTTATTTTTTAATCCTTTAAAGTTTGTCTCTAATGGTTAATATATATCATTGTCCCTACTATCACAACTTTGAGACATTATAAGTCAATATAATATAAAATGGATTTTTTAATTGATTATTTTGGTTTGATCTTATTTTTATTTTAATACTATAATTTATTAGTATGAGATATAATTACTATGAGTTATTATTTAATTAAAAATATTAAAATTTAATATTAAAATTTAGAAATATAAAATGAGTTCAACATGATTCTAATGACTTTATATATTGAAATAAATGAAAAATATAAATCAACAGTTATTTTATTATGAAAATAAGCTAAGTTATTATGAAAATGATAATATATATGTTAAGTAAAAGATAGTAAATATAAATTTATTTAATATTAAATATAGAAATAATAATTTGATTATAGAAAGGGCTCCTACTTTTAAATTTTTAAAATCCAAAAACTTTAAATTACTTCTTACATAAAGAGATTAAAAAGATAACTAATATATCAAAAAGGATAGAATAGAATATCTTATCAAAATTCAAAAAATATATTTTACATAAATTGATAGTAAATAATGTAATTAGATTATTTAAAATAACATGAAAACAATAATTGTTTAATTATGAGAGATAAAATCTAAGTTATTAGGAAAATGATAATATATAATATAAATATAAGTTAATCTGAGATTATTTTAGGTTGAAAGATTGTATTTGATGATAGAGTTGTTACTATATAATAAATTATAGTTTAGGATTAGTACGTAGTATGCATAAATATGATATGATATCGTTTTTTATATGCATAAATCTAAGTTATGAGAGATTATTTTAGGTCGGTCCACGTAGTATGCATAAATCTAAGTTATGAGAGATTATTTTAGGTTGAAAGATTGTATTTGGTGATAGAGTTGTTACTATATAATAAATTATAGTTTATGATTAGTACGTAGTATGCATAAATATGATATGCTTTGACGCTGGAATTTATTATTTGTACATGTGTAGTAATCAATTTACTTTAAGAAAATTAAAGATAAAGTTATTTAAGGAAATATAATTAAAGATAGATAGTATTTCTTTAAAGATAAAATTGATGATTAAATAATTAAGGAAAATAAAAGATATAAAGTTTTTATTATCTATTTGAGTTGGAAAAAAAATTAAAATCAAGCGGGGCCAGAATCAACGTGGTGGCTCGAAAACGGTCGACTTTTATAATATATATATTGATTGATTATAAAAGCCGACCGTTTTCGAGCCACCACGTTGATTCTGGCCCCACCAGATATTTAACCAAAATAATTTTTAAAGCCTTTTAATTAACTACCATAATTTTACTACGTAAATTTCCCATCTTTTAATTAACTATCTTATATATCAACAATCAATATCTATCCATATAATATCTAGCCGAAAATATAGTACGTAAATAAACCATATACAATATCTATCCATAAAATATAGTGCGTAAATTTTCAATATCTTTTAATTGAAAAGATAATAAGGCTTACATGACTGGTGACTTTCAATATCTTTATAGTAACCCTTACACATGTAAAAAATATCTACTAGATCGTGATAAGCATGTCTTTAATCACGAAATGCCATAATTGAAACTCTTTGTTTTTATTTCACTTTCAATATCTTTATAGTACGTAAATAATTTCCATAATTGCATGGTCTTCTAGATTAATGACACAAGATATTGCATGGTCCAAAATTATATACGTGTCTTTCAAATTTGCATATTATCTATCCATATTATCTATCTTTAAAATTTCATCCTATATAAACATTGTTCTGTCTCAACCAAAATAACAGTCGTTGTTTTGAGGCATTGTTCTCAACCCACCCCAAAAAAAAACAGTCATTGTTTTGAGAAAAAAAACAATCAATATATATATCTATCTATACTATATATTAAAGTCGAGATCTTTCGAGCCTCCACGTTAATTTGGTTCACATCTCATATTTAAACAATTAATTTTAATTCATGTTATTTTAATTAATCTAATCAAATCAAATTCACTATTATCTATTTGTGTAAAAGGCATGCTAAAGTTTTTTTATATTTTGGTAAGATAATTTTTTTTTTTGATAGATCACTTATCTTTTTAATTGCTTTTTTAATCTATTTAAATAAAAAGTAATTTTACAAAATAGAATTTAAAAAATAATTTTAAATTAAAACCCTTTTTCTACATAAATTGCGATTATTTATTTTTCTAATTAAATTATTATTTTTATCTTTGATATTAAATTAACTTGTATTTACTTTCTTTTACTTAACTTATATATTATCATGTTTATAATAACTTAGCTTTTATCTTTCGTAATAAAATAATTGTTAGTTAATATTTTATATTTATTTCAATAGATAAAAGACATTAGAATCATATTAGACCCATGTTATATTTCTAAATTTTTACATTATATCTTCATATATTTTATTTGAATAGCAATTCATTGTAATTATATCTCATATTAATGGATTATAGTATTAAAATAAAATTATAATATAAAACCAAAGATATCAATTAAAACATATTTTTTTATATTATATTAACTTATAAGATAATGCCTCAAAATTGTGATTATATATATTAATCATCAAAGACAAATGTTAGAGGATGAAAAAGTAGTGAATTTTATTTACTAAACTATTCTATAGTTAATATATGATTTTATATTTTTAGTGCCGAAGACGTGTGGTCGTATAAATTTGTAAAAAATCTCTTTTTTTGTCTAGGAAAAATCATATGTCAAAATTTTCATTATATGTCCACTCATTAATATCCTATTTATAATGAAAATAAATTTAAAACGTGAAGCATGACTATGTAAGTAATAGTCGTGCATGGCACGACGGGTAGCGCTAGTATAGTGTAAAAGCATGGGTCACGTCCTCACGTGTGAAGCAGATCGCTTTCCCAACTTATGGGCCATATAGATTAGCCCAAACCGTTTGAATATTTCTTTCTTTGTTTTTTTTTGAGCAATATTTCTTTCTTGTTGATATAAAAAAGAGCGAGGTTAATTAGGGGCCGACTTACTAACACGAAATGAGATGTCCTAGAACATGTTTATGCGTGGGGCGACTAAGGCCTAGGTCAGTTATTAGTCATGACCAAGAAGCTTGAAGGATTGAGTCATTGATGAAGTCTGCAACCGTGTTCATTTTCCGAAAGATGGACAAGCAAGTACATCATGTCCAAACGAATCGATTCAATCTCTTCAAGGTAGTTCCATTCACCATGCAAGGCTTCAACTATAGGTTTTGATCTGGTCGAATGTCGGGGATGCCACGTCGTGTGACTGTAACTATTCCTTGTCGAAATGCAATGGTCTCGGTCTTTATGACATCGTGTTGACCAATTGGACCAACATCCAAGTGGATCGGGATTCCCCAATTGTCCAGGAGGATGAACCCACTCGAAGTAACGTCCTCGATCTATTAATTGTTCTGTCCAAAATATTGCATATAATGTTTTGAGTCGTACTTAGACTTTTTTATTGTATGATTTAATGGCACGTTATATAGATATATGTTTTGTTCAAAAGCAAAATCCTAATTGAAAAATAATGAACCCTTCCATAAAATCTTTAGTAATACTATGATATAGATTTAACTATTTTTTCTTAATTATGTAATCTTTGCATACTATTAATGTATGTATACGTGTCAGTGTGTATATATACAAACAATTTCACATATGTATATCATCTACATATATTTATGCTCAAAATATATATTACGATATTGAAACTTTGCATATGAATAAACCATACGCCATATATATATATATGTATGTAAGTAATGTAACCATGCAAGGTAGACTACAGCTTGCCATATATCTCTTAAGCTCTAAAACTCTAAAAGTATGTAACATATCTCTATGGTATGATAACATATATGATATATATATGTAACGTCTCTCTCCCATTACAAGTATTAGAAAAAAGACAAAAACAAGCATCATGTCATGGATTAGAGGCTTTAAATTTGCTTGTAATAACATCTTAGATGACCTCTATATAAATAGCTGCCTAGCCATCTACTTCCATTACATTATCTCTCACCCTAAACCCTCAAATTTTATACATCTTTTCTCTCCATAATTTTTTTCACCACCTTCTCTCTACATCTAACTTCTCCATCGATCTCAAGCTTCATATGAAAACTCGATCTTGTTGAGTGTTCATAAACTAACCAAACACAAAGATCATATAAAGATTGGCTCGACTGATTGATCGAAATGGATAATCGAAAGCAAACAAGCTGCAGCAGCTCTGAAGATGTGGAGATAAGGAAAGGGCCTTGGACCATGGAAGAAGACTTGATCCTCATGAACTACATAGCTACTCATGGCGAAGGCGTTTGGAACTCTTTAGCCAAAGCTGCCGGTACACATTTATGTTAAACCTAACTTTTTAATTTCTATGTCAATTAGTTCCCTATGATCATATATATCTTTTTATGTGCGTTACATACGTTATGATATTTTTTTTTTTTACAAAAAATACCTTTTATTTTCTTGCGCCCGGCCTTGGTTTTGTGATATATATGTTTATACCTTTGATTTTTGTTCTTGACTGTATTATATGTATGACACGAGTTAATCTTAATTAATAAATTAAATAGGTCTTAAACGAACCGGAAAGAGTTGTCGACTTCGGTGGCTGAATTATCTGAGGCCGGACGTGAGAAGAGGCAACATAACTCAGGAGGAGCAGATTTTGATCATGGATTTGCATGCTAAGTGGGGAAATAGGTACTTACCCTTAATTCATTCATTCATTAATATTTTCTCCTCATATTTGCATCGTCTAGCTAATTGCTTATTAGCCTCTTTTTTTTTCAATTTTTTAGAAAATGGGTGCGCTCCAATTAATTAATTGTTATGATCTTATCTCTTTTTCATGGATGAAGAGAAGCCACTAACATGTACGTTCGTTTCTAATGAGAACCCATTTCTAGCTATACCATATGATAATGTAAGATAAAAATTAAAAAAGAAGTACTATGATCATTGATCAAATCAATTTGAACACGTGGGGTTATCAACAATTAAGTCACATGCATGCCACCATCAAATTGCCTTCTCTTAAAATGCACATATTTATATTTATTCAGGGTGATTTCGTTTTCTAGCTAGCTAGATTGCACAAGCACATCACATACTACTTGCATGTGTAAGATCATGATCACGATCGTGGTGAGGAGAGTTTGATCATCACGTTTCTCTTCCTCGATCAAGAAAAAACACGTTTTAACCCTGCGAAATAAAAATGTTACATTCCTTGTGCAAGGCAAGATCATGACATGCACCATGGGAATTGCAGGGCCACATCATGACCTGCATGAATGCAAAATCAACTCTTAATTCTGTTTTCTTCCTTGCTTTCATATTTTTCAAAAACTTTGCATATTTAGCAAATAATAATATATCGAACCAGGTTTACATATTTTTATGTTTAAATAACTCCACATACATCATTACGTACAATTTGGTGATCATTTAATCGATCAAGAAAATCTATATAAAATAAATTAGTATATTCTAAAACATTTTTTTTTCTTTTTAATTATTCAAACAATTCAATGCAATGAGTTGTTGCCTTTCAAAATTACTAAACTTTGTAACAGGGTAAAAATGCTATTTGGCTTTTACCTAATTTTGCTAAATGAATATACGTATAGATGTGGACATTTCTAGATCCATGAAAAATATAGGATTCGAGCTGTTGAATTTTTTTGTCCTAGTTTTTTTTTTTATCAATTTTTTTTTTTTTGTCCTAGTTGACATTATTCTTTTTAACTTAAACTCTAGAGACATAAATTAGGAAGCTTAGAATGAAATGTTTTGTTAAATTGTTATTTTTCACACTTTATTTAAGTTTTTAAATTATATGGTTTATTTATAACTTATATAATTAGGGTTTTAGTTTCTAGCTAGAAAAGCATCTTTAGCCTAGCAAAACTAATTTTTAATATTTTATCATAATTCAATAAAGTTTCTTTATTAGTTACATAAATCTAAAATTGAAATTATCGCTAAGATTTTACAAACTCCACTCATAATAAGTTCACCCTAATTAACTAAACCCCATCTTCTCATACCTTTCGGAAGAAGGAACAGAGTGGAAATCATTAAGTTGTGACTTGTAGGGAGTTGATTTTGACGTGCACCTTATTGCTTTGGCCTTTTCCATCCACTGGACTTTCCTTACCCTTTTTAGATTAAGTGCAATTAGTGGATAATTCCTTGGATTATAGGAGATATAGCTTGTTTGTAGACGTCCCTAAATAGATCACATTATGTGGCAAACAAAATGATTACATGGAACATTTTGCATCACTATATATACTAATTATTCTAGGTTATCTTACAACAATTTAATTATCTACAAAGTACCTAAAACTTTTGTTTCAATGACTAAGGCACCGCTAATTTCTCTTAGCATGTCCTTAAATATAATATATAATAGAATATAAAACCTATAGTTTTTATAAGCATATAATTAAGACGCAAAATACTTTCAATCAAGAGTCATATGTTGTAGATCCAGCGCGCTAGTTGTCACTAAGCATTATGTTATTTACATCGCATGAGACTTTCACTCGAAATCATAGGAATTGATGGGGTCGTGTTTACCAATTGACTTAGAGTAATCAAGGAAGAGATGGGAAAAGATCAAAAGAGGCATCTTAATCCACACTCTTTTTTTTATAAAAGTAAACTGATTAAGAGGTCGGCCTTCCCTTAGCTATCCTTCAATTAATGTATTTGTCTACTTCCCATCTCGATCATATCATTCACTTTGTTGCATGTCCTTGATTTTTACCTCCTTTCATGTAAGCTCTTAGAAACAATATCGTACTAAATTTTCAGTTTTATTTTGACAATTCAACTTAATTTAGACAGCCTATATATCAAGATTTTTTTTGGTTGAAGCCTATATATCAAGATTTATCCCTTCAAAATGACAAAAATGTTATCTAGTAAGTTTAGAGTTTGGACACTTACATATATTATACGAGATATAACATGCATTCCTTAAAGTAACGATATATGAATTAATAACAATTAATTAATGTATGGTAGAGAACTTCTAACAAATATCCAAACTCATAAATTGTGTCACTTAGTTTTGTTTGCAATTTGATGTATGTATGGCTAAGAAATCTTAAACACTTGAGCTTGACGTATTCATGGACTTGCAAGTTGCAATTTTCACCTTCCTTCTTTCTCCACAACCGCTTATTTCACGTGCACTTGTCGAGTGCATACTTAGCATGGACAAATGGACATAGCTTGGACTATTCTCTTCTTCTTTTTCCCTTTTTTCTCCCTCCTCTTGATAGCTTCTTGGACTATTCCATCAAAAGCCTAACTAGCTACACAAGTAAACAATTTGTAATTTCTCTTCATTAAACCCTACTTTGCTTGTAAGGATTTCCCTTTTGGACTCATGAAAGAAGTAAGAAAACAGCAATATACGTTTTTACTATATGATGCCAAAGTGTCTTCCATTTTGCCCTTGTTTTTTTACCAATCATGTTACAAGTGGGCCTATGTACCCATATTTTTCATTCAAGTGTACACAATGTGAACGATTTAACATATCCTTTTTAGGTGGTCAAAAATTGCAAAGAATCTACCTGGGAGAACTGACAATGAGATCAAAAACTTCTGGAGGACAAGGATCCAGAAGCAGCTCAAGCAAGGCAATGCCAGCGACAACCACCACCAACACCACTACCACAAGAACAACTCCGGCCAGAGCTATGACCAGTCAACGGGCCAGAGCACGAGCCAACTCTCATCGGGGTCCACTCATGGCGGGTCCCACCATGACCCCTACTCGGCCTCCTCCTACAACACGAGCACTGAGCATCAACCGACCATGGACACCACATTCCAGCTGGCGTCAGGCCCTGGTGGCTATAGCGTAGGAGGAGGCCAAGGTTACTACTTCATGCAACCTCCTCCTCCGCCGTCTCCACCCCTTCCCATGGACCAGGAGCCCACTGACCAATACTGGCCCCACAATATCGAGGCCGAGTTCTGGCCCATGCACATGGGTCACATGTTCAATCCGGATCAAGGAAAGCCTATGTAAGAATTTTAATTCCTATGTCGTCGTCCAACAAATAACCGATGAATCCCATGCACCACGAGATTGATTCATTGCAGCTACTTGTTCTTCAAGTCAATGTATGGTTTATGTTTGTACGAGTATTATTTCTCAACTTTATAATATGGAGCATTTGGTAATTAATATATGGAGTTTCAAAGTTAGGTGAAGTTTGTATAAGGTTGATTGCTTGTTAATTCGTACTCCCTCCGTCCCAATTTTTCCTTCCCATTTGACAAAATACACAAGAATTAAGGAATTGGGTAAAAGTTGTAAGATTTGAAAGATTTGATGGGATAGTTTGATAAAAGTAGAGAAAAAGTGATAAAAATGTGGTAATTTAGAGGGTTTAATAAGGGTAAGATGGTAAAAGAAAAGGAGAGAGGTATAAAAAGTAGGTAGTTTGTAGAGATTGATAAGGGTAAATTTGACTTTGCACATATCTAAAAAAGGAAAGTTTTGTAAATGGGAAGGAAAAAATGGGACACCCAATATGGAAAGTGGGAAGGAAATAATGGGACGGAGGGAGTACATAGTAACGTCTTCTATGTATGCACATGCACGTACGTACTTATGAGTAAAATTTATAAATTTACCTAAGTTTATACTCCATCCGTTTCACAATAAGTGTCGTTTTAGCTCTTAACACAGTTTTTAAAAAAAGCAATCATTCACTTTAAAACTTACAACTTTTTCTTAATCTTACCACTCATTACATTTTTTTGGCCAATGAATGAACAACTTTAGTCAACAAATACACATTTCAATAAAAATTATCATTATTCACGCCTATTAAATCACTTTGAAAACCTAAAACGACACATATTATGAAACAAATTTTAAGTGCTAAAACGACACTTATTATGAAACGGAGTGCGTATTGTTGTTGGGGTTGAATTAAATCACTAAAATACTTTTTATTTATTGTACGTACTACATTTATGATATAGCAAGCGAGTAGATTGAAAAGTGATTGTTTTGGATTATTGATTTAGGCTTGTGATGTGATGGTTTAATGTTTGTATATGTTGATTATTCGCGTCAGATCAAAGTACTTATCATGGGTGATTAATTAGCAGTCACTATCGTGTGTTGTCTCCGCTCATTGAAATGATGGTAGTAGTTTGATCATGACTAATCATAGTCTCTTAACCTTTAGTACTTATGCTTAATTTATGTATTTTTTAAAGTTCCAACTAGTTTAACCCCCGTACCATGTACGGGTAATACGATTATAAACCCAATTTAATTAGATATGTAATGTCAGTGATCACGTTAAAAATATAGGATCCTATACATGTATCTTCGTATTATGATTAATGTTTTTTACCAATAGTAAATCAACTCATAATATAAATAAGTTGGATTTGTTTAAAAATTACTTTACGATAATTATCACGTTTTGTTAAATAATAATATTTATCTAAAGATACAACTAATTTTTGATAAAGAATAATTCATAATTTTCGGGATAATTCATAATTTTCGGCAATTTTTACGGGATAAGATTATATGAAATTCTAACTACCTAATTTATATAGATAAGGGCCCAACTAATTATTTTTATCAAATCATATATATTTATATTTCTATTATGATTAGTGTTTTTTATATACGTAAGGAACCGGTTGATTATTTTATTAAAGATATGACATGTGGCACAATTATTTGTGAAGACTTTGTCTCTGCTTTATACTATAGACAGTATAGATTGTCATGGAATGGCTATAGGTTGTAAGTTCATCCACGGACAAGATTAGTTGGTCAGGTAAATGATACTTTGCTTGGTTATGGATTTTTTTTAGTAAGGAAAGCAATTCGTTATACCAGAAATACTTGTTAGATCGAGAAGTTGAGACAGTCGGCAGTCGAACAAGTCAGTAAGTAAAAACTAAGCAAAAACTAACACAGCTAATTACAAACAAGCAAGATAGAAATTTAACAAATGATCAAAACCCGAGCAATGATGGTTGAGCCAAACACTAATTAAAGAGACTAGTATCGTTGGTACACAGGATGAAACGGGTCATCGCAATTAAAAAAGCGCACAAAGGGTCATCATGACATTGCCCTCTCCTAGATTAGGAATCTTCGAAAGCCTTCTTGACCACGTCCTCGATGAGACACAACTCGATCCCTGCCCGGATGAACTCTTGAAACGGTGTGGTTTTGGGTTATGGTTTAAGAGGTGATCAACCTATCTTTTAGTTTTGGTAATTTTTTGTTTAAGCTTATATTTACGATCGAACTTTTCTATAACGCCTCTCTATAGGACACATCATAAGAATCTTCAAATGAAAAAGATTTGTTTAAATATGATTTTTGTAGTATTTTTTATAGTTTTTAAATCAAGCAATTTTATCACATCCTTTTAGGACATATTATAAACTAACCGATGAAAAAAATACTATATAACCTAATTTTGTATGTATGCATTTTTTGGTCAAACAAGGCCTTAACCTATACGATTAAAAGATAAAAGAGTCAGATACAAATACTACGAGGGAACACTCGTCCCTGGCATCATCCAGTATCCACCAGTAAAGAGACAATAGCGTTTGGTGGGTGTTCAAGAAATTGAAGATCAACAGGAAGAGAAAAACGCTAGGCTAGCTAGGGTGTCGGCGATATTATTTTTTATATGTATGCATTGGTTGAGGATACGGAGACAGAAAATTGACCAGAAGCTTTTTATAAGTTGGACGTTCTTTTACAAATTACAACATGAAGACAAAAAGAACCTGCTAACGATAAGATTAACTTTAATTAGTCTCAAAACTATACTCGCTAACTCCATATATATATATCAACATCAGATCCTTCATTCATTTCAAATTATGTACGGGAATTGTACTTTGATCATTAATTATCTGGATAACCATATAGACTTAGCAAGATAATCTAGGATTTGGTACACGTTAATATCCCCATGACACGAAGATGACGACAATTGAAGAGTCCCCACATCACAGAGGCATCATCAAGAAATTAATTAAACACAACTCATAGCATAACGTGCAATACACACACACACACAAATATATATATGTACACGGACCTAACTAAGTTAAAAGTCGGTTTGACACATGGAAAGAGAAGTATTGTGGACCAAGTTGGCAAAATTGATCAAAGTCTTTTTGCAATTTAGCCGCTTTAGTGTATGGTCATTCAAGTTATGAATTTGACCGTTGCCTAACTCTCAGGAAAGGCATCAAGCAAAGCTATTGATCGATCTTAACTTCACATGTAGTATGGTGATAGATTGGTGAGGTCGATCAAACAACCCACTTTCTTCACCATGGTGTGTGACGCTTTCATACATATCAGGCCATTCCATCAGTTTTCTTCGTTGATCTTTCGTTTCCGTTGTTGTAGACTTATTTAGCCTGTGACACAGATGATCGTGTCCATTAATTGTACGTCACAGATGAGTGTTGTGATGTTTGAGTTTGTGGTTTAGCTTTCATGTGTAACGTCTACACATTTTCAGTTTAGAACAACATTATCTAATAATACATCTATCAAAGTAAATATTACCATACAGCTAACACACAAAAACTGCGCATGGCGCATCTACTTAGTATATCATGGGGTGACCAACTCGAATCTTCAGGGCGATAATTTTGCCCTCTTTTCCTAGAATTTGTTAGTCACCAAATACTTTTGAATCAAATATGCTTGCAACCTCTTACTCTTGTATATGAACACGTAGCAGCCTCACTTTTTTGGAAAAAGACCTTGAAAGTTTTACCTTGCTTGATGCATATGTAGTTATGTACGCATCTTTACCTACACTCTAAAAAAAATTAATAATCATGTTTCAAAAGCGAATTCCATTATTCTTCCAGCAACAAATAATCAAACAAAATGCCCTGTTGTTCATTAAAAAAAATCAGCAAAGTGCAATTCATACTTTCACACTACAGCAACATCTGGTTTAAGAAGCATTAGTTTTTTTTTTGAAAACAAAGCAGAACAGAAGTGAAAATATGTAAGATAATTTCAAAATGAATTAAAAAGACACCATTTAAAAGTATAAACCTATATGTTAATGAGAACAGAGAGGGGCACCTCTAGGGATAAGGCATTCTTTTCATAAACTAGACTACAAATGAAGTTATAAATTCCACCAAAAATAAAAACACATGAAAAGTCATGCATACAAAACAAAAAAACTTAAAAACTAGTGAAGGGATAAAAAATGAAGGCCAGTCATTTTTGCATATTTTAGAAAACTAGATGGAAATCTAGACGTATTTGTAAAAGACAAGTGAAATAGAACAGCTAGACATGTGAAATACTGGATTGATAAATCTCATCATGTGAAACGTTGTGCATGTTTCACATGCCATGTTTTACTTGCAACTATCCCCAGGCAATAGGTTTTTATATACCATGTTGTAATCGTGAGATACCTCTACACCCATTTGGCTCAAACTTTGGAAGAATTGAAAGAGAGAGATCTTTTTATCTCAATTGCCTTTCAAGCTAAGGAAGTTTGCATATGAGGCCAGGCCCTGTCTATACACACTCTCCCTTATGACACATGGTATTGATGAGGTATTATATCTTTTAACCCCATCAAAGACTTAATTCCCAACTGTTTTCCTTTCAAATAAGCATAAGTCAAGGCAACTACGCGTAATATGTCCCTTCTGAATACATAGTTTCCATGTGCAGCAATTACGTACCTAGAGCCAACTCTTCATTTTGTGTTTGCTCTCTGAGGTTTCAGGGCTGGCTGTTTTTATCAACATCCAAGTTCCTGGCTTACGACTACTTCTAGCAACTAAGAGCAAGCTTCAGGAAAAAAAGGACCCCGGCATCATCTTCAGATAGATATTCAATATCCAATAGCTAAGGCCATCTAGAAAGTTAAGCCTAATGTATTTGAGTTTCAGCTTAGCCTCATTCTATTATAGATGGGATCTTCTGAAGACTATCCATCATATGCATTCTAATTCTTATAAAACAGGCAGTACAGAAATTGCAATGTCAAACCCGAAATGTGATCATGTCGATACAGCATTGCAGATTTGCAGGGTATTTACCAAGGGTGTGTTTGGGTTCCCAAGATAGGGCATTATATTGCATTAAATTTTTTAAGATCTAATGCAAGATAATACGTTCATAATAATGCAATACAATGTATTATCTTGGGAAAATGCAATTACATCTACTTCACCCAGGTTCCATATACATATATTTATGCATACCTTCGTCACTAGAGAGCAGTGACTAGAAAAGCAAGTAAAACCACTATTCACTCATTGTACTTCCTTCTCATAAGATTTTGCATAAAAAAACGAAGGGCAGAAATAGCTACAATCCTAGCCTTCCTAATCAACTGCTACCCAACCAAGAGGATTGCAAAGGAAGATGACAAGTCACAGTGCTAAGAAATACATTAGCCATAATTCCTACATGTACAACCATAACTTATATGTAAATGGTTCTAGAATGTTTCATGTATCAACTTTGATCTAGGATTATGGCAGTTGGCATAGTATTAAAGCTTTCCAGGGTGTATATATACTTTTTATGCCAGTGTAGTTTCATTCAAAATTACAGATTCAGTAAAACAGTATTCCTGCAGCCATTTTATAGCTTCTAGCACTCAGACGCCGGAGCAAACATCTAAAATCATGCTTCATCTTTCCACAAATCCTTCTAAATGAAAAGATTTAAGAATTTTCTGTTTGCAAAATTATGGTTTTTAACTATTTTTCTTACACCGGAGCAAACATAAAATTCGTCATATTTGTACACTTTGAAATTTTGCCAAGGATAGTTGACAACTAAATAATTTCAAAGAACTTGAAGGTTCTACTGCCTATTCGTTATTCAAGTAAACCAGTTTTTTTTATTCTATACAGCACAAGTGATTGCCTTATGGGTTCACCAACCTGCTCTCCACACCCTTTTTACTGCATTTTATTTTATTGCAAATACATATGTTCTTATTCGATACAAGATAAGACACTGAGTGCTTACATATCCTTCAAGTTTCTAACTACATCTTTTAATATCTCTTTAACTACAAAGTAACAAAGATTGTAGTAATTTAAATTCATCAATAGTCTCCATGCTTGGATCAAATCCTAAATTCTTTTTCAACCTACCATCAAACCATAGTGATCCTTTTGATTCAGAATCAATGTTATCTAAAGTCTAAACAAGAGATGAATTCTTAACTACATATCTCTTTACCTCATTCTTCATACTCCAAACCATGTCTGTTTCATAGCTCAAAAGATACAGCAGACATTGTACTTACAGAGATCACTTTTCCTGTGTGCCATGGTACTCATCAATGGTTTGCTTCATGCTGTCTAGCTGGGACAAGACATACTCCAACTTCTTACAGCAGACCTCATTAGCTAATCTGGCACCATAATCACACTTCTCAAAAGGACGATACTCGCATGCACTTTTGATTTCCTCCCGCAATGTCACTTGAATGTCCTACTTGTCATGAAAAGAAAATAAACTAACAACCACAGAATCTTAAACTTTGGCACTTAAAATCTTATAAGAACCTGTATAGACTGCTTTGAAGTAAGATTCTTGCATTTGACAACTGAGTTTTACAATTCAACAGATTGGTGAAGTTGTTCTTCGCCCTCAAAACCACACAGATTATTCAACTCAGGCTTCCAGATAGAACAATATAGACAGGAGTAAGGGAACAGAAGATATGAACATATGTAAAACATTGTATTATATAATTGCTGTATTTTGTTCTCTGCAATTTGCAGCATTTGGATTAGGTAAATGAATCAAATTGAGTTGCATTGTAGTAGTGCTAAACACACAACATCCAGTCACGATCAAGTACGACAACAAATGCTCATGTACTGAAATTTTCTTCACTTCTAATCCAAAAGGCAGCTAGATAATTATACACCTCATGTAAAAGAAATCCTTTTAGGCTTATCCATTTCTTCTCACAACTATCCCTCACCCTTTCATCTCAGCATCTACCTTCAGTCACAAATCCAAGCAATTATATGACCAAATGCTATATGCTTCAAACAACAGACCTCATTGAACCCCCCAAACCCTAACTTTCGTCTCTTTTCTGAGTTCCCTAGCCTCATCACTACCATACAAAATCAAACTTGATAAAATTAACATCTTAATCTAAACTCAAAAGGCGGTAAGATCTCTAGAGAGAGACAAACCTTGATCAATTTCATGAACTCGCCACAATGATGGTTCAATAAGTCCTTGCGAGGACCAGCAGGATTGGCAAGCTCTTCCATGACTCCGCCTGCGAGCTCCAAAACCCTAACGATCCTCTGCACAAACCAAAATCAATCTTAGTACTCCAAACCAACAACATCGATCGATTCGTACCAAACTCCCTTTAACAATCACAGATAAATCAAATCTCAGCAGAATCTTGTTCGTCAAAAAAGAAACAATCTTTTTCTGCGGACGAAGAACTAGGCTCTGTACCTGCTCTACATTCTGTAGTCGTTGCACGGATGTGTTCTGACTTTGCATTGGATCCATGTCGGTGAGCTCCGGTGGCGAGAGGTGGTCTACTGGTCTGGCGAGGGTACGAGTCAGATATTGTTAAAGAGGGAAGGGTTTATATCCGAATGAAACGCATTTTTTCTGTTTTTGATTATGTTTGAAACGTTAATATCCCAATGGACCGAACGTCTTTATTTGGTTTATGTAAATTCTCAACCTACTTGTAAATTCTCTAAAACGAAAAACAATTACAATTGGTTTAACTTCGCTACCGTAATATACGGACAATACTAATAAACTAGGTGTACCCCTCGTGCCATGTACGATAATGACTCACGCTTCATATTTTATAATTATTTTTATTTTAAATAATATATTAATAAGTGAAAACATATGATGAAAATTTTAGCACATGAAAGTGTTTTTTTTCTAGAGAAAAAAAGATTATTTTTCAGATCTGAAAAATAATCTTTTCGAGCCGTTTTCGAGCCACCACATTGATTCTGACCCCACTTTATATATTGATTTTAATTTTTTTTAATCAATAGATATTAGTAACTTTATATCTTTTATTTTCCTTAATTATCGAGCCACCACATTGATTCTGGCCCCACTTTATATATTGATTTTAATTTTTTTTAATCAATAGATATTAGTAACTTTATATCTTTTATTTTCCTTAATTATCTAATCTTTAATTTTATCTTATTTCTTGCTCACCTAATATTTATCTTTCAAGTCACATTATTTATCTTTAAAAGTTTCTTAATTATCTAATCTTTAATTTATCTTTTTAGTTACTCATTTAATATCTATCTTTGAAAACATAATAAAGTGGGTAGGCATTTTTTTTATCTCTCCAAGTTTGCATATTTTGACCACTTTCGCTAAAAAAATTCGTATTTAGCTAGTGGAGAACGCACAGTGGAATTCAAGATGATATAATTAGTATGCAGGATGACAATCTCCAAGTTATATTATTTAAAACTATTTACTTGTACATGAAAGATACAAATCAAAGATAAAATTATTGAAGAAATATAAATTAAAGATTGATACTATGTCTTTAAAGATAAAATTGAGGATTATATAATTAAAGAAAATAAAAAATGTAGAGTTCTTATTATCTATTTGAGTTGGAAAAAAAATTAAAATCAAGTGGGGCCAGAATCAACGTGGTGACTCGAAAACGGTCGGCTTTTATAATATATATATATTGATTTGTTCGGAATATTAGCGAGAAAAATATATTATCTACAAAATATTGTTACTAATCAAAAATTTTAAAAAAAATTCATAAACTATAAAGATATTTTTTGTAAATGATCTAAAGAATAAATTGTCAAAATATATAGATAAGATTTTTATCTAATAAGACTTATTAGATAATGTAAAATCCTTCAAACTTTTACAAAGAATTATCTATAAAATTCGGCATACTTTAATAAATATTTATTAAAATATTAACTTGATCTTTTAGAATAATATATTACTATTTGATCTCCATCAAAGATATTATTCGATAATATTTTATTCCATAGGTCCCAACTTTTTAAGATATTTTATTTATGGATTTTATGACTTATTTATGAATATTATTTAAGAATATTCCCGAAAATAGTTATAAAAATACCATGTCTTTATTAGCATAATATTATTTATATATATTCATAAGATCGTATTTTTGTTTAACTAGTTTTTATAATTTTAGACACTCTTAATTATGTATAGATAATTTTATAGAATCTAGTTAAGAAAATTGAATAGGTTATAAGAAAATTGAATAGGTTATTTTATTATATTTTGTATCACGTGGCCCAAATTTTTAGGAAGACATAGATCCGTAAGATCTATATGAGCAGTGACATCTCTACATTACGGAGTACTTTGCAAGAGGTGAATACAGTCAGAGACTGTCAAATTCCAAACACTGGTAAAGACTGCACAAATTATTTTTCACATGGTATACAAAAAATCTTCACATGACCATTCAACATCTCATCCATACAATTCCATTCCAAAAGATACAAAACAATACAAGTCATGTCTCACATCCATTCAATGCCAAAGCAAAAACTCAACAGGAGAGACTAAAAACAAATACAACCAGGTGTTGTCAGTTTAGTTGGCAAACTTGATACTTCCATAATATAACTCATCTTCAATGTTATGCACATGGAAGCAAAAATAAAAACAAAGAGAAAATAAGAACACCATCAATTGCTCTTGGCATTGGGTTGAATCCCAGTGAAAGAAACCCTACCAAACCCAAAATGACCCACTTGGTACAACTCCAACAGCACATTGTCTAGCTCAACAAACCCTGTACACAAGCTCTTCCTCCTCTGTTCCACAATTGCATCCTCCCCAAATTCAAACACAATGTCTTTTGCTCCCTCCATAACACTATCACCATTACTACTGAATCCAACACTATCTTTCCTACCCATCCCCACTTTTTTCTTCCCTTTCTCCCTCCTTTTCCTTCTCTCCAAACACCTCTTCCCCATTGCATAGGGCACCTTGATGAATGCAAGCGCCAAGAGGCTTATTGCAGCGAGCGGGCAACAGCAAAGCGCCACGCAATCTGCCACGAGGGCGGCTGAGCAAGCTCTACAGCTCTGACCTGTACACTCCATTGAGCATTTCCCAGTGAATTCCTCCTCCTCCTTCTCCATTGTTCTTGCACTTCTTGTGACCCTGCCATGGTTTCTTGATGATGAGTGTGTTGAGGATGAGGAAGATGAGGTGGATGATGACTGTGATGTAAAGCTTAAGGATCTTGGTGGATGAGTGTTGTGAGATGTCGTCTTCTTGTGCCGGGAGCGAGGTTGGTTGTGCTCCATTGCTTGTGTGCTTTGGTGGGTCAGAAGTGATCACATCAGTTCACAAGCCAAATAGAAGCCTGTGGTTTGAAAAAGAAGTTAGCTAGGCTGAATTATGAACTGAAGTGGACAGAGAAGCAGAGAAAAATGTTTGGAGTTTGGAGTTTTGCCTGCTGGGGTTTGAAAGTGCCCCACCAGGAGGAAATTAACCATGGTATATTATGCAAAGGGTACAATAATACTCTCCAACGGCATTTACTATGAGGGAAAAAGGAGAGATGGATGGAAGGACAGCTAATTAGTAAGCAAGAAATACAGTGAGATAATCTCCAATATGTCCATGAGACAAAGATTAAAGTACAAATGCTATACATGAGTCATGAGATGAGATCTAAGTAATTCATGTAGGTCCGTCATTACAGCTAGCAGGAATGATGTTGTTACACTTTCACAGTATGGATTCATAATGCAAGGAAAAACACGAGGGCGGGAAAAAGCCGAATATACCGATCAGTAGTTACTTGTAGAGTTATAGTGCTTGGTTCATACTATGGACTCACAATCTGTCTGTGCTAGATTAACCCAAGGGATCATTAGATAAAATGTTGCAGAAAAGAAAGAAAGAAAGAAATCTTAATGATAGGCTAACGGTTCACAGCATAGAAGATCACTTCTTATACAAGTGCAATACTTGATTAATTTAGATGACTAGACTAGAGGGCATGGGAGTAAATTTATATAAAAGAGAGCGTACGCTTGCAGAAAATTCACCAAGGAGGGTAATTTCTGTTACTGGGTCTTTCACAAGAAAAGTAAACATGCCAAATGAGAATGTGGGTAAATGACTTAGGTACAACTTCTTTCACTCTACTCATTAATAAGAAGCCCAAATGCATGATATTTACCCAGCTTTGAGCTTGCCATGTATGGTACCATCTGCAAATGCCCATCAGGCAACAGCCCTCCATGTCTGTACCTAAATTAGCTTTCTAACAATCCCCATCAATTTCTTTTTGTTTTTCCACCTATCTTTTTTAAGCACAAAGGCTCTCAGATTCTGCATTAGTGTCACAAAAGGAATCCATCACCAGGGTCCCCTAAATGTGTACTAATTTATGAGGCTTGTAAGAAGCCACTGAGGCTTGTAAAAACCCACTTGTTTTGCCTTTTTTTGTTTACCTTTCTGGTGTAAAAATTATGGGTCTCTTTGAAAAATTCAAATTCTTTCCATGGTAACTTGTACATGGGGGTAATGGGTGGGGGTTAAATTTTTTTTGACAGAAGGTTTCACTACTTCAATGCAAAGCTATTCTAAAGTTAACAGAGACAAGTGCAGTAAAATCTTGTGTAAGTGCCAGGTACCATCATTGTATGGAATTGTGCTATGAAGTAAAGGAAAGAACTTTTGATCTAATGAATCCTAGATGCATAGTATGTGAACCCTACTACAAGTAATAGTTTCAGATGAGTTGGATCCCTAGTTAGTTCTCAGTTAAGACTTGCCTCCAAATGCACACATTACTTCTGTTTGTCACTTTAATTTGGTAGGCACTGCTCAGGCTATTCAATTTCTCATCGGTTAGGATGAAAACATTTGACTAAAAAGCACAGCTTAAACAAGGATCATTTTGTCTTTTAAGAAATATAAAACCAAAGCATGCTAACAACATAGTTCTTAATCATATCTCCTTCTTCTTCTTTCTTTAGTTTGTTCCTCCTTGATTCAGTTGAGTTACAAATAAACAAAGTAGGTGGGTGGAAGATAGTGGTCTCAAAATGTCCCTTTCCATTATTCCTAAACTCGCTTTCCGCTCCAAAGCAGCCAAATGCAAGAGAATCTAATTACAAACGAACTGGTGGGGCTAAAACAACACAGATTTTGGGTACTTAATGATTCATAATGATTACAAAAACTGCAATTAGCACCATCTAACCAATCAATCATTCGTCACTAAAAAAGTTGCCAAAAAGAGAAAACAGTACAAATTGCAAGAATGTCATGTATGCATATGTATAATGCAAGGAGCAGATTTATCAAACAGCAAAAAAGATTGGATCCTGTTATAATTTGTAAATTGGGGGATAAAAAAAGGAGATAGCTTGTGGGTTAAATCTTGAAACAGATCAAACCCAGTTGGATACAGCCACATATATTATGTACTCTGCTGATGATCATATGTAGTGAAAAAAAAAGTTACAGTGGAAAATGCAGCTTTGTAGGACAAAAATGAACTAAGAACAGATCAAAGATGGAAAAACCACAGTAGGAAAAAAAACAGAATACCAAACCATAGCAGATGAAAAATGCTAAGAGATGGATGGGTACAAGGCAAAAGCTTACCTCTGATTCACATGGACAACAATGTCCTGGTGTGGATTGAACTAAACCGTATGCAGAAAAACGATGTGGTTTGGAGGGAAATCTCTGTTTCAGGTGTCTCTGAAGAAGAAGGAGAAGAACTGAAGAAGGAACATCAGCTGCTAGAGTGATTGATCTATTTCAGTCAGGCATTTGAACAAACACTTGGTGCTCATGCTCCCACTTTTCCCACTCTCTCTCAGCTTCCTCTATCTCTCTGTTTCTGAATCCCAAGAGTGTGTTTGCCCATCTGCCCAATCCATGGCCGTGGCCATTTTTTTAAGCAACCCCTTTGCACAGCTACAGACTGCCATTTCCAAGACTTTTTTTTTTTCCTTTTTCCCCAACAACAAACAAAACCCATATATGAACAAAAGAGAAATAATAATAGTTTAATGAAATCACTGTTTTAGTAGCTTGGAAATTGAATAGTTTGCAGGTTAGGATAAATAAATGAAAAAACTACTACTACTATACAGATCTGTGTTTACAAATTACAACCAAGCAAAAATGGGGAATCTTCTTGATTTAATTACTGTACCATCTTTTTTTTTTTGTTATCTTCTTTTTTTTCCTGCTGGGGATGTGCACGTGAGGGAGGGTTAGAGGGCACGTGCACATGTGTACGAAGGTGTTGGTGGTGCAGAGTGCACAACGGGAGACGAGTGATTGTGTCGGAGACCCATAAACTTTCTTTGACCGCCGGACTAAACAGATACATTCATACATGATACATTTGCATTGCATTTCTTTGTATCTGTTCACATTTTGTCATTCTTACCGTGTCTAACATGTTGACGAGAAACACATTTAATGCTCACCACCCTACCCACGTACTTCTTGTAACTTTGGTTTTGAAGTTGAACAAATGAAAACGAGAGGAATAGATTGAAATTTGTGTTGGCGAGCGAGCCGGCTAGCGATAATCGAAAATCGGTTTCAAGGTGTTTTGTGTGTCTGCGGAAGACAAGGTTCGTGGCGAAATAACGCGCAACATTGTTGGACATGGTGTGCACAAATGAATCAAGATGACAACCCTTTGAATCTCATTAGTACGTAGTATGTTACATGACTCTATTAGACTCACCTTTTATAGTAGAAGGCTCCTTTGTTTTGCATAAAATGTAATATTCGGTTTTATCTGGTTCCGTTTCTGGATCCGTAGGCTACTCCGAGTCCTGCTACTCAGCGAAGTGGGACGGTTTTAGAGATAAAATTTATTAATTATAATTTCTGGGTGAGATTTGTAATTAAGAGAAATATGGGATTGGAAGTTGAATTTCTCAGCCGACTTTGGATTGCCGACTTTGGGGTTACTTCAAAAGGACGATTTTGGGCAGATGAGGACAAGGCAGATCCGGGCGGTCGCGGTCGGGTTTGGCCAGAGGGACCGAGAACGAACCGGAGCTGGTGTTTTGAGGCGGTATTAGGCGAAGCGGAAGTGGGCTCGGGAACCGCCGGCGTTGGGGTCCATAGATTCGGGCAGAGGAGTCATGGTTGCGCCGTTCTCGTCGAGTCATCAGCGTTTCCATCGTCGGTAAGTCAGGCCCGTCGTTTATTATTCTGTTCTGGTCGGGTCTCGGGCGAAGGCGACAGCAGTGGGTCGGGGGCAAGTCAGGTTGGGTCGGAGCGGAGTTGTGAGTCGGCGGTTGAGATCGGGAAGTCGAGCGGGGCCGGTCAGGGAACGCCAAGGGCAGGTCCGGCGAGGAAGTCGGGGTTAAGACTTGGCCAGAGCAGGGTTGGGTTTCTTTCGGCATGGGTGGGTGGCTATTCGGGTTTCAGAGAAGAGTGATTGGTTCATGAAGAAGAAGAGTAAGTGGGTTAATTAGAATTTAATGGGTCAAAATTAATTAAGCCGGTCAAAGCAGGGGAAAGGGGCCGAAGCTGCAAAAGAAAGAAAGAATTTGGTGGAGGATGGGGGGTTAGGGACAAAGGAAGTGGGACCATGTCTCTTAGATCCAAATTGAAGGAAACCGAGATGAAGAAGTGGGGAGGAGTAAAAGAAAGAACACATTAAGGGCTCGTTTGGTATCGATATCTTAGATATCAGATATCGGATATCGGTATCGGTATCGATATCGGGGTATGGGTATAGAGGTTGATATCTATATCTGTGTTTGGTATAGGGTAGATATTAGACATAGTTTAGTAAATAAAATAGATTTAGAATTTCAGCTTTTAAAAACTACGTTTATAATCTACAATCTATGTTTATGAATCCAAATTATTGATTTTTACGAAATACATAATCAAATCTATTTAATTTCAACCAAAGAAATCAAATTGGCTTAATTTTATGCAGTTAGTGTTTTTTATGGGCAATTTACACAATGTAAAGAAGAAAAAAGGAGAATGACAATCAAAATTAAAACCTAACAAAACAACAATGACCATCGAAATTCTAGCATTGAAAATCAGTTCTATGGACTCCGAAATTCCCCCATGGCAACGTCAATGTCCTCGTGGGCGGAGGAACGAACAGCGCTCGGAAGAACGGAAAAGCCATATGTCGGCGTCAGATGTAGGCGAGGGAGAAGTAGATCTGGGCAAAGGAGAAGTAGATCTGGGTGGGGCGTCGGACTGAGCGCTCGGAGCTAGGGTGGTGTCGGATGTAGGTGGTGTTGCAGATTAATGCCGGATTCTTGATGGAGCTTGAACGCGGCCGGAGAGGCAAAGATTGGGTGATGGGGGGAGGATGAGAGAGATTGAAAGACAGAGGAAGGAAGATGGGTTGGATTGATGAAGTTAGAGTAAAGAAAAGATATCAATTTACCGGCATGTATTTTGGTATATGAAATTGGGCAAATTTGATATCTATGATATGGAAAAGATATCAGTGATATCTATATCCAATTTTACCAAACACAAGGTATGGGTATGGCTTATATTGATACCCATACCTGATATCTGGATATGAATACCAAACGGGCCCTAAGGGAAATTAAGAATTAGTAAAGCCTTGGTGGGAGTTTAAAGTGGTCAAAGGTTGACCTTGGGCCTTAGTTGAGTAGAATTAATTAATTTGGGGGCAGTTTCGGACCTGATTCGGGTTTGGTTCGGGGGTCGATTCGTTTTCTATTTAATATAAATTCCCCAGTTAATCGGTCAATCGTTGAATCTTAATTTCGTTATTAAAATATCCAGGAGCTCGTAGTAATTCTCGTTGATTTATCGGGTGGAAGTTAGCGTTCTTCGTAGTCGAGGTAAGTCAATTTTCAACTTGCTCAGTTCTATTCTAGCTCGTTAGGCTATGTGCTGTGATTGTAGGATTGGTTTTGGGAACTAGTCCCGATCGATCTTTGTAAATGTTTTGGATATGTATGCTATGTGTAAATGGTTTTGAAAGCTGGTTTTGAAAGTGGATAGGTATATATACATAGTATGTTGTCGGTTTTCTCTGTGTTGGGCAGCGCTCCTGTGGAGGCTAAATGATCTTTGCTATGGTGTGATATTGTGTGCAACGTTGTTTCTCTATGTTTCATGGTTAAAAATGTGGTTGAGTGTACTTCAGTGTTACGGAGGCTTCAAGGAAGCTAAAAATTATATGTAAAGGAAATCCCGGGTGCAATGGAGATGAAGGGTTGCATCGACTGGGGACGTGCAATGATGGAGAAGGGTTGTATGTCCAATCGGGGTGCAATGATGTAGAAGGGTTGCATTGCCGGTTAGGAGTGCAACGAAAGTTGTAGCTCCGCCCTCACTAGGACAGTGAGTGGAGGTATATGTATGTGTGAGTATGGGCGTGTAAGTGAAGAAGTGTATGTTGAGTTGTGATGGACGGTTGTGTTGAGATGGATGGTCGTGTGAGAAAGCAGGATGGTATATGTGTGGAAATGTGTGGCTTTGTGAATGTGTGCGTAAGAGGACTTGAAATTGTGATTATGCTAGTAAATTGAATGTGTGTGTGACTAACTAGACCTAGGACTGGATTAGAGTTATGTGTGTGATTGTGGACTTTTGTTTGCTGACCTTATAATCAAAACTGTTTTTGAAACGTCCTGTGGTTGCTGTGCTTAGTCTAGCTTGTTAGGGTAGTGGCTGACCCTTCGGGGAACTATTTTTCAGTTCAGGTCATCAGGATGTCGTGATCGAGCCTCGGCGAAGTGGCGGTGCAGTGCGGTAGCGTGTCACAATAGTTGGATTTTGAGGTTGTTCTTTAGCTAGTTCTTATTGTTTGTTTCTGGTGTTGTTAAGAGAGCATGAATTGGAGAGGTTGTTGGGTTTGGAGTTGTTGTTAGCTGAGTTGTTGTTAGAAGTTGTTCCGGTATTGTTCTTGGGATTCAGTTCATATTGTCTTGAGTTATAAACTATAAATTTTATCTCTTTTCTTGTACGAGTTGGATGTTTTCTTGTTTTTTTCGCCGTGCCCGCGTTGCAAGATCCAGTTGTTCAGTTGTCAAACTAGCTTGGTAGTGCCTCGTGAGGTCTACGACCGAGTAACGCCTTGTCAGAAAGACGGGGCGTTACATAAAACATGCATGAGAATCACCAACACATCTGCAATACCTGGTCAATGATGTACATGTATGAGCACAAGATTCCCAATCTATGTCCAAAGCAATTAATTTGGAGGGTGTTGGATAGTCAGTTGTTCTCATGGGTAACAGTCACTGGGAACAGTTGAACTGTTACCAAGTCAACAATATTACTTTCCACAAAATGACGTTTGAAACAGGGAAACAGTTACACTGTTACCTCTGGGGAAACAGTTAACTGTTACCATGTGTTCAATGTCATCATTCTCTTGTTTTGACGATGACAAACTCTATATCATTTAACCTTGTGTTTGAGTGTATTGATTGAAGGAAAAATAACCAAGGAAAAATGAAAGCTGTTGTGAGGGAACAGTGTGAGGGAACAGCAGCGTCTGCAGAGCAGTGCCTTACTATACTTAGTAAGCGCGTAGGGTATTCAACGGAAACCCTAATGAGCCGTGTTTATGGGCTTAAATGGGCCTGGAAACACGTGGGAATAACTAGAAGATCTCATCCAACAACTATGAAAAGATTTGGGAAGAAGATAAGATCAAGAGAAGATATGATAGAGTTGTTGAAGAAGATATGATAGAGTTTGTTGAAGAAGAATCTGATTATTTATGGGATAAACACACGTGAATATATGAGTATGGGATCATATCTCACGTGAGCTTAGACTATAAATATGATTGACTTGAGGTTGAGAAAACCACCGATTACAGAGAAGAGAAGAGCTTGAGAAGAGAAGTGCTCGAGAAGAGCAAAGAAGAAGAAGAAAGCTTCGTTGAAGGTTTTTGTAATCACTCTTAGTTTTTGTTATACTTGTTTCTTAGGCTGAGAAACTAGGGTTTGTAGGTGCATAATCTTGGGATTGGATTAGACTACATGAAGTCCCTGTTTGCCTTGAAGGAACTTGTAATTGGCATTAATAAAAGTGATTGTTCAAACTCCTCTAACGAGGGAGTGGTTTTTCTCTTGAACAACTAGTTGGTTGTTTAAGGGTTTCCACTATAAGTAATCGTGTCAACCCACTGTTACCTGCTTGTTTTAGTATTGTTTACTATTTCCGCTGCCCAGTTCACTGTTACCTCCTAGGTAACAGTGTCTGTATACTAACACCGATCCTAACAGAGGGCAGAATGAGATTGATAGGAAAGGGACAAGTTAACCATAATGTATTCGTCTATCAAGTAATTTAGGATATACTACATACAAGATTGCATATGGGTCTCAGAGGGAGGAGCCAAGAGTTGACTTAACTGTTCAACACATGCAGCAACCTAAATATGAGGTCCAGTTAGAGTCAAATGTAATGCAATAAATGTACAACTATTCACTTGTAAGATCTTGTTGAATGGATCGAGTATCTTACTTTCATCTTGATACCCTTTTGTATAGGAAATGGAGCCAAGTTACATGATGTCATATATGCTGGGATCATGTAAAATCTCCGATACACCCTTTTTCTTTCCATGTTAAAATATCTTGAATCTATATATTGTTGATCGGAACTTATCACGGGTTCGGAGGCAGAGCCCCCGACAACAGCAAGAGTCCGGTGGGTGCAGCCCCCTAGTGGGGTTGTCTGGGGCAGCACCCTTTGGAGGTGTCTCACTGGGGGACAAATCCCACTCACCAAAACGGTATGCTATAGTTTTTGGTATTGCGTCTATCAAAATTTGCTTCAAGTCCAGCCATTTCCCGTAATTTGTATTAGGGTTTCTAGAGTCATTATATAAACTCTGAAAATACATCATAACTCGTAATAATATTATGTTTCTCTACTTGAGGACGTAGCTAACACAATATTAGTAAACCACGTAAATTTTTATGTCATTCTTTTATTTATCGTTCTCGTTATAACATTCTTAAAAGCAGACCCTCTACATCCTTAATTAATTCAATCTCCATGCCTAGAAAAAAAATTGACATAACCATTCATAAAGTTAGTGAGTGGCCTCAACAAATAATTAAATACCTTCATTCCACATACTATCTTAACTTCTAAACCTACGTACCACTGCCCCTCTCCATTTCATGACAATGGGTGGTGATTGGTAGCTTCTAATACCCCTAGAAACTTAAATATAGTCGCCGATGCACTTACTTCTTTAGCTTTTTCAATAGATGAGGAGTTTTTTTTTTTTTTGAGCCCAGATGAGGAGTTTTTAGAACTTGTTGATGCTACTCCTAGCATTGTACCTCTTCTTGTTCAAGATTTAGCTTAATAAAATGGCCTATGCCTCTTTGTGACCCAAAAAAAAACTTCTAACCCTACCAAAATACTACTACTACTACTAATCTAATTCTTCTCTCCTCCCTTGGATCCTCTGTAGTAATGAAATTAGATGCCCATATATTATAGCTCTAACTTCAAGGTATTATATTTCGAACTCCGAAGCAAGTCGGGATTGAGATACTACATTAACTGCATGCAGGAGGCCGGTCTGGCTAGTGTGACATACTTCATCCTATCTTTAAACATTTTAATTATAAACATTACGTAACTACCAGTATTAACTAGTAGACCTATGACCTATCCATCAGCACCTGATAGAATTAGACTACTGTATTAATTAACCCTTTTGATAAAAAAAAAAAGAGAGAAAGATCTTAGCAAGAAATTTCATCCTAACTCAAATACTACTCAATCAGAGAACGTACTAACGTATAGAGAAGACATTTGTATGTAATAATATATGGATAAGCAGCTAGCTAGCTAGTATCAATTGGAGTTTACGTGTTACTATACATTATCCAAAACATACATATTTGATTTACAATGTTGTAGCAAAATAATGGAGATCGAATCAAAATATGTTGGCTCAAATACGATCAGCTAGTTTAATTTAATTATTAGATTAGACAAGTGCAAATTAATCAATGAGATCCATCTGACAACTAGAAGCTAATTAAAGGGAATCTAAAGATGGGTTGTGTAGCACATGGAACATCATATATTATACAGTTTTTCAAAGCCTTATCCCATGTTCCTTCTTACTAATATTCTGCATCAAAGTTAAACTACTCTAGCCTCATTTTAGCAAAAAAAACTGTTACCTTTGACCTGTCTCTCCCTTAGAGTAAAATCAAGTCGGCTAGAAGATATATGGAATTATGGAACTAGCAACATATATAGGAATATTAGACATTGAGGTTCCAAGAGAATAGTACTAACCTTGAAAAAAAATGCACCCATTTGGAGTATATTAATTTGGCATTCAAAGGGAGGAAACTAAATTATGGTACACTTACATATCTACACATCAGCCAAAAAGAGGAACAAAATGTGCCTAAGAAGGCACATCCAAGTCAACCATTTGGCACAGCATTGTCAAAAACATATCATATGATATGTGTAGGGTGAAGAATCCTATCATCTTCATCTTCTTCATCAATCATCCACCAATATCACGAGAAAGATGAACAAGAGTGGAGGTATAAAGCTCTACTCTCTCCTCCCCAGAAAACTCAGTTGCCTTTCTAGCTGCATAACACATGGAAGGAAGGCGCGAAACATTCACGAAATATTAGCTTCAGGGGCAAGCAACGAGAGTAACTTGATCAAAACAAATGAGATCAGGGTGGCAATTAAGAAGAGAGATCAGAAATGTGCACCTGTGCATTTTTCAACTTTTGCCTTTGTAGTTCTGAAACTAGACTCCCAATTCTGTCATTAAAGACTAACTTGATTTATAAACACACATCAATAATCAGCGCCTTTGAATCTGGAATTTCGTTGTATGATGGTTTTACCTTTGTTGCAGATGAATAACTTGATTCTCAAGGTTCCCATATGGAGCAGAAGTTGAAGAACCCTGCATTTTCTTGCACATAAGTTTGTGAGTATTACAAATTGAAACAGGTAACAGACTAGTATTAAGTATATATAGTACCTGAAAAATATCACCAAGTAGCGCATTGGCTGACTCGGTTGAGTTGCCTGGATTGAGACGAGTATTAGTTGAATTACTTACTCATAAGTATTACTGAAATCTGTAGACGTACAAGATTGATCTTACCAGAGCTCTGCTCTACACACTTGATCATCAACTTGATTATTTCCTCCTGCCAGAAATGATATATTTAGAGAAAATTATGTAGAATAGATGTTACTATAACATTATATGTGTGCACATGCATTGCATACCCTCTGTGTATCAATCTGCAGCAACATAAGCTGAAGATTTGGAATTAATGATGCAGCAGGTACATTTTGAGCTACTTGAATAGGCCCGGGATCCGAATTCGTGAGGCCGGTTTTAGAACCCTATAATTAGTTATAGAAGATTTCAATGATACTATGCAACTTAGTAAGATCAATCAATTGATATTAATTGTAACATACCGTTGGCAGGTTATCCGGTTCATTGACCTCTATTTGATGTGTCTCGCTTATGACTCTGCATTGACATTGTTAGTTCTCAGCTTATGTATAAACTTAGAAGACAACAAAGAACATTTAGCAGATCATAAGATTCTTAACAAGAGGGGATGAGTGCATATATACCTGAGTGGCTGCAATGACTGAATAGGATTGGAAACAGGTGGCCTCTTTAAGCTGTATACACCATCAAATTTTTCCTGAATGAAAGCAATGATAATTGCAGTTAACAGTACAGTAGTATAAGGTCAAATTAAGTTAATGAATTAGTAAGGATAGAGTACCTCGTATGTAAGTCCAGAAGTTGATGCAAGATTAGTCATATCAGGCGACGCTCTCTCTTCATTGTCCTCGAGCTATTTCATCATATTGAAAATGTTAACTTATTTCCACCACAAACAATAGAATATAAGATTGCTCATTGAGGATTCAAGAATGTATACAAAAGAGTGAAGAGTTCAATTGTAAGAAAGGTAGTTAATTACCAGGAAAGCTTGCATCTTCAACTCCTCCAAGTTAAAATTCCAGGCACTGACTCCTTTGATGCACATCTGATAGGAAAACAAAACTTTAAGTATTGAGTACACAAAAATACAAAAGTTATAAGGTAAAAATGCTGTCACAGTCTCTAATAGTTCATATATTGTCATGTAATTGTAGTGAAGGAACCCAAGTAAAGCCACCTCTAGTTCTTAATTTAACATAAAAATGTATTTAATAAAAGTTGATTTACCTGAGATAATTGCTCAGGGAAAGTCTTGTCTTGGCCACGACACGCTGCTTCTTTTTCCTAAGCAATTCAAAGACGTGTACAAGATATGATCAGATGATATAGGCTATGGTGAATATTCAGAGCTACAAGAAGTGAGGAAGAAGCAAATCACCTTGAGTTTCTGGAACCTTTCACCCAATGGTGGAAGTCCGGTGAGAATCTTGCGAGCTACGAAATCATGTGTTTTGGCATTCCTGAAAAAAGGATGCTGCAGGAGTTTATCCGCAGTGGGACGTTTCTTTGGATCTTTCACCAAGCAAGCAGATACCATCTCTTTGAAAGACTGTGCATGGACAAGTAGTGAAAGTAAAACAATTGAATCACAGTTGGATAACAGATTTTGTGCATGTAACAACAACAATTGAAAATGATAAGAAAGAAGACCTGTGAGAATTTCTTGTCTCTTTTGTAGTTGAGACCCGGGGGTGCATCTTTCACAATGGACACTAAAATCTACCAATTCCAATAAGAACAAAAGGAGATCAACCCAAGCTATATATAAGATCACAACTCTTTGTAGAACCTCTTTTTAGTGACAGATAATGTACATTTTCAGGCTTATCCGGAGGTAAGTGTGACAAAGGAGCATGACCATGAGCAAGTTCAAGTGCTGTAATGCCAAATGACCATATATCTACCCTGTTCCACCAAAGTAAGACTTCAGTATTGGCACTTGGCAGCCTAAAGTCTAGCTAATTAAGGTTTTACACAAGGCAATCATGTACACGAAATGAAGCTTACCTAAAATCATAGTAAGGCACCTGGCACACGACTTCAGGAGCCATCCTAACAAACAACATAAACAAAAAGCAGTTCAATCCATGATTCATCTGAGGAATTGAAACATGATAATAGAGTTTGATGAGCGAATAAGAAGATTCAAGTAAGACTTAATATTATTTTTCTCGAATGTACTTTATTATGAAATTGATAATGTAGATGTTCAAGTTTTACTAGCTAGGAACTGCAAAACAGATTGATGGTGTGTAATCAGCTTCAAAAACAATATCTTGCAATGATTATTTGATGGAGCAAGAGGGAATAAACAAGAGCTAGACACAACAAGGTATTACCAGCATGGAGTTCCAACAAAGGTATTTCTAGCTCGGTGTCGGTCACCTGTGTCAAACACACATGCTGATATCCCAAAATCTGCTAATTTGACACTACCATCTGAGCCTAGTAATATATTTCCAGCCTGCCATGGAGAAGAAAGTGAATCATACAGCACAAACAGGGAGATAGCTAGAGGTATGCAGCTTTTTGGGTAGATTACTCCATTGTTGGAGTCACTTTAACTAATAGTCCTTCTGTTGAGATCAAGATAGATTTGAGAAACAGTATAATTAAGTTTAAGAAAGTGACCTTAACATCTCTGTGGATATGGCCATTGGTATGAAGATAATCAAGGGCCATAAGAGCTCCATGGAGCAATGTGGCAATTACAGGCTCATCAAAGCCTTGTGGATGATAAGATTTCATAATGTGAAGGCAAGACCCTCCATCCATATAAGGCATCACAACCCAAAGGCTGTAGCCTGTAGTAAAGGAGCAAAGAGCCCTTAGAACCGTGGGATGATCAATCAAGCTCATCATTTGCACTTCTCGCCGAATGTCATCCTTCATAGGAAAATGCACATTTGTTTCATAACAAAGAAAAGAGCCTAAGGGCCAAAATATACAATTCTTGAAAGAGATATGTAGAACATACCAGATCATTGCACTTGTCCAAATCAAGCACCTTAATAGCAACTATCTCATTGAAAGGAACACACAGAGCTCTGTACACAGAGGCGCTCACACCTTCTCCGATTGCCTCGAACAACTTGTACGCGACTAAATCAACTGGGTATTTTTTATGTGCCATTGTTCTTTCTTTGTATTCACGTACAACTGATATCCAGATCTTTCCTTTCACAAGTAGTGTGGATGCTAGAGCATCATCAGCAGATCACATGTTGCTTAAAGACTTAACAGAATTTCTGTTAAGTCAAACGATGTAGCACTCAATGTTTTTGAATAGTACTTGAAGCAATGTGCATAGAATTTCCCGGGCAAATGACAATATGCAACCTTGTGATTGCTGTAATTGGCATACCACATAATGAGAAGTCAAAACTATCTCAACAAGTAAACAAACAAAAAAAGCAAATCATCATCATGCTAATCAAAACCCTAAATTAACTTCAAACGCCCAATTGGTCAACTTCCATATAAGAACACCTCCATCAAGCTGAAATCTTCCATACCCAACTAAATTCAATCCCACATTGTACCCACAAAACCAAAACACAAGACTCAAAAATTCCAAGCTTCAGCCTCATTCAGAGCAAATTAAGCTGGCATTAAGGAATCCAAGTAGTAGAAGTGAAGAAGAAAAGAAGTGTACCTTTTGTGTCTGTGTCCAAAGCTGATCAGAAGAAGCTCCTTGAAGAAGATGGATGATGGGAGCTACAAAGATGAAGAAAACAAACAGAATTTAAGACCGATTTCGATTAATGGGGTGGACTGAGGATATCGTGGACAAGAAGGATTCTCGTTTGCTATTTTTATGGTATTAAGGATTATTCTCGTGAAAGACGGTATCTTTTTTTGCCGGATCATGAGGGATGAGGTGGACAGGCCAAAAAATTAAGTTGGGTATTGGCCGTTTGTTTGGTAGTTGTGTTAAATGTTGGGACAACGGGACATTGTTGGATACCATACGCTGCGTTTTGAATGATTCCACGTTGTTTACTCTAAACTAAGACGACAATGATTCTTTAGGGGCCATCGACGTGGCATGAATCTTTGAGATTTTTTCAAGGAAAAGATGGCAGGAGCAAATTTTAAGTGGAACACAATTAGGTTAAGTTGGTGAGAAATGACAATTAAAAAGATTAGATATATGCCACGTGGTGAGTTCTCCAAAGTTGAGGCGCAAGGCCTTTCCGTTTATAGGTGTTGGAATGGGCCTGGTTTCAGCCACTTGTCGATGTACGTGGGTGGTACTAATTAAGGATACTTTTTTAATTTGGTGTGCTTAGTCATGTGATTTGTTTTAAGAACCAGACCTAGCTTGTAGCTACTTTATGTGATATTGTATGTCGAAGTTTACACGTACGTGTTTACCAAAATTAGTAGGTAACTTAGCTGGTTTAGGACGAGTTAAAATCGAGTTGAACGCGTTGAAATTGCGTTAAAGTTGAAATTTCAGAAGAAAAAAACGCAATGAACTAAGAGTTAAGTGTTCGGCTTTATAGTGTTGAATAAGTTGATTGAGCGGGTGGTGGCAGTGTCCTAGTTGATTGCTCACATTTAATCATATTTTTTACTATGGTATCCAACTTTCTACCCACTTTATTCAACTTTTTTTTAAGGGCAATTTGCGAAAATGCCCCACCCAGAAAAAAGGTTTGCAAAAACGCCCCTTGTAACAAAACAATAGCGAAGCATGCTGTTTTGGGCGTTTTTGCAATAAAATTTATATTATTTTGTATTTTCTTTTAAATAGAAGTTTATTAAAAAATCATTATAATTACAATAAAAATATTTAGCAATAAATTCTGAAAATTCTTTTTAAATACAAAATTAAAAAATAGAAAAAAATATAAAATAAAAAAATAGTTTTAGAACATTAAGATTTTTTGGAAACAATGAGATATTGTAGAATATATAGTGGAAGGTATTGTTGAACATATTTTTTGAAAATATAAAACGTAAATAAACGTGGAAGATTTTTTTGTTGAAGATTATCTTCGTTTCAACCTTTTTCGTGATTTTATCTTCGTTATTATCTTTGTTTCATCACAAAGTAGGGTCAATTCATCCTGTCACCCTGAGTAAACATCTTGTCATACACAACGAAATATCCTGTCACAATAAAAAGATTTTTTTCAACGAACGAGAGAAACTTGGTTGCTTTTTTTTTGTTTTTTAGGTAAGATTTTCTTCTTTAGGTAAGATTTTTTGTTCGGCCCACCGAGAGGATTTCGGTAAGATTTTCAATTTTCCTTTAATTTTTAAAAAAGGATAGATAAAAAATGAAATCTTTTTTAACATTAAAGTATTTATAAAATCTTTTTATTTATATATTTTTTCAAATTTGGATAAAAATAAAGTTTGTTAAAATATTTTATTTCTCAAATAAAATATTAATAAAAATAATAATTTTTGATCTTTTTAAAAATATTTCGTTTTTTATTTTATTTGATAAAAATTAGTCATTTTGGGCATGAATGTAATATTTTTAGGCATAATCGCAATATTTTTAGGCATTTGTGCAAATCGAAATAAAAAAGGTCATATTTGCAAACGAATTATCAAATAGGGGCATTTGGTACTAATTCCCCTTTTTTTAATTGGGAAATTCCGCGTGGTAGCCACGAGGTTTTGCGAATTCCGCGTGGTACCCAAAGGTTTCTGACATTCCGCGTGGTAACCCTGAGGTTTTACAAATTCCGTGTTATAACCTTGTTATATTATAAAAAGCTAAATATATATAAAACTCATCCCTAATATCTACTTAATTACATAAAATCACCCAATATTTTATTTTTTCAACAAAAGTAGAAAATCTATATTCTTAAAACATTTTGACCAAAAAAATATTCTTAAAACAATTAATGATAACTATCACTTGATATACATAATATTTATTATTTTTAAATGCTATAAAAACATTTACCTAAATTTTTATATATTATAAAAAACTCTATCATTTTGGCACATCTTTTTCATGTGACTATATATGTAAATTATATTTAGAAAACTAATTCATATTATTTTAAAAATAAATTACTTGAATTAGTGCACCCACTTTTAAAAAACACTCCCTTAAAATATCAAATATTATAAAATTTGAAAACGTGGTTCTTTTTATAATAACAAAAATTCATTAATTTATTAAAATAATAACATATAGTGACATAGAAAAATATTAAATAAGAAAATATATGATTCTATAATTATAAACTTAGGTGTTTTAATAAATAGATTTTCTTGTTTTGTTGAAAAAATAAAATATAGGGTGATTTTATGTAATTAAGTAAATATTAGGGGTGAGTTTAATATATATTTTTTGTTTTTTCTAATATAAAAAGGTTATAACACGGAATTTGTAAAACCTCAGGGTTACCACGCGGAATATCAAAAACCTTTGGGTACCACGCGGAATTCGCAAAACCTCGTGGTTACCGCGCGGAATATAAGAGATCCATGTTCATACTTTTCATTTAACTTTTAAGGACAAAAGAAAATAAATGTTTTACCAAAATTAGTTTAAACTAAACGAACACGTATGAAAGCTAGAAAATAAGCAATACGCACTAGTTTCACTTAGGATATGTTCGGCGGATGGTACTTGGAAGCTTACCAAAACTTATCAGCGTTTATCGAAAAAATAAGTTCACGAATATGTGTCCGGTAAAACTAGATTATTATATCTTATACCCCCTTCGTTCTATAATGTTTGTTCCTTTTCCTTCACAAATTACAAAGGAAAAGGGACAAACATTATGGGACGGATAGAGTAGAAGCTTAAACTGTTAAAAAAATGTGCTACCCTCAACATTATGGAAGCTTATAGAAGTTTTTCATTTTTCACCCATTTGTCTCTTGTTTACTCAGTAAAAAAAATCACTTCACCATGAGCATCTCTTCATCCACAACCTCCTTCACCGAGCGTCACATCCGCCACCTCATCCACCGCTACCACCACCGTGGCTGCCTCCCCTTCCCCCACCATCGACGCCACCGCCAAGAAGTTGATAAAGTAAATAAAATTAGGGAAATTCCTCTTGGTACCCCCGAGGTCTCGACAATTCATTTTGGTGTCCCACGGAATTTTGTTTTCCTCTTGGTACCCCCGTAGTTTACAAATATTCCTTTCCGTACCCCAAAGTGTATATAAAACAATTTTCCATCTAAAAATAACCATTTTCCGTTTAAAAACAAGTTAAATAAAACTACTTTATTCTATTACTCTTTTATTACTAATGTATGTACCATTATAAAAGGAAAACTAGAAGAAAAAAAATTAAAACCAAGAAGACCGTAGGTGGATTCAAATTAAAAAACAAGCAACAATCACATTAAAAAAGAGTAATAACAACAACCAGATCAACAAAACAAGCAAGTTTTATAAAATAATGTAGTTTCCTTGTATAATGGCAAATTAACAACAAGTAGATTAACAAAGAGATCAACAAGCAGATTACGATCTTCTTGTTTTTATTTTTATTTTTCATATTTTCCTGTTATAATGGTATATACATTAACAATAAAGGAGTAATAAAATAAAGTAGTTTTATTTTAATTTTTTTTTAAAACGAGAAATGGTTAATTTTGGATGAAAAAAATTGATTTATATACACTTTTGGGTACGAAAAGGAATATTTGTAAACTACGGGGGTACCAAAAGGAAAACGTTTTTCCATGGGACACCAAAAGAAATTGTCGGGACACCAAAAAGAATTGTTGAAACCTCGGGGGTACCAAGAGGAATTTCCCATATAATTATATAGGCAATTCTAACATTTTATAATAAATAGTATAGTGTTGGTGTCCTACATGTGTGATTTTTTTATCGGAAAAAGCCTTTCAATATATATCGCCAGATTGAAAAAAAAATCAATATCGTGATTTGATCAAGTTAGTTAAAGTTGATTTATAATAAATGTTTATGATATATAGTTTCAACATTTAAAATTGATTAGTATTAATAAAAATATAATTTTAGCATATGTAAAAGTTATAATTACAAAACAATTGTTAATATAGAATATAGTTTTTTGAATAATATTATAGAGCATAAGATAAAAAAAAAAGATTAAAAACACAGTGGGAGGAGGAGTGGGTAGTTATTTTTTAAAATAAGAGTTGGTGGGTAATATACTATAATATAATATAAAGCATAACTCAAGTCTTTATTATAACTATATATGTCAACTCCAAAATAAAATTTTCTATTATGTAACCAATAAACTTTATATGTGTAAGTTTATGATATGGCATGCATAACTATACACTAAACGCATGTTAAAATAATAATTAAAACGATATAGGCCAACTTTACGTTGAACCAAGTCACTCATCCTTATTAAAATAATTTGATTAGTTAAAATTTGATTGAAGATTTCACATGTACTTAAAACATGAAAGAATATATCATTAACATTTTATTTATAAGATTTTATTAAAATTATTATATAATAAATCAGAGATTAAAATAATAGTATAAAATAACATAAGTCAACTCCAAATTAAATCACATCACCATTTTTGTAAATAAATCTAATTGGTTGAACTTTATTGGTTAAAATTTTATTATAGGATCACGTATAGAGAAAGTATTTATATGCATATGGATTAGATTTGGATTTGTTTTTCCAAAATAACTATAATATAAACTAATCATAAAATAAAGAAACTGATTGATAAAACAATTTATTCTTTATAAAAAAAAACCCAATAAACTTTTGTTCCGCTAAAAAACTATGTTGTACATAAAAATAAATGATTAAAACTCTACTCAACAACACAAAGCAAAGGCAAACCTTTCTAGACGATCCTAGCTAGACTCGTCTTCCTTCCTTCCCCTGTCGAGAACTTCCTTCTCAACAGTTCTGATCATCAGTATTCAGTGATCTCCGATCACTAATCTTCCTTGGTCGCCGATCACCTTCTTCTTTCTTCTTTCCTCTTAGTTTTTGTGGGTTTTACAGTGAATTACTGTTCACTATTTATAGACCTCAATGGAGGTCTCTCATTTTCTACTTTCCCAAAGTAATCTTCCTTTTTTGGAAAATGGTAGAGGGCTTTGATCATTTGTTGGATTTCTGTCACATGTCCTTTTCAAATCCTTTTGAGTGCTTCTGGGGGATTTCTCTTTCGGATTGCTGACATGACATGGATTGCTGCGGAAGCTTGAATACATCAGCTAGCTTTTAGCTGCCATGCACGCATTAGCTCCGTACTTTTCCTGGCTGGGTATTTTTTTTGGGCTAAGTACCTTTCTTGGGATGAATACTTTTCCTGGGCTAAGCGTTGTTCCAAACGTATTTCCCGAAACACTTATTTACACAAGTTAGCTCAAAAGAGTTTGTCAATCATCAAAACTGAAGATGATATTGGTCTTTATGATGTTTCCATCATTTCGTCACAACACACTCTTCCAAAGCAAAACGTTGTTCCAGTGATATTTCTATCACTATTCCAACAAATATCATTAGAAATACATTAAACACAGCAAAACAAATGTTAATGAATGTACTAGGACAAATTTATAAAAAAAATCTATAATACAGAGTAATTTTTTTAATTAAATCAAACCGTAACTTAAGAAACTAAATAGCACTAGGACTAAATTGTGCTAAGGGAATTTTTTTTAAAAATCAAACAATGCGGTGGGTTTAAACTGATGGAAAATCAGTCACATGTGGTGTGGATTTGCATTTTAACCGTATATATAATTCTTTGTATCAGCTTGCAGTATCAGCTTGCAGTTGGGGGAGCTTATTTCATTTAATATACATATAAATGCTGTCGCTTGTTTAGTTTTTATCAACTGGAGCATACAAACAAGAAAGGGCAGCTGTCCTTCTCATTCTGCCCAAACAAAAGAACGTTGTTGATCGATCCAGTATTATTCGAACCCCGCCAATCATGCATCCTTGTACTCATCTAAACCAGTATATATGCTTACATATGATATATATATGTGCGCGCTACTGCAAAAGACAATATACGCCGGGCGTTTCATGCTATATACACCGAAAAGCATCCGGGGTATAGGTTGCTGGTGTATTTAGTCGAGTGACTATATATTCCAGACGTAAAATTTTCAAGCACAGTGTATATTATTATAGATTTTTTCATCCTTGTTTTGCTTGAAAAAGATGTCCGGTGTATAAAGATAATATATACTCCGGACGTATGTAGCTTTGGTGTATTAAAAGGTATAACATCCGGAGTATTTTGGTAAGTATTATACTCTGGACACACTCGGTCCAGTGTATAAAGTGTCTGAAATTATAAAAAAAAATAATGATGAAATTAAGCAGTGAGGCCTTAAATACATCAAATTACTCGCAAAAAAACTCAGTAGTCAAGTGTACTTACGAGTTGCGTAAGTCAATGTATTCACACCATAGCAAAACTCCAAATATATCTCCCACTCTTTACAAGGAAAAACTTAACACTCTAATCATACACTAAATACAAGAAATATTCATATAGCTCTAATCTAGTGTGAGCTAACTAGTTTTCACCTCCTTTAAATATGCAAAATGATCCCTGGGCCGTGCAAACATGAACTTTGCCGCTTAAATTAGGTGATGGGGTAGATAGAAATGCCTGCAACAGATATTGAATTAGGGAAAAACCTTTTGGGAGGAAACAAATTAATTAATCAAAGTAATGATCACAAATTAGTTAACTAAGCTCAAAAGGCACTTTCGTTTTAACAATAAATGAAAGGGAGCCTCTAGTGAAAGACTCGTAGGATACCAAATATATATGTGCTACATCATACAAGTATTTAGACAAGGATGATAAACTAAATAGTAGATGGATCCATGGAGCCATCTTTGAGGTTTGTGAGGAATCAGATCTCATAGTAAAAGTTCCATGGGTATTTAGTAGAAATTTTGGTGCTATGAAGTGTGCAGTAATTTTAGTGTATGGGTGGTTCGCAATCAACTTACCCTTTTTCTGCATTCGACTGTTTAGTCGACCTCTTGAAGACCCTTCATTTGTTATGTCATCTGCTAAATTACATGATTCAGCTTCGCCCCAATCAGGAGGAGGATGCCATCTTATGAAGTCCACAAGAATACAACCAGGATTTGCAGCCTATTCTATAATGAAGCAATTTAATATTATATTCTAAGTGAAACATTTTATGGCAGGTTCCTGTAGAAACTAGCATTAGAAAAATAAATAAGACATAAATAATATTATTACCTTGAATGCTTGCATGTCAAAGAGATGTTGGGAGCAACCAGCACCAAAACTAAGGAATTAGCAAGGATTAGGCTTAACTTCAATATTAAGAAGATGTATAAAAGATAGTAGGATACTTTCAGTAGCATATTAACAGCAGAAGATATAAAAATAGAAACGGTTTGATAATTGCACTTCATTAGCCTCTTTACCACAATTGAAACATGAAACGGTGTACCTTCCAGACAACAGACACTGATCAATGAAAGCAATCTATAGGATAACAAAGTATGTACCTCCTTCACTATTAAAATTAAATTAATGCAAGACCAAGGTCCTAAACATATCTGTAGAAGTATATTATCCCAGTTTACAGGAACAAAATTTTATGGATGTCCAATTAATCATATAGTTTGACTTGGTGCAATCATCAACTGACCATACTGAAAGAGCATGTATATTCTCTTTTCTGTACATGTAACAAACTGACAGAGCATGTATGTAGATGATGAAAATGATGCAAAAAACTGCTAGCAAGAAAAGACATACACAGCACAAGTGCAAAGGTTGAACCTAACTCACCTCTCTTGCTTCGCTCATCATAGCAATGAAGTTTTGTTTCTCGAATTCGATATCATTCGAGAGCCGAAGCCTTACAACTCCCTCAAGGATTTCTTCAGATTTAAGCAGCCCACCACCAACAGCTGCTAACCAACAACATAGCAGAACATAGAGAGTGTCTCCTGTCTATAAAATTAAAGGAAACAGCACTCTCAGCAAAGCACTAATTAGGGTTGATTGCAACATGGAATTAGGGTTTTGGGTGATTTGAGCAGAAACAGGCCCTAAGACGGCAAACATCAATCAGAATCTGCAATTGAAAAGAATTGAGCATGATAAGGAGATGGGTACCTTTCCCCTACGATCTTGAAACTCATAGAAAGCTCTGGAGTCAGTGATAGTACAGTTCTTGCCGACTCTTCTCCTGAACTCTGCAAAATCGATTATATCCCCACCAACTCCACCTTCGTCGCTCACAATCCTAGCGATTAGGCCTATCACGGGCAAAGACCCGATCACTTTGCTAGCGAATCCGGAAATCGAATCGTTTTTCTCAAGGTAGGCTCGAATGGATAAGGCCCCGTTTCTGAAGTCCTATTCGATTTTAGAGAGGGGGAGGCGGCTGAGGCCTGAGGGAGGAGTCGAGGGTGAGGGAGGGAAAAAGTCCCCATGGCTGAAACATTGAAGCAAGAATCAACCCTAATTGGTGCAAGTGCAACCATATACACCGGATACAGGTTTTTTTTTTTAATCGAAACAAAACATTCCGAACTTATATGCATCTGGCATATTTTAGGTGATTAATACACCGGGCGTGTATGTTATGGGATATTTGCTTAAAAACCAATAATTTTTTATAACCATATACCTCGGATATGTATTATATCCGGTGTATATGTTTTTCTATTATTTTTTTCCCGGCTTTATATCTCATAAATTGTAAGCCCAGTGTATATTGTAAGGTATATATTGTCATTTTTGTAGTAGTGCGCGCGGGCTGATCGAGCACATATATATAAGACATTATGCATGTCTTAGTATATTACAACAAGACACGATATATGTACCCTTCTAAAATCAGCTTGACCCAAAAAAAGTGTACGTACACATATCACATATGTAACCCTATGATGATACACCGGCCGAGTAAGGGGTTAGATCATATGGTGATTCAATTGATTATTGTTGCATGATAAAGTAAGATTCAGGCGCGTGCACAATTGATGGAAGAAAGCAATTACACAAGAACAATATTGAAAGTAAATTGTATTGTTCTCTTGTCTCCAAGATGCAAGATCTCTCCCAATTTGGATTGTAAAGGAGTTTGGGGCCGGGATTGCCGGCTCCGGCGAGGAAGCCCACTCAAAACACTCTCAACAACAAACTCTAGACACTCTAACCTGATTCTTACGAGCATCGCTAGTAAGAAAACAAGAAAGAAAGCTTATATTATAGATGAGCTCGCTAAACCCAAGTTCAAAACGACGACATCTCAATAAGTGATGCACGAGTAGATCGATCGATGAGTCTGCTTGGTACGAGCCGAGCAGTCCAAATGGACCATATTCATGTGGGAAATCATAAACCACGCAGTCACGCACATACACATGCAATCATATGTTACACACATACACAATAAAACCAAACTTGGAGATTTACAACTCCATACATTTTTTTTAAGCGTACGTGTTAGACCTACTTTGTACTCCCTAGTTAGATTGATCAATTAATTGCAATAGTTGTGTTCTCCGATCTTTAATTACTGCTGCTAGTGTATATATGTGAAAAAGTAATTGAATCAATCACTTGATTTATGGAATGGAAGGTTGCCAGTAGGTAGGTGGACAGCGATGATATGAATGTTTTTTTTTATATGCTTTTTCCCATCCAATAAACAAGGATGATGATGATTGCACAACTTGATCGAGCTAACGAATTACTCTCAATAATAAGATGCTCTCTTAATTTGTTGGGTCCGAATTCATATATTTGGTATATTATCTTCGAAAGTACTCATTTAGTATAAGCAAATTGGAGAAGTTTGAATAACTTTTCGACCCTTAATTAATTTCAGAAAGTTTTACAAACAAATTAAAAACAGACAAAAAAGCAATAATTGTTATAATATTATTATTATCGGATATGGATGTACATGGATAGGATTTTAAGCTTATCCCATCTCTTGTACTCTCTATATAAAGACCCTTATGGGTGACTTAATAAGACAGATCTGATCTCTCTTCTCTCCCGATTCTCTCTGCTTGTTTATGATTTCTCATGATTTATAATACGTTATCAGCACGATTGCTTTTAAGGTTAAACTGATTCATGTCTAGTTGATTTACGGTTTGCCGTCTTCTATATTGATTTGGCGTTTGCCGCCTTTTGTATTGATTTGGTTTACTGTCTTCTGTTCGAATGATCCCTCTCATTCAATTTCATGTTTCTTGTACTGTCACTGAATATCGTTCGTTCCCAATTTATGTGGAGTTCCATTCCAGTTTATATTTCTCTATTTTTTTTCCTATGCCGATTAAATCAATCTCTTTGCCAAGCTTGAATGGATCATTGATTCCATATAGAATCATGGAGATTTAATGTTAATTTGTATTTTATCCTATACGCAGGGATTATTATTTACCGTTTAACATTGTTTCCGATCATCTATCGCTTACTGTTTTTTTTGGGTCGAATGAACTTGTTAATCTTGTCTTGATTATTAATTTTGATAAACTGCATACATCATTCCTTTCGTATATCATGAATTCATGCTTGATCCTCACACGTACAGTGTATTGCATATATGATGAATCATGAATTATATATATATGTTTGCTTTAGGGATCATGGGAGATCTGTTATTGTTTTATGCATGTTCGTATATATTATTTCATAATTTTGATTAAATTATAAATATTGTATATGGTACATTTCCTGAAGAGAATGTTTCCATAAATTTATCCCTGAAGCGACAAAATAAAAGTTGTATTTTATACGGAATATCCATGAAGTGGGTATATTCATAAATTTGTCCCTGAAGCGACAAATTAAAGTCATAATTTCATCTCATGAAGAGATGTACAATTTTATTCAACTCCGGAAGAGTTGGAAGACGAAGATTATATTATCCATGAAGTAATCAAATATCAATTCGTAATCCCTGAAGTGATTACTTGAATATGATTATCCCTGAAGCGATAATCAATATATATATTGTACTCTAAGCGATAGTTCTCATCCCCCGAAGTGGATGAAACAAATAAAAGCATTCCCAGAAGTGGATGAGATAATAAAAGATTATACTCATTGGAATGAGTACGTGATGAAACTAAAGTACATTCTCATCTCCAGAAGTAGATGACAAAGGTTTCATGAATATCACATCCCGAAGTATGTGATTGAAAGGTTTCATGAATATCACATCCCGAAGTATGTGATTGAAAGGTTTCATGAATATCACATCCCGAAGCATGTGATCAGAAAGTCTGGAAGACTTCACATTCAATCTCATGTCACTAGAAGTTGGCAATCTTTTATTATATTTTATTTCTTTATTTATGTTTCTCAATTTAATTATTCATGTTATTGTTTACATATATTTTTATTTGTTTTTAAAGTTAAAACGTATCATCCCCGAAGCGGATGGATATATGACATTGTCCTCGTAGAGACAATTTTTGCAATCATTCCTGAAGAGATGAAACAATAAAGCATATTACTCCCTGAAGTGAGTAATGATAGAAAACATCACTTCCTGAAGAAAGTGATGAGAAGAATTCATCTCTAGAAGTAGATGAACATATCATCTCTAGAAGTGGATGAACATATCATCTCCCGAAGTAGATGATAAATGATTCAAGATATATTCTATTTTTTGTCACTTGGAGTTGACAAAAGGAATATTTGAGAAAATTCGTTCTTGAACATAATGATGATAAATTATTCATTGTCACCTGAAGTTGACAAATGAGAGGTTTGGGAGAATTATGCACCACTTGAAATTCTAGGAGAATTGTGCTAAAATTATAGTTATCATCATCAACTTCATATGAGCCTGAAGGCTCGATTTTTGGATAAGAAGAGATCATTGTAAACTCTTGGGAAGTTAGAAGATCTCATACCAATCATGTACTCCAGAAGTAGTACAAGAAATATGATATGTACTCCAGAAGTAGTACAAGAAACATGAGTTTATGTTACATTCAGAACTAGTCCTATATAACCCCATACCTAGCATGAACTAGGAGTTCAAGGTCATGGCTGACCAACCTCTTGCATGCTTGAAGCATGCCTCCTCCGGAAGAGGGTGTGAAAGAGGTCACAGTATATTACGCATGCGGCCGCTAGTCATGGTTATGACTTATAGCTAGGACGTTAGGGGTAAATTTGATGTTGAGAAGGACATCTAAGATAAGGGATATCCCATAAGTGATAAGAACCACAACTTATGAGTATAAGTGTGGAGACCGGTCTAATCTAAAGCAAAGTTCTGAATGTCATCATTTTTTAGGCATCTAATATTATTATCAAGATAATGGTTTATCTGTTTTTAGTTGATGAGCTCCCAAACTATTGTATAGATCACCGACATGTTCAATGGTAGAGAGTCATATTTGTCAATGGTGTTGTAACACCTACTATTTGAAAACCAGAAGTTTTCAAAATCATGTGCATGACAAATTTTGTGTGAAGGTTCAGATGACTCTTAAAGAGTATCTCCCATTGAACAAGGTAGTATCACTAACCAGAAGTTAGTTGATAATAAAGTATCCGTGTGGCATGATTAACTTGGTCACTCAAGACAAATAATGGTCCGCATGATTGGTGTAGGACCACAAGAACATGAGACCTGAAGTCTCTTCAAGATCGAGTGACCTTGTATCTATGAAAGGCTTGTGCTCTTGGTACTTTAATAGCAAAGCCAGTATAAATAAAGGAATTTAAAGTCTTCTATGCTCCTTGATTGGGTTCAAGTGATATATGAGGACTTGATAAATCGTTATGTGAGCCATTGTGAATTATCATAATGTTGAAAGATGCCTAAACCCATTGGCTCCATTGAATATTGAGGAGAATCAAATCAGTAGTGGTTGAGCATTGCGTAGCTCTCACACACATTCACAAAATGACTCAAGTAGAGTCGTCAATAATGCAGTCATAATTGATAGCTAGGCAAGAGCTTATACATGACATACACGACTTGGAAGAGTCGTTAAGGTCATGAAGTTGTTAATTCAATGTGGAAAGACTGCTTATAGAAATTCTCCTACTTGAAGCTTATCTAAGAAGAGATCAACTGCTTCATATGTCCTCCATCTCCCTAGATAATTTTAAAGTAATGCCACACAAAAGGAAAGTTGGGATTAAACGGGAGGATTGGGTCCTTGTCGTTTAAAGAATACCTTGAGCTTATAAGCGGTGATCAATATTTTGCTCTGTATTAAGATTGTCACTTTGGCGAGGTGAGAATCCCAACTTTAGGGGGAGAAGATAAGTGAGACTAAAAATATAAGAGATTGCAAATGATGCAATTTGCTATAGTCGATCCAAAGATAACTAAACTAGAAGTTTAGTGGATCGTGTAGCTAACATGCTACCAAGTATATGTGATGATGTAAATGAAAGTGACAAAGTCAAGTTACATACACCAGCCTAGGTTGCACCACCTCGTTTGGAGATTCCAAAAGTAACTCCGAACAGGACATATAATTCTCAATCATGCCGGAAGTGTGAAGGGACAATTAGGCTCTAAAGATATCATTCCTTGAAAGAGGAAAGAGCCGATAACATCACAAAAGGGGTGATGATATGTCGACTACACACAAACATGAAGATAGATTTCCTGAAGAAATTCTATCTAAAGACTCTAAAAGCAAAGAGAATAACATTGGCGACAATTTGGGATTGTCGATGAGTAATGTAATCATTGATATCTTTGCTTGTTCTGTTGGAATCAAAGTCGAGCGATAATGATCCTTGAATAAAGAAGGAACACCGACATTGAAATGGTTAAGAATGTTGGAAAGAAGCTATTCGAGTATAGCTACATTTGCTATATAAACGAGGTGTTTTTGGGCCTGAAGTTCCAACATCATAGAGTATAAAATCAGTCAACTATATATTGGTGGTTGTTCATAAGAAAATGAAATGAACACAATACAGTGTTCGGATTCAAAGTTTGACTGATTGTACGAGATTTATAAAGTCTCAAGTGAAGTACATAGAAATGTGCTCACACATCATGGATGCAATTACGCTTAGATTCTTGTTGCTTTGGTCGATGGGCGACTTAGGATGCAACTCATGAATGTGGTGAAAAATCCCATAAGGATTCCAATTCCCTAAAGCATTTGCATCAAACCACATCATATGCATCCCATTAAGCTAAACAGACAGCTACATGGATTGAGTCAATCAACAAAATGCGGTATAATCGCCTTAGCGGATATCTAGTGCAGAAAAAAGTTTATGAGTGATCAAATGAGTCTTATGCTCATGTAATCATTTTTTGATGACTTGATCTCCAGAAGAGGTCTAACTTAACCGATTACATGAAAAGAGAAGTTGATATGAAGGACTTATGAACCACCAAGTATTGTCTCGGCCTATAGTTCGAGCATACATAGAATAGGGTAAATGACCCTTTGGATTGGTTGAAGCGCAAATGTAAAGTCCACATATAGTAGTAAGACCACTAAGTATGGAATAATATTGTCTTCTTCTCTTAGTGGGAATTGAAGAGATATTAGGTCCCGAAGTGCCTTATCTCAAAGCTATATGGGCATTGATGTATCTTGCTTCATTATCCCAGTAAAATCATTTGAAGTGGCAATGAATTGTATGTCTCCCCAAACATACAATAATGATTGTTGGTCCAGAAGTACCAAATCTTCAATGAAGACACATCAGGGTATATATGTGTCAAATGATGAATGTATGTTTAATTGAGGGGGAGCATCATTATACGACTGTACTCTTTTTCCCTTGACTTTGGTTTTTATCCGATTGGGTTTTTCCAAGCAAGGTTTTTAATGAGGCAGTTCGTCATACAAGGTCCATAATGAGACAATCTCGACCTGAAGCTCGAGATACGCGAAAGAATGAGATCTTATATTTGTCAGCGAATCAAGTTGAAGAAGTTTTAACGGAGGTATATGAAGATAATGAAGCTTGTATTGCTCAAATCAAGAAATGATTATTAAAGGAGATACGACACAACATATGTCATTGACAAGTTTCTCCAATTTCAAGATTCAACTCAAAGGCTGGATGGATGCTCAATTCAATCAAGAATGGAAGATAAATTCCGAGTCAAGAGAGAAAACAACACTGCACTCTTTTTCCCTTCGTCTTGGTTTTGTCCTATTGGGTTTTCCAGACAAGGTTTTTAACGAGGCAGTTAGGGATGTACATTCAAGGGGGAGTGTTATAATATTATTATTATCGGATATGGATGTACATGGATAAACTTAAAATCCTAGATTTGATCCTATTCTATCTCTTGTACTCTCTATATAAAGACCCTTATGGGTAACTTAATAAGACAGATCTGATCTCTCTTCTCTCCCGATTCTCTCTGCTTGTTTATGATTTCTCTTGATTTATAACAATAATATCACCATTTGTTTTTTTGTTCGAAATAATATCACCATTGTTAAACAACGGAGGCATACTAATTAGGTATATGATTATGTTTTGACAGTGTAGGGAAGTGGTGGAATGACATGCTTGATGATCACAAACCAGTCTTTTTGTTTGACCTTTTTTGTGCCCTTTAATTTGCTAGATTTTTCTTCTAGAACCTCTCATCATGTCAATCTTCATCGTTAATTGTCGCACGAACTTGCGTAAATCCACAGGTACAATGCTCATTCATTCGATCAATTAAAAAAACGTTCAATTTTTGTTTGGGCATCAAGAAACTGGCATGGGTTATTTTCGTTGACTTTGCTTCTCCACGTTTAAAGAAAAGATTGCAATTTTTCAATGATTTGAATCGTAGTTGTATTTCTCCATGTTTAAAGAAAAGATTGCAATTTTTTAATGGTTTGAATCGTAGTTGTATTGGTGGTATTAATTATATACAATCACAACACTATAATATGCTTACACAGTCGTAAGCAGATATGTAATACTACGATGCGTATGTGTTGACATGTGCTTAATTATGTGCTTTCTTGGTCAAAAAGTAAAGATCTTATGTACAATATATAGATAGCGCGTGCATATAATTTAGTTATAAATCAAAATTAAAACTTGTAGATTGAAACTTAAGCTACAAGAACTGATGCATCGGATGTATTGAAGTCAGTCAAAAACTAGGGTCACCATTGTTGGGTAGTATCAAATATCTTTAATTACCATCACATTCCAAATGTACAAGTTGATCACGGCCGGCAATCTAATATATAGTTGGGGCTGGGGTGTACAATAAATCCAACTACAATTATATGGTCCAACGTGCCCAAAAGTTGGATCCAAGACCTAACTCGAGTAGTATCATTAATCGATCACATGCTCCATATACTGTACATTGGAATCGGATTCCATAGAGGTACATTTTGAGGGAAAAGGAGAATAAATGCAATATATTGCCAGCTTGGTTTTACCACTTGTAGTCGTGTTGATCAACATAACTAAGTTTATGTGCTTTAACTGACTACTGTCATCATTCCAAGTGTTAGTGAGTGAGAAAAAACAACCATGTAACTTTGGTCAAACCAGGCGTCTTGGGCGTCTCCATCGCATATTTTCCAGTATCAACAGATTCTGAGACGATGAAGAGATTTGACTTGATTCAAACCAAACTAAAACGAAAATTGACTCTACCCGAAATGATATTCACTTATTCAATTGAAATTGACTGCATTGTGTAATATAATTGAACAAATATGTGATTCAATTCAAACTAATCTCAACCAATCCGATACATCATTCCACCCGAGCGTAACTAGATACGACAGTACCCAAAATGGACATGACCCACCATATTAACACCTATAATTACCCAGCATTACATCTTACATGGGTGATACTGATGGGGACACAATTAGGCATTAGCGCGTCCCACGCGTAACATTCTAGAATCAATTAATTAATGAAGACAGTACAATCGGGAAGAAGTAACAGTGAACCCACACACACAAGTTCATTTTTTTTTTTGGTTGAGACACACACAAAGTTCATTTAATCAGCTGTGCTACTAAGGATATTATATATTCGAGCTGTCAACGTGGAAAAGGCCTTGCACCATAAGAAAAGGAAAATGCAATAGACTCGGATGTGGGTCCCATTTTATTGCCTTTCATATTTCATACTCCTCCTCCTATATTTAAACCCCCACCCCCTAATTCCATCTTAATTTGAAATCTCCCCACTCTTTCTATCTCTCCTCCTCCCTAACAGTCTCTCTTTCTCTCTCCCACACACAGAAAACAAAACCCATTTCAGAGAGCGAGGTGCAATGCATCCGACTGGAAAAGGCACCAACTCGTCCTACTCTCCTAGCTTCAACAGCTACTTCAACACCGGCCTCGCTGAAATCGCAGCTAGAGTCACCACTGAGTTCCCCGACGCCGACGATTTCCCCCTCACCGAATGCGCCGAAAGCGAAACCGGTTGCGAGGATGAAAACGGCGACGAGTTTGAGTTCGAGTTTGATCTCTCGAATCTGAAGGCAGAGGACGGCGAGATCTCGCCTGTGTATCCGGTCTTCAACCGCGATTTACTCGGGGAAATCGAGACCGAGCCCCGGCCGTCGGATCCCGAGGGATCGGACGCCTCTAGGGCTCGGGTTCAGCTCAGGAGCCTCTTCCTCGAGGGCCGGGACCACGCCGACCCGGATCCTCCGTCGTCGTCGTCGTCATCCGAGGCCGGCGATCTGGAGGAGATCCTGCCGGAAACGTACTGCGTGTGGGCGGCGTCGTCGCCGGGGAGGTGTACGAAGAGCAGCTCCACCGGATCGTCGGTGACGGTGAGCGGCAAGGCGAAGGCGTGGAGGCTGACGGACTTTTTGAAGAGGAGCAAGAGCGACGGCAAGGAAGGCCTGTTGATGATGTTGCCGCCGAAGAAGAAGGCAGAGGGGGCCGGTGTGAGAGGGGCGAATCTGAGCGCGGCCGACGCCGGCAAGCCGGTGAGAGTCAGGGCGGGGGTGGAGGGATACTATGGTAGGCAGGGCGGGGAGAACAGGAGGAAGTCGTATCTGCCGTATAGGCAGGATCTGGTTGGGCTGTTCGCCACTCCCCAGGCGTTTCGGAAAATGCACCTTCCTCCTTTCTGATCAGCAATTTCTTCCCTCTATAAAAAACAAAAGAAGGAAAAAAAGGTTGGTGTGTGAAAGATAGTGGATAACAGCTTTCTTTTTGTTTGTTACTGAACGAGTATGTGTACATAAACCTATTAATATACGAGTAGTCATTTGTGGCTACGTACCCAATCTAGCTAATGTATAATACTACTACTATACTATTATTAATTATTTACCGTTGTATTATACGGAGTATGTGATTTCCCGTCAATGGTCAGGCAGATTTTGCAAATATTGGACTAAAAAAGACTTTAGCTCACCTAATCTAATTGCTAACTTAGTACGTACTGTACAGTAGTTTTTTTAACACAAATAAAGGTATAGTGGGTTTTCCAGGTTATTAGAAGCCGCCACCTGGTTGATCTTGCACCGATTGCAGTCATAATACGGGTTTTCAAGTAGCTAGATATTACTATCTAGACCTTATAGCTTATTTAGTGAAAGGAGATCCCAATTGTATAAAAGAATGTGACCCTCTAAACGTACAGTTATTCTATCATTTGGGAAGTAATTAATTTGTATATCCGTCCCAAAAGGCCCCCAATTTTGCTTAGAAGCTAAGGTTGTTATAAAAATGTAGACGGTAGGCTGGTAGCTATGAAATAGAGTAGTATGCAATTTGTATTTGTTTTCTTGTAGAATAGAATATGTAGAGTTGGTTGATATATCATACATGTTGCATTATTATGAAGTCATAAGAGAGGAGAAATATTAATGAATGATGATAGAGATATGCGTGTAGATGGGATGCATGTGGCTTAATTTAGTTAGGGGGTGGTTAGGAGTTCAGTGCAAATTGACATGTAGAGTAGTACAGACTGTACAGTAGTACGCATGTTACACCAGTTTGGAGTCGGCGCACAACCGTAAATACCCACTACTCCATTAATTCTCAGTACCCATTGCTTTGTTTTTGTTATATTGATTGAAAACCAAACGATAGGTTTATATAACGAACAACAGCTTAAAGATCGCCGGCGCTGATCCTTTCCTCCTCCCCTGCCCATGGCGGCACCGCCTGGTGACCGCTCCGCTCCCCCCAACCCTCCTATTCCACCACCAGCTGAATTTGCCAATGCCATGGATATTGATCAGAATACGACCCCAAACTCACTGTCCCCTGAGGAGCTCCCTGCTCTCCCGTCCCATGCTGGGACTAACACGGCTCCTTTGCAGCCAAATATGGATGTGGCGGCCCGCCCACAACCGCGATCCTTTGCTGAAACTCTTGCTGGGGTACAGATTAGGAATTGGACGGCCCCACCGCCGACTATATGGGAGGAGCGTCCCGAACTTTATGACACTGATGACGATGAGCCATCGGAGAATGTTAATCCGTTGTGCCCACGAATCACCCTTACTGCTGCAGAGAAACGTGAGCTGCGACTTCCATGGTCAAGATCGCTCATAGTGCACATGTTTGACAAAGGCCCGGGGTACACAATACTCAAGCGCCGACTAGAGCAAAAATGGCAACTCAAGGGTGTTCTCACGCTGGTTGATATTGGCAATGACCACTATGTCGCCAAATTCACCACCGAAGATGACTATTACCATGTGCTTCGCAAAGTGACCGATACCTGCAAGGTCCCGGGTTTTGGTCTAGTCAACTCGATTGGGAATGGATGCTAATGGTATGTCATGAATGTAGGGTGGGGGGTGCTCTCCCAAGGGCGCTGGATGATCGGAGACAACTACTTGATGATCCGTCGATGGGTGCCGAACTTTGATCCCTTCAATAGTCCTGCTAAAATTCTAACTGCTTGGATCCGTGTCCCGGGGCTCAGCGTTGAGTACTTCCACAGAGGATTCCTCTAACGTGTGGGTGAAATGGTGGGCAAAGTGACCAGGGTTGATCGGACTACTCTGGCGGCAGACAGAGGTCAATTCGTCCGGATTGCGGTTGAACTTGATCTGGAGCATACGCTCCTACCGGAATTCGAGTTTTGTGACAGAATTTGGAAGATACAATACGAGGGCATCTGAATGCTCTGCTATGATTGTGGTATGATAGGCCATACAAAAGACAATTGTCCGGCCAACCTCCCTCCTCCTCCAGAAGAAGAACCCGCGAGTGTTCAAGTGATTGGAGATGATCCGAAGGAACCAGATGCTGTGTTTGGACCATGGATGAAAGCGGTAAAACCTCGCCGCAAACCCATGAGTGCTAAGCCTAACACCATGACGCCTGCTGGCGCTACACAGCAACCGGTAGGCTAGCAAGGAAACTGAAATCAAAAAAGCAACCCTAATTTTGGATAGTATATCCCAGGAAAAAAATCAAGCCAACAATCAAGCCGTTCAAATCCAGCGTCCCAAGCCACAAGATCCCAACCAGTGATCGCGCGGACTGATGTCGATCCAGGGACCTCTGATCCAAATTCTTCCAGTCGACAACAGTCGAAGTTTAGTGGTTTCGAACCACTGGATGGGCCCGTTTCTACTGCGATTACCATGGTTAGCCAACCGAATGAGAGTGGAGCTCCTCCCCATGCAAACAGAGACTCAACCGATTCTGTGTCGGGTCTCAATGCCCACGCATCTCAGTGATTCCATTTAGCGTCTCTCTGACCTGGCAAGAGAGTCTAGGACTCCGTCAAATTTAACTATGAATCAGTTAATCCCGCGTATCAATAATAGTATGGTTGATATGGATAGAATGAGTATACTTGTCTGGAATGTTCGAGGCGCAGGGGCTGCCGGTTTTCTTCATGCTATGAGGGAACTTGTCTGTTTGCATGAGCCAACTCTTATTGCTATTGTAGAACCACGAATCAGTGGGGTCCGGGCGGATCAAACTTGTCGTCGTTTGGGCTTTGATGGTGTTATCACGGTTGATGCGTCGGGTTTCTCCGGGGGTATTTGGCTCTTGTGGTGCACTGCTGAAGTCATCGTCCACCCAATCTGTCTTCACGAGCAGCATATTACAGTTGATGTCTCTAGAAGGGGTCAGGAACCTTGGATCTTGTCCGCGGTTTATGCCTCACCGGATTCTAGGTCACGTGTTGATTTGTGGAATTCGCTTGCTCAGTTTGCTGGTTTAATTACGCGGGCGGTCCTGGCTGCTGGCGGGGGATTTTAATGCTACTTTGGGGCCTCATGAAAGAGCTGAGTCTTCGGCAGCGTCCAATAATGCTTCTCTGAAGTTCTGCGAAGAGATTGATAAACTGGGGTTGATCGACCTCGGGTTCGTAGGGCCTCGTTTCACTTGGGCCACGGGTCGGTCGCTAGATACCTACAAAGCGGCGCGGTTAGACCGTGGGTTGTGCAATGAGGAGTGGCGGCTAAGATTCTCGGATGCTATTGTTAATCATCTGTCAACCCCATTCTCGGATCACCTCCCTCTGCTCATCCAACTTCAACCAAGCTCTCCTAGAAGAGACGGCCCACGACCCTTTCGCTTTCAAGAGGCTTGGTTATTACATGAGAATTTTAACAACTTCCTGCAGGAGAATTGGGATCGCGACATCGAAACCACTTCGGCCTTGGAGAACTTCTCGTCTACTGTCCAGCACTGGAATCGTTCGGTTTTTGGTAATATATTTTACAAAAAGCGCAAGCTTTAGGCTCGGTTGGAGGGAATTAAACGTAGCCTGGCGCGCCATCCATCCAATTTCCTGTTACATCTCGAAAAGGAGCTGTCCAATGAGTTGGAACTTGTATTACACCAGGAACAAGTTCTTTGGTTCCAAAAGTCCCGCGCAAACTTCTTGATTGACGGGGACCGCAATACTCGTTTTTACCACCTCTCCACGGTGGTCCGGAGGCGGGCGAATAGAGTTGAAAAACTTCAGAATGCTGGGGGAGACTGGATTTCCGATGCAGATCAGATCAAAGTTATGGTTTTGGATTTTTTCCATCATCTTTACTTGGCTCCCTCTGTGACTGATCAACAGTGTGTTGCATTGCCTGCCGCGGAATTTCCGAGTTTGAATCTTGCTCAATCCGAGGCCCTTCGGCAACCGTTCTCAAGATCGGACGTTGGGAGGCTTTGAGACTCATGGGGTCGTTCAAAGCTCCAGGCCCCGATGGCTACCCGGCGGTTTTCTATCAAAAGGGATGGTCAGTGTGTGGTGATCAGGTGGTGACCACAGTCTTGAGCATGGTGAATGATGGCCTCTTCCCAAATAATATTAGTGATGCTTTGATGGTCTTGATTCCGAAAGTAGATACTTCGAGCACTCCTGCGCAGTTTCGTCCGATCTCTCTCCTCAATGTCGTATTTAAAATTGCGACTAAGACCATTGTCAACAGGTTGAAGCCGGCCGTCTTGCCTGATTTAATCTCTCCAACGCAAGAAAGCTTCATTCTGGGTCGTCAAATCATTGACAACGTGGTTATAGTTCAAGAAGTGCTTCACTTGCTTGCTGCGGCCCAGACTTCAACTAAATTCATGATTCTCAAAATTGATTTGGCGAAAGCTTATGATCAGGTGAAATGGGGCTTCTTGCGTTCAATTCTGCTTAGTGCTGGCCTGCCCCTGAATCTGGTTAATATCTTCATGGAATGTCAATCTGAGGGCGGTACAGAGTTGCTCTGGAATGGTTCGAAAGCAGGGTCTTTCAAGCCCACCCGGGGTGTCTGTCAAGGAGATCCCCTCTCGCCTTATCTCTTTGTCTTGTGTATGGAGTACTTATCTCACATTATCAACCATGAAGTCCAGGCGGGAAATTGGAAAACTATCTCTGAAGGCGATGTTCAGCTTTCTCATCTCTTCTTTGCCGATGACTTAGTGCTTTGTGGTGAAGCCTCCATTAGCCAAGCAAGGGTGATCAAGCGGTGTCTTGAGAAATTTTGCTTTCTTTCGGGTGAAAAGGTCAACTATGATAAGAGCAGTGTTGTGTTCTCCAGGCGTGTGGCGGATCCGGTTCAACAAGATATCTCTCGGATTCTCGCTATTCCAATAGAAGCAGAGTTTGGGAACTACCTAGGTGTTCCGACGAGCTGCAGTCGCATGTCTGCTAATCATTACGCTTTTCTTCTAGAGAATGTCTCCTCTCGTCTTCGAGGTTGGCAGGCGAAGACCTTATCCGCAGCCGGCCGAGTTACTTTGGCCAATTCGGTGCTGAGTAGCTTGCCTTTGTATGTAATGCAATCAACGCTAATCCCTCGGTCACTGTGTGATGCCATTGACGGACAGATCCGGGATTTTGTTTGGGGCTCAACGGAGGAGAAACGCAAGATTCATCACCTAAGCTGGGAAAGGATTGCTCAACCCAAAGCAGAGGGAGGTCTTGGTCTACGATCCATGAGGGCGTCGAATAACGCTCTATTGCCAAAGTTGGTCTGGCGATTATTGACTTGTCCACGGATCTGTGGAGTACTGTGATCAGGGGTAAGTACTATGGAAGCCGGCTGGACATTGACATGTTTATCAAGAGGCCGAGGTCCTCACAAATGTGGCGAGGTGTTGTCCATGGGGCCGAAACGCTGCTCAAAGGCCTTGGAATGGAGGTTCGGAATGGTCACTCGACCTTCTTTTGGCAACATCCTTGGCTCAATGGTCAGCCCCTGGCAGAGGTGGCTTTGCAACAGCTGGAGGACGACTGTTTGGCAGCCACGGTAGCTGAGTATTGGACTGGGGCCAATTGGAACTGGCCAGCTTTATCAGCTCTCTTGCCAGCTTCGGTTTGTAGCAATTTGCAAGCTATTGCTTTGGATATTGATATGGAGGCTAGTGATTCTTTCATATGGTATCCTAGCAGCTCTGGGTCTTTCTCATCGGCGTCTGCTTTCGCTTTGTCCAAGAGCCCTTCTCCGACGCAATCTCATCGTGTTTGGAGTGTTGTTTGGAAAGTCCCGGTGCAGCAAAGGGCGCGACATTTCTTGTTTTTGCTTGCCCATGAGGTTGTGCTATGCAACTCGATTAGATTCCATCGACATCTTGCCTAGTCAGCGCTTGCCCGCGTTGCTCTAGGCTTGAGACATTACTACACTTGCTCCGAGATTGTGTGAAAATTAAGGAGGTTTGGATGGCATTGAGTGGAAACCATTTACCGCTGAACTTTCTCTCTTGTTCGGATGTGAAGGAGTGGATTCTTCTCAATATTTCCAAACACGATCATTGGAGCACTATCTGTGCCAATATGGTTTGGCAATCTTGGAAAATCAGGAACGGGATTGTTTTCAACCAACTTGATGAAGTGGAGCGCCTGTCCAAAACAGTGGTCACACTGTCAGAGACCTTCTCGGCAATTTCGCTGAAGACGACTGGTCTGGAGGGTCCTCGCCATTCTCCCGCTGGTGCCGAAGTCGCTCTGGCTCGCTGGAGACCGCCGGTGTTGGGTTGGGTGACGTTGAATGTTGATGCTGTCTCCAAGGGAAATCTGGGGGCTGTTGGCGGTGGTGGGTTGCTGCGTAACCACACTAGGGCATTCCTGTCGGCCTTCGTGTTCAAGTGTGGGATTTGTCTGGCAACAACAGCTGAACTTTGGGCAATCAAACACGGCATTCTTTTTGCAAAGGACAGGGGTTACTCTCACGTGGTGATTCAATCCGACTCTTCGGTGGCTTGCTCCGTGATTCAAAGAGTCGACCACTCTTATTGGCGTGACAGCCAGCTGGTGTCCCAATGTCGCAGGGCCATAGCTGAGTTCCCGGGGCATATCCGTATCGAGCACATCAAGAGAATGGCGAATGTAGTGGCTGACGAACTTGCAAAATTTTCTCTTAGTTTTAATGTTTCTTTTCAGCATTTTGATTTCATTCCTAGTTGTATTGAGCGTCTTATTGATGCGGAGCTTGTACCCCTCTCGGGGGGAAACTAGTCTTTTTCTAATTTAATCGCAGGGGTTTTCCGTTTTTCGACAAAAAAAAAAAAGTAATCTATCAAATTAAATTAAAGCAAAAAAAAAAAGTAATCTATCAAATTAAATTAGATTTAATAAGAGAGTATATGGCATGTACCTAGTATGACTTTTCCAGAGATAAGGTCATTTTTTCCCTGGTCTTTGTTATCTTTGGGTTTATATTGTTAAGCTTTCTAAGTCATCCTTATTACATTATTTAAGGGCTTGCTAGTCTAACCGGTAAGTACTAACATGATAATATCTTGTAATGTCATCGAGATTGTGAATTTGATTCTGATTTGTCACTGAAGATTTGATGTATCCCGCACGCAAGTAATCTCTCGAATTCTGTTATTCTACCACATCCAGTTTGCTTTCTTACCAAGAGTAAAACTAATCACTAAACCCTTAAACTATAGATTATATAGATTTTGATTTTAAAAAAAGATTATATAGATTATATATTAGGTTTTTCTATTGCGTGCTCTAATGACACATTATAATCATACTATAAGGCCTTGTTCGGCAAAACAAGGTTTTTGAAGAGGTATAAGTTCTTAAAGAAGTTTTTTTTATAGGTGTAGTTTTTTTTAATAGGTAGAGTTTTTTTTAAACCTACTAAAACCTAATACAATGTTTGGTACTAAAAGATTTTAAGCAGGTTTTGCTTTTAATTTATCAAAATATTATTAATTAAAACAATAAACAAAAACCTTGATATTGATGAGGTTTGGAAGGATATTACGGGGCCGGTTTTATATCGTATAAAGATAACTTCCTCTTTTTTAAAAAAAAATCTTACAAAAAAAATTTATTGCTATATTATCGGGTGGGTGGATAATTCACAATAATGGCCCATTTTTTGAATCTAATCTCACTCGTTTAAATGTACCTAATCTAAAGGCCTATAATTGCACATTGGTTATCTATGATTTAAGTGTCCTCTATAGAACCTTATACTATTTTCATAATCAATCTATACTTCTAAACTCAAAGTACTTAAGGACAGTTTTATCATCAAGCTTTTATAAACTATCCACCCAATTTTTAATAACTGATTTTTATGCAAATATTCTATCCCCTTATATTTAATAAATTTAATAGATCACAAGTAGATATTTACCTAATAGTTTCTATCTTGACAAAGTGAATGAAAAAATCAACTGTTTGAAAATATTTCTATAGGTATTATGTGATTCTCGTATGATAAGATTAAAAAAATTAGCACCCATATTTGTTTTGTATATAATAAGAGCAGAATATAGTGTGTATAGTTTAATACTTTTATAATTTTTGATATCACTATTGCTCAAGTCATGAGAAATAAAAATCTTTATTTTTTATTATCTTTAATTATAATTTTTTTATTGCAACAAACTATTTTAACTAAGGGGTCAATTAAAAAAAATTGACCCGTAATTCGATTAAGCCGAGTCAACACTCAATTGAAAATGGAACTTGACTGTACCGGTCTATTTGATAAGTCTAATATGAATATTAATAATAGTATTTACAGATTGAATTAATATTTTTGACATGCAAATATTTAATTACACAAAATATTTCTTAATTTCTTAATCCTAAATATGCACATTTGATCTTAATAGTCCAAAATATCGAATATGTATGGAAATGATTTTATAATTTTAGAAAAGTATATCAATGTAGGTAGAATAAAACTATTCGTTAAGTCGGTTTGATGACTCATTAATTTTGATTTTCGAATTGTGTACATAATTAAGATATTATATATGGAAAATCAACTTATTTATCAAATTCAATTGGGATATTAAGAATAAACTATTAAGTATAAGATTGAGATTTCACACCGTCAAATTCAAGTTTGTTTTACTTAGGTTCATATAACTAAAATTTATTAATTAATTAATCAATTCTAAATGCTTTAGGTTTCGGAATACTTTTATAGATTTAATTTGCACATTATATACACAAACAAACTAACCAAGGGGCTATTAGATATCATATCAATATATATGCTACTCAGATAAAATATGATATCAATATGCTGTACATATTAAAAAGCGTGTATTCCGTTCATCATCACATTTCAAATGCTTGTTTGACTCATGAAATTTGACGTTAATTACTCCAAGTTCGACATTAATTACACGTCTCAAGAATTGACTAGACATACATGCGTACGTGTACAAGTGTGTTGACACATGAAAAATGTTCCACTGCGTTGGAAATGCTTACTTTCACCGTCACGTCAGTTTCATCGTTAACTTCTATTAGTAGGATTATGTGAATGTAGTTCAAGTTTTTAATTATGAAAAGCTAGCAGCATGTATTATCACATCTTTTGCAAGAAACGCCCTCAAATGGTGGGAAGCTTGGAATGGTCATTTTATCACCTTTAATTGTGTTAATTCTCGAGAAAGAAGCATCCAACTTGGAGTTGGATTCAATTACAATCACTCTCACCAATTTTCAAACATAAATATTAAATACAATGTATCCGCATGTTATTGTATGAAAGGATAAATTCCCTTTTTTTGAGTTTGAAGAATGGACAATTTCGCTTTAGACTTTTAAACTGTTTTTTTTTTACATGGAACTAATTACTTGCATATTTATATGGATTTTTCTATTACTTGCATGCTTGGATTTATATATGTTTACTACAATGAGGAAGATTGAAGAACGGAAGGATCCACACATTAGGCCAAACGCAATACTAGTTTATACGAACTACTTATGCTTTTCCCCTTTTTGCAATACCAACTCACCCAGTATGATAAGAATATCAAAAATACTAAAGCATTTATCTTAAAATATCTATATATATATATATATATATAAAAGTTATGTGGTGTCTCCATTTAATGCTCCATTTAGTGTTGGTTGCAATCTTCCCTATATAATAAACACTATGCAATCATAATCAAACAAACCACAATAGCATAGTGGTAAAGTCTTCATCTAATTACCCAAAGGTTTGGTGTTCAAACCACTCTAGCAACATTTTTGTGTTAGTTGCATATTTTCTTAAAGTGTATTTTTTTAACGCAAATCACAAAATATGTGAATACCATAAATCATAAAATATGTGTATTTTTTTAAACGTAAATCACAAAATATATTTATACCCTAAATCATAAAATATGTGTATTTTTTAAACGTGTTTTGCATGTTTTTGTTGTATTATTTGTATATATGATTCAAGTATATAAATAAATCAATAATTTTTTTAAGATAAATCACAAAATATGTTTATACCCTAATCATAAATTATGTGTATTTTTTTGAACGTATTATGTGGGTATTTGTTGTATTATGTGTATATATGAATATTTTCTTAACGTGTATATTTTATACGTAAATAACAATATATGTGAACACCATAAATCATAAAATATTTGTATATTTTTAATGAAAATCACAAAATGTATTTATACCCTAAATCATAAAATATGGGTATTTTTATTTAAAGTTCTATAGTTTTCATGTGTATAAAAAATATTTTGAATAGCCAACAATGTTATTTTAATCTTTCATATGCTTTCTATATTTTTCTATACCTTTCATATGTACTTAATTGCATTTAGATGTTTCTCTCGCAAGTGAATTATATTTTCAATTGATTTATTTCTTATGGAATATTTATTTATTTTATGCTTAATATAATCTACTATATTTTATATTATCATACCTTGGTCCATTATCACATTCATGCAATTTTATGCAATTTTTTAATTAAAGGTGATTAATAAAGCTTCAAAATAGTTTTTAAGCCCGTGCGTAGCACGGGTCATGAATTCTAGTTGAAGAGAATAAGAGGATGTCAAATAACAAAGGATGGTTAACTGAAGTATGGTTAACCGACAACCCGATCAACCAACTATGCCCACCCCTACTAACCAACACCACGGCAAACTCAACTTTGATGCAGCTAAAAACTCTTCAAGAACATCTACTTACGTTTTTGTTATCCGAGAAGTATTGTTGAGAATAAAAATACTTCTCACATCTACACTTGGCATATATCTATGAACTACTCTTTCTATAGTTAATTGGTTTTATGATGGAATCTCATTAAGCTTGTGTATTGGGTTTACATATTCACCACCCTCGATCCATTAGCCGATAGAAGTTTAGTAGATACTAGCTCATAAAGTCTCGGTGAATAGTGGGTGAACTAAATAGCAATCTATTTTGATGGCAGAAGCCTAAAGAAAGGTGTATGGAAGACCATTCGTTGTGGTTTTTCTTAGTTAGAGATTGAAGGCGATAATCTTTACCTTATCAACGCGATTTATGACGCATAGAGTCGTCATTGAAAGATTAATGAGAACGTCTAATTAGATATTGTAATGGAGCTTCTTAAACTCCATCAATAACATATCAAGCATATGTTTAGTAATAATGTCAATAGAGCTAGTAGTGGACTACGCTGCTAAGCATGCTTCTCTAGCGAGACCAAGAAAAATTGCAACGGATTCAAACCTCTAAGTTTTAGTTTAAAAGGATGTTCGACCTAGGACCGTTCATGTGTAGATGAATGGACACTCAAATTTATTTCGTTACAAAAAAAAAAAAAATACCAACTCGTCATGGTTCGAATCCGATAGAGTTGGCCCTCAAGTCTATGCATAAAGTTGAGTAAATCTTAACCCTTAAAGAAGAACAATGGTTATAAATAATTCACAGTCATGAGATCAATGGAGCCGAACCGATAAATCATTGTTTAAAATTCAACAAAGAGAAACATTTTCGATTATTTTGCTTTAGGGACGAGTCAACGAATCAATATCTATCTATCTATCTATTACTATATACTAAAGTGGAAGCAAATTCCGCCACCATATTGCGCCACATCACCCCTTTTATTAAAATAATATATTTTACTTAAATTCTTTTGTCATCTATTAAATTGGAAAATTTTACAATTAGCATGTACAATTTTTATCTTTTCCAAAAAATAATCTTTTGTCTTCTATTAAATTGGAAAATTTATCTTTCTACTCTCTACTTGAAAATTTTATCTTTTGTTATCTATTAAATTAAAAACAATTATGTAAATTTTGTATTACATACAAAAAATATACAATTAGCATGTACAATCAAATATCCTTCTAATATATACAATTATATACAATTAGCATGTACGTACATGGTACAAAATATATACAAATATAAAACATATACAATTTTAGCTAAGATATATACCATAATACATGTAATCAAAGGACCCGTACCTTTATGTTAGTACAATTTTATCTTTATGATAAGATAAAATCAAAGGTACATGGAAAATCAAAGGTATACAATTTCTATACAATTTTACGTTCTAATATATATCTTAATACAATTTTAGCTAAGATATACAGTTTTGAATCTATACTATATATTAAAGCCGGAGAATTTTGAGCCTCCACGTTAATTCTGGCCCCACTTGATTTTAATTTTTTTTTTAAACTCAAATAGATAATAACAACCTTATATCTTTTTATTTTCCTTTATTATCAAATTTTCAACTTTATCTTTAAAACCATACTATTTATCTTTAATTTTACACTCCTTAAATAAGTTTATCTTCAATTTTCTTTTATAAAAGATACCCAATATGCATTCACATGTACCATTGATTGATTTTCTTCTACGTTATAAGTTACTCATAGTATCACGTACAAATGTACAATAGGACTCTGATAAAAAAATGTACAATAGGACTAAAAAAAACAAGTATGACCATACAATACAATACGTAAACAATAATATTTAATTTCTATGACTTCATGGTCCAACATTAGATAAGAATTAATCGTGGTAAAATATATTTTATATTTTAATGTAAACAATATATTTTTAGGCGGTTTTTAAGATTAGATAAAAATATTACCAATTTATCTTGATCGTCCAACGTGGTTTTTAAGTTTTTAAATATAAAATATATTTTATATTATCGTCACATTAGATAAGAATTAACTTTTCAAATTTGAATTTAGATATTTCTATAATTGATCGAATATCTTAATTGTTGAAAATATATTATATATTAATAAGATATTTTTTTGGTTTATTCACGCATATAGAGGCAAAAAATTATTTATTAAATATTATGAATAAAACAACTACATGTTCAATTTGATTATATCAAGTTGGTGATTAGCATACTAAAATATAAGTAAATATAATTTGCAAAATAATGTATATTATTGACTATAAAATATAAGTGCATGATTTGCATAGCAATATATTCTTAATCGATTATATAATAATTAAAGACTTCTAATAATCGATGAATTTAAATGATGTCAAATGTTTTATTATACATTATCACACTACGATTCTATTAAAAAATTACAAAAATATGAGTCGTGCATGGCACGACGGGTACAACTAGTTCTATTAATGTACGTACATGGAAAATCAAAGGTATATCTTCATGTACGGGTACAATTAGCATGAAAATTTTATCTTTTTTATCTTTTAGCTAAGATATATGTTAATTTATCTTTATTAAATATTCTCCTAATCCTTACCCATCTAGAACTTCTTTCCTATAAATACACCTCTTATCCGCTCATTCTTCTACAATTAATTTACATTTCTCTATACCATTAGTTCCCAATTTTTTTTTGGATAGCTTTGCCAATCAAAGGTATATATTTTTTCATCATGATTTAGTTTTGTTTATATTCTAAAATCTTATTGTTGCTGTTGTTGTAGGCTACTATGGAGATTCACTCTTTTCACGAGCTTACCAATCAAAGGAACAAAAAATATACAATATTTTGTCGTCTCTTGAAATGTGGAACGTTGTTAATACTAATAATGAAATATTGTCCCGACCAAAAAAAAAAAATGAAATATTGTCAAACGAGCTAACTTTTGTAGATGAAGAGGTTATAATTTCTACACAATCAATTACATATTTGTATTATTTTTACGTATTTTTTCTAATCAATTAATTTCATTCTCATTTTTATAGGATAATAAAATTCATGTTTGGATAAAAAAAATCATGGATGAATTCATATACAAGATAATAAAAACAAAAAAACACCCCCGTACAAGGTGCGGGTCACTTACTATTATTATATTATATTATAAAAGCCGACCGTTTTCGAGCCACCACGTTGATTCTGGCCCCGCTTGATTTTAAATTTTTTTTTCAACTCAAATAGATAATAACAAGTCTATATCTTTATTTTCCTTAATTATATCATCAATTTTATCTTTAAAGTCATATTATCTATCTTTAATTATATCTCCATAAATAGTATTATCTTTAATTTTCTTAAATTAAATTGATTACTATGCACGTACAAATAATAAATTCGGTCAGTGCTAACATTATAAGTCAAAGCATCTATACTAAAGCGGAAGCAAATTCTGTCACCACATTGCGCCACATCACCCTCTTATTTAAAAATCTATTATATTAAGTATTGATTTTATCATAATCTTATACATACTTATATATTAGTTCTATCTTAGAATTTGAGTTGTTTAATTAATATTTTTATCCAAATATATAAATCTCTATCTTATCATTGTACACATTAAATTAATACATAGACCTATCATAAATCTTTTATTTAAGTTTTTTTTCGTCATAATCTATAAATCATAATATTTTACTCATTTAATTAAATATCCTATTAACTTTTAATTATTTTTCGTAATATTATTATGGTAATTTTTTAAATCATCAATGGTATTGGTAGCAAATTCTACCACTATATTTAAGAAAAATATTCATTCTATTAAAATAATATATTAAATTGTATCATATAAAAATATCAATAAAAAAAGTCGATGTTATATTTATCATATATATCGTTAATATTGCATATTGATTACGCTTAAAAAAAAAGATAGGTTTTTTAATTAAGATAATAATTCGTTAAGATTTTCATTACATATTTATAGATTTATTATTTAATTATTTTTTCAAAAAACAATATATATAAGTTACACGTCGTGCATGACACGAGATAATTTGGTTTTCTATTTAATTTATTAAATATTATTTGTATCTTCAATATTAATATATTAATCCGAGTTTTTATTTAAACTTATTGATTTTATCATATAAGTTAGTTTACATAATTTAATTTTATGCCATAAGATTTGTATCAATTGTTGATAAAATGTGATAATGCATCTTATCTTATGTCATTCTTCCTCAATTATTTAAATATAAATTTATGTATGTATAAAAAGCAATTATATAAATAAAATTTATTTATATATATGATGATATACAAGAAGTATGTCATTTTATACTCCAAAAAATAAGATTGGTTTTAAAATAAAGTATACATATGATAATATTTGTAATTGTTATAGTAAATTCATACACAAAGTAATAAATAAATAAATAGCACCCCCGTACAAGGTACGGGTCATCTACTAGTATCATATATATGCATACCACGTACTAATCATAAACTATATATAATTTATTATATATAATGCATGTACTACTCAATAATTTTAGATACCAAATAATTTTATCTTTAATTATACTACGCTGTCAATTGAAGGTTAATATTTTAAGCGTAATTAATTTTGGTCAATAAAATAAAGGTTAATATTCGTTTAATTAATTGGTTTTATGTTGTAAAGGTTAATAGCCTAACACACTGATTTTTTTGCTCAAAGACATATTGAATAAAAAATTTGGAAGTTCCTGCTAACATTTATTTAAGTAATTTTGGAATTCATAAAATTCTAAATTTTATAAAAAATAATTTTATTCTCACCCCACCTTATATTTTTTATAAATTGTTTTTAACATTTTCTATTAATTTCCTAATATTTTCTATATCAATTGTTTTTTAGATTTAGAATATCATGATCTTTGAAGTATATTATAGTTTAATAAGATATTGTTTTTGGTCTATTCAAACATATAGAGGCAAAATATTATTCATTATGTATTATGATTAATATAACTAGATGTTTAATTTGGGTATATCAAGATGGCGCTTTGCATACTAAACTATAAGTAAATATAAATTGCATAATAATGTATTTTATTGACTATAAAATATAAGTACGTGATTTGCATAATAACATATTCTCATCAATCATTTAACAATTAAAAATTTCTAATATTCGATGAAACCAAATAATGTTAAAAGTTTTATTCTACATTTCAAATTAATATTCTATTTATCATATATCTAAAAATTAATTTAAAAATACAAGTCGTGCATGGCACGACGGGTACAACTAGTGTGACATAAATTGGACATTGGACTAATAATACAAGATCTTGCAAGTTACCTCCCACATAAATGGGCCGGGCTCAAGAAAAAAGCCCAAGTTAGTTTGTTTTGAGCAAATCCAAGCTAGTTGTTGACAAAATTCTGGATGTAATAGGACGAAAATGAACCATACACATTAAACCTTACATATTTATAATTCATGATAATATAATATTTGCGGCAATTCAGATATGCCCTACATATATGTGTATTATCCTCCCAATCTTTGTCATAGGTTTTGCATTAAGTGAAAACCGTACATAGTATGACAAGAATGCCCTCAAACTTACAACTTGGCACAAATTCATGAGAAGCAACTAAGCAGAAGCCAAAAATGGTGGCAAAAGGATGTGCTCATTCTTACAACACTCATGGGTCATGAGTCATGGTGGACTACATAAACTATACGTATAAATCCATGATAATTGTTCAAGCAAGCTTTCAAATCCCAAACCCTCAGTTCTATTCCCAAAACTAACATATATGCATCTTACCATTATTCCCAACTCTATATTAGCCCATCACGCCAATGAGGATCTCCGGCGTCGACTATGTTTGTGCTTTCCGTCAAATTTATCATCTTATACGCATTTTTGCTTGCAACGCTTTATGTTATGGTACGTTGTTTCTGATCAACTAATTGAGTTTAATTTTTTTTTGGTTGAGGGCGTTGCCCATGAGAGTCAAATCGGTGACCTCTGGGTACTACCTTTGAAGGCTTAACCGTTTGACTAAATGCCCGAAGGCACTAATTGAGTTTAATTGATACAAGGAGTTCTAAGAAGTTTGCATTCTATATCTCCAATTACTAGCTCTAATTATACACATAGCCAACGTACTATATATATACTTAGCAATTGAATATTAATTTTGTTCACTACTAATGCTTAGTTTTTATTTGTCTAAATATTCACTCTGCATAATCCCCACTCAGCCCATAATGTTTTTTAAGTTGGGCATAACTAAATTAAGATGCAATTCATTAGAGACTAATTAATTTATAGTCTCCTATGGTTCAATGTGAGTATTGTTTGTCATGAAATTTACATGTTTTTTTTAAAAGGGGAAAAATAATCTAACTATTACGTTATTTTAGTTTTTGTGAAAAGACAAAGAGAAGATCACGGAAATGCAAATTTACAGGAATATAATTTATCAAAAAACAAAAAAAAGTGTGATGAAATGGCATTGGATAAAAGGTTGAATTGTTGAGAGCCACTCAAGAGGTGAAAGCAAAGGAGAACCATGTTCTTGGGAAGATAGATAGGGTTAGAGATAGAGATAATAATGATCATCCAATTCCAATTGCATTTTTAGCTCGCTCGATCTGGCCATGGCTTACCCATTTACACTCTTCACAACCACTCCTAAATTCAATGCCTATGTTTTTTACACGTGTCTTTCGACATATCCTATGTTCTTGTAATATCTGCCTCAAAAAATGAAAAATAAAAAGCATTTGATCTGCGGATTTGTGATGCATGAATCTAGTGATGCTCTTCCACAATAACTACTTCATGATATATCAGGGAAGAAAAAAATCATTTGTTGTGTAGCTTGTGCGAATTTGCATGTGATTTGACTCATAATGTAGAGAATAGGGCAACATATATGTCCTTCCAATAATGAACTAAGATGTAGCTCTACCGGAAAAAAAATGAACTAAGATGTATATATGGTATAGAAATATGGAATGATGGTCATATTGAGAGAAAAAAAAAAGTCACATTGTTTAGTTTTTTTATTTTTGGTAAAAATCCTCATTGCCTAGTTTTGGCTAAGGACTAGGATGAATTGTCTTGAACACTACTACCTTTGTGAATAAATTAAAATACATCTCTAAAGTCTGACATATACAATAAGCATGTATCATATTGATAGATGATCAACCCTTAATAGTTTATTTGGTAGGCGACGATGTTAGGTCACGAGTTCGAATTCTCCATCCCCATTGTAAGGACCTAAGTGAAGTATCGCAAGTACAATGGTTTACCCGATGTTTCCAAAACCGAACCTTATGATTTCAAGTTATTTAGAAAAATGGTTTACCTGGAAAAACTTATGTCTTACTATATATAGTAGATAGGGGTCAATTTGAAGTAAAACGCATGCTATGGTGAAACACTGAAACGTAAAATGGATGTGAATCGTTGTTTATATTCAACTGATTGCTATGTATATTCAATTTGGTGTGTGGAATTATGCAATAGTATGTGTATTTAGATTCAAGCTAACTGTTTATATGTTTACTTGAATATGTGGTATTGAATATGAAGGAATAGAGTTTTGAATATATTAATACTATTATTTAACCGCAAAATGTTTGAATATCAATACCAGTTAGTTTGACTATACATTTTGTTGCATATGCACAAATGTATATCGCATATACATAATAGTAGTATGAATATGACATTCGTTCTACGTTCTACTATAATAAGGTGTTTTACTAGATGTCTATTGAATCTACATGTACTAGTTGGGTCTCGAAGTTGTGGACTTTCCCCACCCGATGAAGAAGCCGCAGGAATGGGGTAATCGTTATTAATTCGGATGGACTTGGAGTAGGCATATATAAGTTCAACGCATAAGTTTAGGAGTTCCATCGTATGACTAATTTACAATAGAAAGCATAGACCAGTATATAGACCAAGTTACTTAATCCCAATTTATAAATGTCAGAAACTTATATTCTCAAAGTAGGCATATATCCCTCTAGCTAGTTTCCATAATGGAGAAGTGCCTTAGCTAGCTTGCCCCTAAATCTAACTAACTCAAGGGTCGAGAATGACTCTTGTGCATGAAATCTCTTCGATCATGGCATAGTCTATGAAAACCCAACAGTTTAATAAAGTCTGGTTGCTTTTGATGAACGCATATGCATGAATGTACATTATAAGGTTATCATGAATACATATACCATACAATCCACTATCCATATCAACTGGCTACTTAATTTGTTACGACATAAAATTGATCATGTCCGGTGATCCTGAGGTGGGACACTTATAACACCTCTTGGTAGGTTTGATCGGTTGCATAATAAGTTGGGTGTGGTTCATATTTGAAATTACATGCATGGATGAATGTTATTTTGGATAATAACAGGCTGTGGTTCATTAGTCTTTCACTTTCGTTATCCTTATGGCCCTTTGAGAAGGGACCATTGGAATGTGATGGCCAAGGGATCAATCCAATTTAATTAAGAGCGAGCTAGCCCAACTACAATTCAATTCAAAAGGAGGCCAATTGAAGCGCTAACTCCATTCTACCGTTACAAACACATTTAAGAGATATCTATCTATAAAACCAGGCTTATTACTAAGGCATCCCCACAAAAATGTCAACAGCTTCATTGCACGGCAGCTACCTCTCCTACTCCCTTGGCCAACTCTCTTCTCACTTGCAGAAGAGATCGTCTTCGTCTCTTTGCCCTTCCCTTGTTGTCCGAGCCTCTTCTTCTTCGTCTTCGTCTTCTTCCTCCTCGTCCTCAGCTTCGTTCCCTTCGTTGATCAGGAACGAGCCTGTTTTCGCCGCTCCTTCTCCCATCATCACACCAACTTTGGTAGCATTTTCCCTCCTTTTTCGGTTAATGTATCATTACATTTGTACGATTCTATGTACAATATAGCTATAAATAAGATGCATGAATGAATATATACGTGACTAATATAGATTCATCATGTACGTACATATATGATCAAACAACCTCTAATTTTTGAATCCTCCATAATTCTTACTTGTGATTGAATAATGTTGGTCTCTTGCAGAGGGACGAGATGGCGTACGAAGAAGCCATTGGTGCTCTCAAGAAGCTCCTTGTGTATTTCCTCTGCTTATGCTCTTAGTCCCCTGATTTTAGTTGTGATCACAAATCTATGGTTAAAATTCAGTTGGCCTTGAATCATTTTTTTTTGGTAAAGAAAAATTTAGGGTGAGGGGATGGTGCCCCAGTCCAAGGTCAGGGAAGACCCAAGGGCTCATAGAGCTCTTACAAGGGGATTTACATATGCCTTACCTCAAGGAGACTAGTGGGGGATCGAACCTGTGACCTATCAGACCGATACCCTGTCATGCTCCACTAGACCAACCCCTTGAATCATCATGTCCAAATGAAAACGTTGGCAACTTGTAGTATTAAGCAACAATCTAATGCATATACTACATATCACAAAGGCAATGTTAACATTAAAAAACTTGAACAAAATACATATGATTGGTTACATATGGATATATATGTGTAGTGAGAGGGGTGATCTTGAAGAGGAGGCAGCATCAAAGGTATCACAGATCACTGCTTCACTCTCAACTTCTGGAAGCAACAGCGGCCTCGCATCCGACCCTGTTGAGAGGATTAAGTCAGGATTCATCCACTTCAAGAGAGAGAAATACGAGTAATTAACCATCACTAAAACCTTGATTTCACTGCACTTACAAGCATGGTCTTCTTAGTCAATTGAAAGTTGCATTTTGTGATTTAACTTGCAGGAAGAACCCTGCTTTGTTTGGTGAGCTTTCCAAAGGCCAAAGCCCCAAGGTACTACTACTTACAATCCTCATTAGTTCTTAATCATGAGGATTTTGTTCTTTGTGTAACATTATACACTAAAACTTGAAATTAATGTTTTGCTATGTGGTTCGTTCATTGGAACAGTTCATGGTGTTCGCGTGCTCAGACTCGCGTGTTTGCCCTTCCCACGTTCTTGATATGCAGCCCGGTGAGGCCTTCATGGTCCGCAACATTGCGAACATGGTTCCTTCCTTTGACAAGGTAGTTTGCCTCACATTTCATTCACCTTTAACTTCAATTGTAATTCATTTTAGTGTCTATATCATAGTTTATTCAATATGATGAAACTAACTTGGTAAATGTGACTATAGACTAGATACTCTGGCGTTGGAGCTGCCGTTGAGTACGCTGTCTTGCACCTCAAGGTTAGATGTTGTCTATTTTTGTAGAGAGAGAAAAAAACATGTAGACACTAATTCTGAAACAAGTTCATGAATTGTGTTGCAACAGGTGCAAGAGATTGTTGTGATTGGACACAGTGCTTGTGGTGGAATCAAAGGGCTCATGTCTATCCCGGAAGATCTCAAGGAATCGACGTAAGATTGATTGTTATGATCTATGGTTGATTCAAGAACATACCTCTTTAATCAATTCACAATTCACATTTCAAAGCCAAACCCATGTTAATCTTGTGCTATGTTACAACTTAAACTACAACAGTGACTTCATTGAAGACTGGGTCAAGATCTGTTTGCCTGCTAAGGCCAAGGTTCAAGCTGAGCATGGAAATGCTTCTTTCCCTGAGCAATGCTACCACTGTGAAAAGGTAACCTCACAAGAAAGCTACATAATATAGATGGATTCAAAGTTATTTTTGAGTCGGTTTATCTTTTCTAATTAATTAGAGTATTAATTTCCAATTATGAATTCTTATCATATGCGAGAAAGGCGATCTATATATTCGTTAACATGTTTGGTTGGATTGTTATTTGAACAATACAGGAGGCAGTGAATGTGTCCCTTGGAAATTTGCTGACATACCCATTTGTGAGAGAAGGTTTGGTGAAGAAGACATTGGCTCTCAAAGGAGGCTACTATGACTTTGTCAAGGGATCGTTCGAGCTCTGGGGACTCGACTTTGGCCTCTCACCCTCCCTCTCCGTATGAAACCGATTCGCCTACTATGAGACTTTGATTCCTTGCTTTCCTAATTCACCACCCCAACACCTTCTTCTTCCTCTGCGACTTGCGATGTAACTTGATTTGTCTTGTAAAACTCATCGTCTATGATCGAGCGCGCTTATAATAAATAAACCATCATTGAGTTCAATATTTGCTTGAGAGGTACTATTACCGTGTTGTTTCAATCCTGTAATTGTTGTCTCCTTTTGGTTTGATAGGTCAAAGATGTGGCCACCATAATGCATTGGAAGCTTTTCTAGGAACTTGGCAAAGAAATGAGGCCAAATGTTCATCTTGTCACATTGAACATGAACCTATTTTGTGTACTGAAATGAAGAGCTCTTTTTGCTATGAAATTAAAGTTATGTTTATTTGGACTTGGTTGTCCTTCAACAAAATCTCACATATTCTCGATCTTTATACATGTGTTGTATAAGTCAAGCTAGGAATGGACTTATTAATTAGTAAAGTGTCCTAACTAACATGGCAATAACCGAACATATATAAATTCTTAGTTTTCAGTTAGTTAAACTAGTAAAATTCCTCTTTTATATATACCCAAAACAAAAACTTACGGAGTAGTAAAACCCATTCTGACATGACCCAGAAATATACAACCTCCATAATCTCAAAATGCACTCACGAGTCACGACATATCCATGTGAAGTGTGTACACGAGCTCGTATAGAAATTTGGCAGTAAGATATAATATGTGTACCATATAACGAAAAACTATATCCATTCGTGGATAATAAGATGTACAGGTGTATGTACATTGACGTGAGTGTACTCCCGATTTTTGGGGCGAGTTGTACATAATTACATAATGGGAATTCCGCTCGGTAACCATGAGATTTTGTAAATTCCGCGTGGTACCCAAAGGTTTTCGGTATTCCGTGTAGTAACCACGAGATTTTGCAGATTCCGCGGGGTAACCTTGGTCTATTATAAAAAGTTAAAGTTATATAGAAACTTACCCATCCTTTCTACTTAATTACACAAATCACCATATCTTTAGGTTTTTAAACTATCTAATCTATTTTATAAAACACCTAACTTTATAATTTTAGTATCATATATATCTTTTTTTTAATTTTTTTCCATGACATTATATATTATTATTTTACAAAATCTTATATTTTTTAATTATTAAACAAAGAACCACATTTTTCAAATTTGTATTAAAAAATTTAAATAGATTTGATAGGTTTGTTGAAAAAAAAAACAATTTATTATACCTAATTTGAAGTATCATTTAAATAGGTTTTTTCAACAAAACTATCAAATCTATTTTCTTAAAATACTTAGTGAGAAGTATTACTTAATACATATTTTATTTTTAAATGTTAATTTATTACAAATACAAAAAATTGCCTAAAGTTGTACATGTCATAAAAAAACTATATGGTTTACACATTTTTAATGTCATGACATATGTACATTATGTTAAGAAAAAACAAGCTTATTTTATTTTAAAAACACATTACTTGAACTAATGCACCAACTTTTAAAGAACACCCTCTTAAAGGATCAACTATTAATAAAGTTCAAGTTTATATTTTGTTAATAAGAAATGGTAGTTTTTTAAAAATTAGGTATGCTTTTGTTAATTTGAAAAAAAGAACTATTTTTTTTATACAAATTTGACAAATGTGGTTCTTTTTATAATAATAACCAAAATATAAGATTTTGTAAAATAACAATATATAGTTTCATGGAAAAAAGTAAATAAAAAAATATAATACTAAAATTATGAAGTTAGGTGTTTTATAAAAATAGATTTGATAGTTTTTAAAAAAACTTTAAAATGGGTAATTTGTGTAATTAAGTAGAAAGGATGGATAAGTTTTTATATAATTTTAATTTGTATATAATAGACCAAGGTTACCACGCGGAATCTGCAAAACCTCGTGGTCACCACACGGAATACCGAAAACCTTTGGGTACCACGCGGAATTTGCAAAACCTCGTGGTTACCGGGCGGAATTTCTCTTACATAATTTTTTGATGTATTATTTGTTTTTTTTGGTCATCGATACATTATTTGGTTTGTAGGCCCTTATGATTTTTTTGGTCTATTTGGATGCAATGTCTATAGACTTGTGAATTGGGTTGGCTGATTCCTTTCGGGTCTGGGCTCACAAGTGACCATCAATTTTCATCTCCGAAAATCTGTCCCTATGTCCAATTCGGTTATTTTGATAAGATTATCCATTTTTTAATTCTTTTCATTTATATCACTATCACATTTAAATTATTATCCCTAAATAATCACACTCTTACCTACATTTTCATTTTTTTTCTTCTTCATTTCTCTCTCCTTATCACTTTATCAAATTAATTCTCTTCCGCGACAACAACACAACACCATAAATACACCTCCAATTTGTACGTACTTTTTTTTTGTTGATTTGATGTGCCTTAATCAACTACAAAATTTGCTTTTTGGACAAATTTTCCGATACGGAGGGAGTATGTTATTGTCGAGGCGTCAGTAGAGGCCCATTCCAAGATGAATAGATGATCCCTGCCAACACTCAACCACCGCCATTCCTAGGACCTCATTCGGAAGAGGAACACAAGGCAATTCTAACAACGACTTATCTAAGAGCCAAATATAATCCCAAAACATAGTTGAGGTCTCATTACCGATCGACAAGACAAGGCCTCAAAGAAGACTGTGAGAGGCTTGAACAATGGCCTATTGGCCTTCCACATGTAAGAAGACCTGGCTCGACGTTGGAATATGTCCCGATCAAGACGATTACCACAATACTTTCCTCTAATCAAGCGACACTAGAGAGAATCCAGTTCCATCAAATTTCTCCATCCGAACTTGGCTAGCAGAACATCATTAGAACACCTCGTCATACAAAGACCTAATCCACCCTTAGACTTCGGCTTAATGCATTTACAAGTCCTCGAACTTGCACGTTTTTGTCAATCAGGCCCCTGTACTATGAAATGTTCAATTAGGCACCTGAACTTAGCATTTTTTGTTCAATCAAGCTCTCCTCACGCGCCATGTGCCACGTGGATGCCACGTCAACGCCACGTAGATGCCACATTAGTGCCATGTGGATGCCATGTCAGCGCCACGTAGATGCCACGTCAGCGTCACAAGCCACGCCAATGCCATGTCAGCGCCACATAGATGCCACGTCAGCGTTGACATGGCATGGTTTAAAAAATATTTTAATTTAAAAAAATAAGATTTTTAAAATAAAATATTTGATGAATTTTTTTTAAAAAATATTGTACAATTTTTTTTAAAAATATTTTATGATTTTGTTAAAAAACTTTTATGGTAATTATATTCAATATAATTTTTTATCAAGGTTGTTCTACCAAACACGCAATAACAGATTTATTTCGGATCCAGTTAGTTTTACCGAACGAGCTGGAGCTCCTATTACATGATTGATTAGTAGAGCTGCCAAATTTGATCGAATTTGCTAACCGACCCAAACCAACTGAAAATTTTATGGTTGAAACCCGAAAATTTGAACCCAAAATGAACCAAATCCGTTTTGACTCGAATCCGAATGGGTTGAAACCCGAAATCACTTGGGTTCACCGATTTAATATAATTAAAGAATGCATAAAAATTATTTTCAAAATTATACTATATTTTATTATTAAATTAATTAAAAAATAATATTTTAGTATTAAATGTTGTTATTGAATTAAAATATTCTTTTTTAATTAAAGAATGCATAAAACTTATTTTCAAAATTATACTATATTTTAAAATTAAATTAATAAAAAAATAATATTTTAGTATTAAATGCGAACGAGTTTCAGTCGCACTATACGCGCGTGTGGTGCACGCACCAAGCCACGTCAGCATAAAGGGCCTATTTCAACAAAAAATGCTAAGTTCAGGTGCCTAATTGAACATTTCATAGTACAGGGACCTAAGTGACAAAAACGTGCAAGTTCGAGGGCCTGTATATGCATTAAGCCCTTAGACTTCGATTGCGTACTTTTTTCCCAAGACAAGAAATGGATTAATTTTTCGTTTCTCGGTCATGGAACCCCCAATGCAACACCTAATACGCTGATCAATACCATCACATATCGAACAAGGAACCTTTTTTTTTTTTTTTTGCATGACGTACGTAGATGGATAAGCTCAACAAAATAGAGCTGGCCAAGGTAACACTCCTAGTCGGCGAAAGGGTTTTAGCCTGCCAGCCACGAAACTTGAACGTCACACGATCTAGCATGAAAGAGTACCTATCATGTCTCATGCGACCGTAGAGATCGAGTAGGTACGCCTAGATAGCTGCCACCAAAGTCCTCAGACACCGGAATCGACAAGGCCTGACTTAGTGCGCGCATTGCGATCCTACTGAGAGACCTACGAGAAAAGATCATCGAGCTCTTTTCAAAATGAACATTTTTTTATAGAGAGTAGTAGCGAAAATTTTCAAGACATTTCTTGATTAACAATGTCTAATCCAATGATGCCTACGAAAATAACACGAGATCATCTGCGAAGATCAAGTGGGATAGCACACCTCATTCAATGATCAGTTTCTTTTTTTTGGTCGATTCAATGATCAGTTTCTAGTGACCCAAGGCAATTGCCTCATCAATAATATGGGACAAATACCGGTCGGGCCTCCATGACACCTCTGAGCTAAGTACCCTTCTCTCCTCTTCGGGGCTCTCTGACCTTAGCTATGGTGGCGCTTACCACACTTGGAACAACAATAATTCTAAAGGCGATCGCATATGGTGCAAGCTTGATCGCGTTCTCACCAATGACATCCTACCGATTCACTTCCTTAATGCCTCCGCCTTCTTCCCTCCACCCGGTATCTCCGATCACTGTCCAGCTATTCTTAACCTTGGTGGACCCACCATTCACAAAATGATTTCCTTCAGATTCAACAATGGGTGGGCTTTTCATGAATCTTTCCTGCCCTGCATTCTGGAAACTTGGACCAACGACAACACTAGGGGCCACAAAATGTTCTGCCTTGTCTCAAAGCTCAAGGCTCTCAAGAATAAACTCAGAAAGTTCAGTTCTGGCTCTATTGAAACGCTTGTCTCCAGAACCGCAGAACTCAACTCTAAGCTTGAGTCTGTTCAAGCCCTTGCTCAAATCAAGCCTTTCGACTCAGCTTTGCAGCTTGAGGAAAGTAGCCTTATTTCAGAGCTGAAAAAGGATATGAATGCTCTCAATTTGATGATTCAGCAACAATCCAAACTCAAGTGGCTCAAATATGGAGATCATTGCTCTGCTCTCTTTCACAATCACCTCAAAAGTCGTAAGAGTCGTAATGCAATCAAATTTCTGTATGATGAATCTGGTAACAGATTGAGCGAGCACAAAGAAATTGCCTCCTCCCTCATCAGCCACTTCCGCAACCTCATTGGCTCCCCTCACCCCGCTTCCCCCCTCAATCTCTTATACTTCAGCTTAGGCCCCTCTGTTTCTAGCTCTGCTCACCTTGACCTCACCCGAATCCCCTCCCCAGCTGACATAAAACAATCCCTCTTCTCTATTGCCAACTGTAAATCTCCGGGGCCGGATGGGTACAATTCCTTTTTCTACAAGAAGGCTTGGGCGATTGTGGGCCAAGACACATGTGAAGCCATTCAAGACTTCTTTTACTCTAATAATCCTCTTAAGCAGGTGAATCACACCATCATCTCATTGATCCCCAAAGTCAACAACCCTACCGTTGCTAGGGATCTCAGGCCTATCTCTTGTTGCAACACCACCTACAAGACAATCACGAAGATCATTGCCGACCGCATCAAAGCTGTTCTCCCTGGCATTATCGACAACAAACAAGGTGCCTTCGTCCCTGGAAGGTCGATCCGCCACAATATCCTTGTTTGTCAAGACATCTTGAAGCACCACTCATGGACAGGTATCTCCCCTAGATGTGCACTGAAAGTTGATTTCAACAAAAGCCTTTGACACCATTAATTGGAAATTCCTAGAGAATGCTCTGCAAGCTTTTAACTTTCCAGATAAGCTCATTAGATGGATCATGACCTGCATCACCACCCCGACCTACTCAATTAATGTTAACGGCAGCCTCGAAGGCTTCTTTCGTGGGTGTCGTGGCATTCGCCAAGGTGATCCGCTATCGCCTTATCTCTTTGTGGTGGCTACAGAGTACCTCTCCCGAATGTTGAAGTCTCTTGAGACCAACCCTCTCTTCAAGCATCACCCTTCATGCAAGAAATCCAAACTCACCCACCTCAGCTTTGCAGACGACCTTCTTATCTTCTGTAAAGCTGACCTAAGTTCCATCCAAGCCATTCAACACCTTCTTGATGAGTTTGCCGGCATCTCGGGCCTTCAGATCAACCCCCAGAAGACAAGTATATTCCTTGGCGGTATCTCAGACCCGTTGAAGACGCAGATTCTGAATACAACTGGTTTCTCAGAGGGTTGCCTCCCGTTTCGTTATCTGGGCATCCCTTTGGGATCTAAGCGTCTCCAAATCAGCGAGTATGGGCCGATCATCGACAACATGACTTCCAAGGTTAGATCCTGGACTGCTAAACTCCTCTCTTATGCAGGCAGGGTGGAGCTTGTCAGATCTGTGCTCTATGGTATTCAAAATTTCTGGTGCTCAATCCTCCTCTTCCCTGAAGATGTGCTGCACAAAGTAGAAGCTATCCTATGCTCCTACCTCTGGACAGGTGACATGGGCTCATCTAAATGCCCCATCTCTTGGAAGGATGTCTGCAAACCCAAGATTGAAGGTGGTCTCGGGTTTAAGGAACTCCTTTCATGGAATAGGGCTTGTCACGCAAAATCCCTTTGGGAGCTCACTAATCCCCATAACAACAACATTTGGGTTGAGTGGTGCTCTATCAATCTCATGAACAACAATGATATCTGGTCGGTGGAGCCGAAGGACATTGACAGTTGGACTTGGAAGTCTCTCCTTAAGGTTCGGAACCTCCTCCTCGAGAGACTTCTTCCTAACCAACTGCAAACTGATATTGTTAACTCTCAAGGCAACTTCTCCGCGGCCAAAGTGTATCAGCTATTGCGTGAAGTGGGTAGAAAATCTCCTCTCTGGCTCCCTCTCTGGCAAGGTATCCATAAGCCTAAGTGTTCTTTCATTGCATGGATGGCCAGCCACCACAGGCTCCCCACAAAAGACAGAGTTGGTAGATGGAGGCCTCTCGACAGTTTAGATTGTGTCCTCTGTAATTCCAGCCCAGAATCAAATTCTCACCTTTGGAATGCATGTCCATTTGTCCAAGCCGTCTTCTACAAGCTCTTGGATTGGCTTCGCATCACAAGGAGACCTCCTCTCTTCAGCAGTTGGATGCAATGGCTTGCTTCTACCCGTAACAAGCAGAGCATCATTTGGAAAACCATCTCAATGGCCTTTACCACCTTCATCTATTCCATCTGGCACACCAGGAATCGAGCCATCTTTCACGATGAAAAGCCAGTTGTTGCTACTTGTGCGGAGAAGCTCATTAACCACATTAAGAGCATTCTTCTGGCAAAGATTGACAAATTAGATGCTATAACAACCCATTGGTTTACTACTCTGCAAATCTTGTAATTTATTTTCTTGGGTCTGTTGCTCAGCCTAGGTCTTCTAACCCCTTTTGTAGGCTTCGAGTCGCGCTAAGCGCCTCCTTCTCCTCTCTTCTGCGTTAAACGCTTATGGTCCTTTGGGCCCTTTTGTAATTAGGCTCTGCTTGAGCCGTTTTTGGTATATAATATATCGTCTGCTTACCTTTTTCAAAAAAAAAATTAAAAAAAAATAAAAAATAATATGGGACAAATACTCCATAGAAAGATTGTATTGTTGCTATTTTAATCGATTATGGAAAAAAAAAACATTTACATTATATACTCTTGTTATGTTCTGGTGGGTAGCGATTAGACAGAACTCAACAAAATGACCCCGTAACTTTGGGAGAAGAGAGGTGCTCTACTATCTTTTGATTAGGAAAATGTATCAGGTAAATATAACCATTTTAAATATAAGAATACAATCTACTTTGTAATATAAAAATCTACTTTCTAATTTAAAAGTGTAAATGAATGTTTTTTTTTATATTTCTTTTCACCGACGTGGAAACCCCACTTTAAAACACATTAATATTCCTCACTACTTGCTTGGAAATTAAGGGTTAGATATTATGATAAATCTTGACCAATGTAGTATCAAAACAAAAGAACACCTTACACATGGTGATCGAAATGATGATCTTCAAAGTGAAAAGGGTTCTTATTTCAGATGCTTAAATTTCCAATAAAACTGACGCTCAATGCTAGTAATTTGCCATGTTAGCTTCAGATTTCAGAAGATGAAGACAAACCTACTTTCTAATACGCACAATCAATCAAACCAATCACACTTAAATCTTAAAAAGTACTGTACTTATTATCCCAATGATCCATAAATTGTGTGATGTAGAAGAAACCTAGCTAGCGAAATGGGCCTTTCCAACACCATCCAGATAGGAAAGCATATTACTTTCCCAATCACGTAACTTTGTGGGAGGGTAATCCATCCGAATTAAGATTCTAAAGACACATTTGTTTTGTTAGTTTAATGTTTGGGGAGAGAGGGAAATGGCAGAATCTGAGGTTCTCTGCTTGGCCAGGAAATGCCTTTACAACCCAACAGAGGCAAAGGCTTACAAGAAAAGAACTCATCTCTTACCATATAAAACCCCATCCTCCATCCTCCCTCATTCCTCATCCTCCACCTAGCTTCTTACTTCTTACAAACAAACAAACATTCCAAAAGGATCGGCCGATCGATCGCCATGGCTAACGAGTCGATGAAGCCTGCTGCCTCCGGGATCCTGCTCCTCAACTTGTGCATGTACGTGATCATCCTCGGCATCGGTGGATGGGCCATGAATTTCGCGATCGATCAAGGCTTCATCATAGGTAACTAACTCAACCAAAACATACATACCAATAACATCAATATGTACATGTTACAATGTGTACGTCGAACGTGCATGCAGGCTCTGGGTTTGAGCTGCCAGCACACTTCTCGCCGATTTACTTCCCCATGGGGAACGCGGCCACTGGCTTCTTTGTTACATTCGCGCTAATAGCTGGTGTGGTGGGAGTCGCCTCATGCATCGTCGGGTTCGTCCACCTCCGGTCATGGAACTCGGAAAGCATGCCTGCCACCGCCTCTGCCGCCGCCATTGCCTGGACCCTTACCCTGCTCGCCATGGGCTTCGCTTGCAAGGAGATCCAGCTCGACCACAGGAACGCCAAACTGGTAAGGCCAATCGACTCTCGCGATTAACTTGACACCCTAATTGCTAGAGTTTGATGATATATTCATGATTTCTTGGGTTTGGTTGGCTCAATGCAGAGGACCATGGAAGCATTCAGCATCATCCTTTCGGCTACGCAGTTTCTTTACATCGCGACAATTCACGGTTCAATCATGGCCTAAGGTTCAAATATGTCCGTTGTGCTTATGTACGAGCAACTAATGTCGACGTTGTTTCCATGGATTCGATCACCTTTGTGCTTTCTTTTCTTTTTACCATATTGGTTGAGTGTGAAGTTTGATGATACGGCCGGAGCCAAATTCTGTTGATTTGTTTGATGTAAGTGTGCACCAATTTATAAAATTCAGTTGTAAAAATTCAGTTGGGATTTGTTTGAAGGGCTAATATATATACATTTGTTACAATTTGCATTTTATTGGATACTTTAAGTTGTCACCAAGCTTGTTGAATCACATCATTGACCTAGCTTCAAAAAAGTAGCCTTAACATAATTACACAAACTCATCATAATCGTAATCATAGTTTATATACTGAAGTGGAGGTTAAAAATAGTATTTAGTACAACACGTGTCAAGTTCTCATTAAACCGAATCACTCATCTTTATTAAAATAATTTAATTTGTTTAACTGGTTGAAAATTTTCATTGTAAACTCCATATTAGAACTCTTCTTATCTACTAATTTTCATTTTAAACTTTAAATTTTATACATAATTCTTCTTGAAAAATTCATATATACTAATTTCAACCAATCTTAATTTTTTTTTTTAATAAAATCTTGCCCTTTAACAAGATAATTAAAATAATAATATGAAAAACATACAACTCCAATTATATTCATAATTAAACTTATAATCCATAAACATTAAAATAAATCCTACAAAGCTTAGGAGCATTTAATCCTTATACAAAAATTATAATTCTACAAATCTTTATTAGATTAAAAGAATATATTATAGTAGAAATATTGTATCATTAAAATAAATCTCATAAGAAACGGATTAAATAAAATAATACAAGATTTTATATCGAACTATAATTTTGAAAAACTTTATATAAAATTTAAACTAAGTTTTTAGTTAAATCAAATTTGTGTCTTCAAAGCATAGGACTAATACAAGATTTTTTATCAAAAAACAACTTGATTCTATAACATGTACAGTGCATAACATGTACTCTTCCGAATAACTTTGTACATCAAATCAAATAGATTTTACTACATATTTTGAAGTTTTCTCGGTACAAATCAATTTTGAAATATTCCTACATAGTTAATAGGTAGGAACTATATTAGATGAGAACGGAAGGGGCCGACTCTTCTTTTCTTGTCTGACGTACACATAGCCGTTGTGTTCCCGTTCCACCACGGTGGCTACGCTGGTGGGCAACTTGGCACCGCGATCCCACTTTTCCTCGAGAATGGTGGAGACGTCGTCACGCATGTGTCTCACGAGAGCATCCGCGGCCGAGTTTGCTTCTCGAGGGACCCACGTCAAAAGAGGCTTGCGAGGAAACTCGTTGATCGCACGCCTGATGAAGTCGACCGTGTCCTTGTCGTACATTGTGTTGGGCCGCCTCTCGGGTACGACTTCGATCAAATACTTGGCGTCACCCTCCACCCACAGGCTGCTGCTAAAGCCGAGGTTGCGTGCGAACATGAGCCCGAGGGCGAGGGCTTTGGCCTCGCCGTCATATGGAGTAAAGCCGACGATCTTGGGGTCGGCACACGTGTAAGAGAAGAGAGGGACGCCCTGATGGTCCCGGAAGATTCCTCCGGCCACGGCACAACCCCGATGTCGGGATAGACCGCCGTCAAAATTGAGCTTGACGGTACCTTTTGGGGGAGGCACCCAAGCGGCTTGGGTAGGAGAGAAGTAAAAGCCATCGGGCGCCATGTACGTGTGAAGGGGAAGAGTACCCATCATCGATGGAGCAAGGCTGGAATGGTACGTACAAGGTTTTTTATTTGATTTGCGATAGGCATTTAGGTTTTGAGTTTTTTTCATTACCCTTGCCTTACTTATTGTATTTAAATTCTTGCTGAACAAGATTACGGGATTGTGTTTTTTTTGGTCGAAAGATTACGAGATTGTGTTTAGAATTTACGGTTCTTGTAATATTTCAATGAATACTAGCTTCGTAGTTAACTGATTAATCAAAGTGTCCTCAAAAAAAAAAACTGATTTCATCAAAAAAAAAAAAAAAAAAAACTGATTAATCAAAGTGGACCATATCTATCTTTTGACGTGCTTTTGCAAATGATCAGCCCATTAATACCTTGAGGTATTGAGCTCTCGGCCCAAATTGGGGCCCATAACTATCATTGTCCTTCAATTCATGCCAAGTTTCTCAAAATAAGGGGATTTCTCGATCAAAAAGCTATTAGTAACTTAGGCTATGTTAAACTTTGAAGTAATTTGAACTAAATAGTTGATGCTAACCTTGACAGTAAGAATTGCATGTCAAAACATGCACTTGTATCTGTAGAAACAACATTTTTGTTCTCGAAGGAAAATGTGTAGAAACAACTAATTTAACCCCATCATGTCAAACTATTTCATGATGAAGATGAATAAATCAAGCTCATCAATTCTGACCCTGAAAATGTTTTCCCTTCAGACCACATTTCCAATATCAGCAATTCACCGCTAACTCAACCAAAACATACATATCAACAACATCAATATGTGCACGTTACAATGTAGTAAGTACAATTTTTTTTATTTTTTTTCTGATAAGGGCAATGGCCATGAGAGTCGAACATGTAATAAACGTGTGATATATATCCTGTACGTGCAGGCTCTGGGTTTAAGCTGCCGGCACACTTCTCGCCCATCTACTTCCCCATGGGGAACGCGGCCACTGGCTTCTTTGTGACGTTTGCGCTGATAGCGGGTGTGGTGGGAGTCGCCTCATGCATCGTCGGGTTCGTCCACCTGCAGTCATGGAACTCGGAAAGCATGCCTTCCACCGCCTCTGCCGCCGCCATTGCCTGGACCCTTACTCTGCTCGCCATGGGCTTCGCTTGCAAGGAGATCCAGCTCGATCACAGGAACGCCAAACTGGTAAGGCGAATCGACCCTCCATTAACTTGACACCGTAATAATCAATTTGCTCATGTATACATAGTTGCTAGGGTTTGATGATATGTTCATGATTTATTGGGTTTGGGTGGTTCAATGCAGAGGACCATGGAAGCATTCAGCATCATCCTTTCGGCCACACAGTTTCTTTACATCGCCACAATTCACGGTTCAATCATGGTCTAAGGTTCACATATGCCCGTTGTGCACTTGTAAGAGTACGAGCATCTAATGTCGACTTTGTTTCCATGGATTCGATCTCCTTTGAGCTTTTTTTTCATCATATTGGTTGAGTGTGAAGTTTGATGGTACGGCTGGAGCCAAATTCTGTTAATTTGTTTGATGTACGTGTGCACCAGTTTACAAAATTCATTTGTAAAAACTATGTTGGGATTTGTTTGCAGGAGGTTGATTCGGATAAAAATCCCCTTAAGATACAAACTCTAAATAAATAATAACCACTAGATTAGGAGATCCTACGGTTGAGATCCAAAGGAGAAGTTAGATATGGAATCAAGTTTTAAATTGACACGGTGGTATTTTTATAATTATAGGAAAAATTATGGCATAATCGTCCTTTGCCCCCGCCTGCACTATCGTCCACTTCTGGGAGGCTCTTCACTTCTCAGATCTCTCTCCTCTAGCTCATCTCCAATTTTGAATCAAATCTCTCTCGCCACCTCATTCCTACCTGCAATTTCACTGTCTCGCGTATTAGCTTAGCTTAGACATCTTTGAATTTGAGTGTTTTTCCATGGAGTAAAACCCCAAAAACCTGAGAGACTAATCACCAAGGTCGCCGCCGACATTTCGATCGATCGGAGCTTATCGACGACCCAAACTTCCATCTTTATTGATTTACAAAAATCTGAAAATCCTATAAAATCTAAAATCCCAACCCTTAAATGAAATCAATGGTTCAGAGTTAATCAACTCTACCTAGAGTTATTTTAGCAACTTCACCCTAACAGGATCCATAACCCATGGGCTATTCCGCCCATTTAGGGGCTGCTACACTTAAAAGTACTTTTTCCGTTCGGATGGGGATAAGTGAAACAAATTTCTTTTTTTTTTATTGCTGTCTGGTTCATCCCTGCCACCATCCACCGCCTTCCAGAGACGCTTCTCCACCATCTCCACCAAGTCGGTATGCGCCACGGCTCCACCTTCCCTCTGCACAGCCAAATGGGGCGAAATCGGATCCTTCCTAGCGCACAACGTCTTGCAAACGAGCTCTCTTGACCCCGAAACCCTAGAATTCAAATCCCCTTCCACCATCCTCTCCTCGTACAACCCCAAATCCTTCAATCTGTCCCCATTCGCGGCCTTCTCCCCAATTCCGGCCACCAGAGCCTCTTCCGCGGCGGAATCGGAAGCGCCGAGGGTTAAATTGGAGGCGAGGAGAACGAGATCTAACCTAATCCTCGCCCTAGGCAAAGGCGGAGTCGGGAGAGCTTCAATGGCAAAGGCGGAGTCGGGGGTGCGTCGACGGCAAAGGCGGAGTTGGGGGAGCGTCGATGGCAAACGCGGAGTCGGGGGAGCTCGACGGCAATTTTACAGCCCCTTGGACTTTTTGTTTTTGGATAAAAAAGAAAATTTTACAGAATTTTTTTCCTCTAAAACTACTTTTTACCAAAACATGTACTTTTATTTAAAAAGTACTTTTTCTCTCTGAAGTGTAGCAGCCCCTTAATCTATATATAACCCATGGATGTTCACATATTTGATGGATTTGTTCACAGATTTCATGTCGGTGTTCACATCTAAGTAGAAGATAGTATATGAATGCAGAAATGATTTTTGTATGTTCGTCATCTTGTTCATGTTTTTTCTTAGGATGTTCACATATTTGATGGAGTTGTTCACATATTTCATGTCGGCGTTCACAATCGTAGTAAAATGTAAAAACGATTTTTTATGTTCATAACTTGTTCACGTTTTTTCTTAAGATGTTCATATATTTGATGGATTTGTTCACATATTTCATATCGGCGTTCACATCTTAATAAAAGATGGTATATGAGTGCACAAACGATTTTTTATGTTCACATATGTGTTCACGTATTTTAGATCTGCGTTCACATATTTGAATATGATGTTCACGTATTTGAGTATCATGTTCACGTATTTTGAAGGGTTTTTTATATTCACATTTTTCTAAGAATGTTCACATATTTGATGAAGTTGTTCACATATTTCATGTCGGTGTTCACATCTTAATAAAAGATGGCATATGAGTGCACAAACGATTTTTTATGTTCACATATGTGTTCACGTATTTTGGATGTGCGTTCACATATTTGAGTATAATGTTCACGTATTTTAGATGTGCGTTTACGTATTTGAGTATAATGTTCACGTATTTGAATATCATGTTCACGTATTTTAGATGTGCGTTCACATATTTGAGTATATTGTTCATGTATTTGAGTATCATGTTCAAGTATTTGAGTATCATGATAAATGTACGTTCACATATAAAGTAGTTGCGTTCACGTATTTGAGTATCATGTTCAAGTATTTTAAATGTACGTTCACATATAAAGTAGTTATGTTCACGTATTTGAGTAACACGTTCACGTATTTTGGGTAGATCATGTTGATTAGTTATGGATAGGTTAGTATAAATGTACTTCTATCCATTTTATGGTTGACAAGAAGGACGCTTGTTTTGTTTTCAACTAATTTGGTCCTTTCCTGTTTGCTTGATGAACCCAATGCTTTTGGTTTAATGTCTCAAACTTTAAAACACATCAAACAGCTATTGGTACAACAAAAATCATACGGATCCCTGTCAATGTGTATTCAATCACAGCATGACAACATGGCACCTTACCTCTGCCACATCACCCCCCTAACCCACTAATCTTCTCACGCCCCTTTTCCTTTCTTTCTTGGTTGGGCCCCACTCTTACCACCTGCTCCTTTCCTATGCCCCTTCTTCCCTAAACTCCCTCTTTCTTCTACATTCCCAAATTCACCCCCCCGCAACTCTCGAGCCCAACTCTTCTTTCGGTCTCCTTCTCCAGATCTGGAACCCCAAGATCGCCGGCCGATCCCGATGGCAAGCCAGCCCCGCCGACGACCTCGCCCGCTTGCCTGGCCACACCGCCCACTACCGACGACCGCTTGCTCGCTACCCCGCCTCGACCTCCGGACTCGTAAACTCCGCGTCCTGCCGGCTCAAGGATCCGGGTCCGACCATCATGGCCATAGATCGATCGAGATGCCAAATTGAAGGACAGAAGTAACCACTTTCATGACAGAAGTAACCTAACCCCTTCAATTCGAATTTGAGAATTCGGAGCCCAAACCTAGATTTTTAATGGAACGAAAATTCAAAATCGAAAGAGGATGATGAAATTATGAACATGTAGACATGGGAAGAGATCGAATATGAGATGAAACAGAAGAGCTATAGATTGAAGAGCTACACTCAAATTTCAATTGAAATCCCCAAAAGCTACTAGAAGAAGAACGCAGAGAAGAAGATGGAAATAAAACATAATGTGTAAAATGATCAAATTGCCCCCGCTTCCATAAAAATAAAGGGAGAAGATCTTCTAATCTTGACCGTCCATTTAAACAATCTAACGGTGGCTGTTTGTTCGCAGTTTTTAGATTAGTGTTGGTTTTTATTTAAACCAATGCCTTGTTTGCAGGGCTTATATATATGTTAATATGGGAAGGGATCAAATGAAAAGATCTCGAAAACTGCAAACTAATTATGTCCGTTGGATTTATAACATGAAGGGTTGAGATCTTCCCTTCAAAGACACGCGTGATATGTAACCTGAGGGCTAATTTAGACTTTTTCCACATTTCACCTTCTTCCCCACTTCACAATCCTCGACTTGATCTGCAGAGCGTTTTTCGTTCTATGGATCTTCGATTTTCGATCTCGCCGGCCTCCCCGCCGTGGCCGGCTATGAACTATGTGATTGACCAGGGTTGGGCGTTCTATTGGGGCACTAGTGAGTGGTCCGCTCAGCAAATTACTGAGGCTTGGGGTATTGCTCAGCGGTTGGATCTCGTCGGCCCCGTCGCTGAGCAGCCTGAGTATCATCTTCTCTCTCGGCATAAGGTTCGTGATCTTTGCCACGGATCTCCGATTTGAGTTCGATTTGGTTGATTGATGGATCTAATTGATGCAGGTGGAGTCCGAATTCCAACCTCTGTACTCGAATTACGGGATCGGTCTCACGACCTGGAGTCCGCTCGCATCTGGTGTTCTCACCGGAAAATACACCAAGACCACCAGCCCGCCGGACAGCAGATTCTCCTTGGAGAATTACAAGGTCTGTGTGCCTGCAACCTTCTTTATTGTTTAGTCTGATTAGTCTGATTTTTTTTTTTTTTTGATGAAACTGATTAGTCTGATTTGCTTCTGCTGTTTGGTGTCTGAACATGGCGAACTGAGAGCAATTGAATGCTTAAGCCAGCTTTTGGTATGATAAATATATCAAAAAAATGTAGATAGGTTAGTTTTGTTGCAGCATAATGTAAATGTGTTAGGTTTTATTGCAGAGATGCATCTCCTATCAACATCATCAGCATTGATGAGAGCTAGTATAGTATGAAAAAAATGCTTGTGAAGTCCAATTAAATGTAGATTTTACTTGTGTGGTTTTACATAAATTTGTGCTTCCTATATACTGAACAAGACTACCTAAACCAGGTACCAACGCTGAATGAATATGCCACTATGCTCCTACAGTTATATCCATGCTCTTTTTTATTACTTGTACTTGTACCTTATTTTAGTGCTGTTGAATTGTTGAGCTAATTCTCTTTTTTGAGTTCTATAGTTACAACAAATTGTTTTCTTCTGTGTAGAATCTTGCAATTGCAAACAGATCCTTGGCTGATGATGTGTTGAAAAAGGTTGAAGTGAAACTCGGCGTGCCTTTGGCTCAACTTATTTATACTTATTTTCAATGGGCGAACAGATTGAGTATTGAAATCAACAAGCACAAAGGATCAGGAACTTGAGCTCCTTGTAATTTCAGTTTGAAAGCCATTTGTGAGAACTGAGCTCGGAGAAAGAGATCACCCGTTCGCTTGATAGAAGGCGGAAGAGATTGGACGCTAGATTGCAACAAAGGAGGTCGATCAACTTCTCCTCCACCAACCATTGGAATCGACGCCTCCGATTTGTAAGGAATGTTTGGGGAAATTGGATGCTTTTGCCCTCGAAAATGAGGGATTGCTCACTGATTGAGAGAGGAGCTTCTTCTTCTTGTGTTTTGACCGGAAAAACTGAAGCCTTTTTTTTTGAATGAGCGAAGAGGAACTGTTATATACTTATAATGATTTTTTTGTTGATCAAAGGTTATAATGATGATACCGTCTATAAATATGAAATCGAGTGACGTATCAAGAAAAAGTTTTGTTAGCTGAGTTTATTGCTCCGTAGATATAAAATACGGAGTAGTATGAAGTTTAGTGATTTGTATAAAGGAACTTTATTGTACACGTTAGCTTTTAATAAAAGAAATAAGAAATAAATGGACGTTAGCATGGGTCTTGTTACGTTAAATTGAAGTATTAGCTGTTTGTTAATGTACATGTAACAACTTGAAGTAGTTGTTAACGTAACAAATTTTTATGGGGAAAAAACACAAATGCATGAACATAATAAAAACGTGAACATTAATACAGACATAATAAATTGTTTCACCCATTTAAAACTTATTTATACTTATTTATGCGTCATATAATGCATGAACTTGAATGTATTAGAAATTTAGCAATTAACTTTTTTCTCTATCTCTACTGGCTATCTCCATCAAATTATCTTACAAATTCAGCTTGCTGCATTTGTTTGCACCACAACCCAACTTTTCATTTTATAATTTTATATATAGAGAGATCATGCTTTATAATTGTGCAAATTTGAAAGCTTTATATATATGTGTGCAAGAATTTGACAGCATTAATCTGAACATACATCTAAAATACGTGAACACAACTACTTCATATGTAAACGTACATTTAAAATACGTGAACATGATACTCAAATACGTGAACGTAACTACTTTATATGTGAACGTACATCTAAACATGATACTTAAATACGTGAACATGATACTCAAGTATGTGAACATACATCTCAAATACATGAACATGATACTCAAATATGTGAATGCAACTACTTTATATGTGAACGTACATTTAAACATGATACTCAAATACGTGAACATGATACTCAAATACGTGAACATGATACTCAAATATGTGAACAAAAATACTTCATATGTGAACGTGCATCTAAAAAATGTGAACATGATACTCAAATATGTGAACATACATCTAAAATACGTGAATATGATACTCAAATACGTGAACATGATATCAAATATGTGAACACAAGTACTTCATATGTGAACGTACATCTATAAAATGTGAACATGATACTCAAATATGTGAACGTACATCTAAAATATGTGAACACAATTATTTTATATGCGAACAAACATCCAAAATACGTAAACATGGTACTCAAATACGTGAGCATGATACTCAAATATGTGAACACACATCTAAAATACGTGAACATGATACTCAAATATGTGAACATTATACTCAAATATGTCAACGTACATCTATAACACGTGAACGATACTGAACGCACTACTAAATATGTGAACATGATACTCAAATACGTGAACATTATACTCACATATGTGAACGTACATCTAAAATACGTGAACATAATCAAATTCATGATGTGAACCTCAACTATTTACAAAATATCATTTCTATGTCTAAAATATAAGTAAAAAAACACCACCAAATATGTAGTTAGTTTGACATTAACTTCCTAACACGTTTTAGATCACATCAACTTTCTACTTTACCCATCTTCTACTAGCTAATGCCTATCCATTGATTCCTTCTCTTTATCAACCTCCTCCCTCATTTCCATTTTCCTTCTTTCCTGTTTCGTAGAGGAGCGATTTCTTTCCCTGAACATAAAAAAACGTATATGATGATCAAATAATGTTCATCAAACATTACAAAAAAAAGAAGACAAAATCATCATTTTTGAACAGAGAAAACACATATGTGAACATCTTAGTAAAATGCGTGAACAAATAAGACAAATTTGTGAACGTGCTAATCTTAAACATTACATTTTTATTTTGTGAACAAATGCATATTTTATGTGAACATAGTATTTAAATACATGAACAAATTGTCAATTTCTACAAATGAGAGCTCACCAGCCCTACAACAAGATTTAGTCCACTAGTTCAGAGTAAGCTTATTATCACAAATAAGTTGAGAAGAACACAGAGCACTAGGATTGAAAGTTTAAATAACAAATACAAGGTACACAAAAAAAAACAAAGCGAAAAGGGTCAATAAATAACAGCAATTTCAAACAGATTGGGTTATGCTACTACAACAACATTATAGAGACAGAAGTTCAAACATATTGTGTTAAGCTACATTGGCAAAATTGTTGAAACAGTTTGCTTCCTACAAAATTAACCCAAACAAAAGGAGGACATATCAGCCATTCACTTCCACCAATTACAACAGACCTTCACTAAAGAGTTATTAATCTTTTAGCAGCAGTTAGAATCTATGAAAGAGAAAGTAACACTCAACCAACTCAAATCATGCACCAATTTGTGAATGTAATTTCTCATTAATTAAATCTTATACTGGGGAACAAACACTTCCAGAAGAGTTTCAACATAAAGATAATACAATTTGAGAATTCAACACGATAAACAAACTCCAGCAGCAGATGAAACTCACTTTCCCATCTCTAGAGTTCCTAAGTGAAAATCAATTGCTTTTAAACAAATCAACAAACACGAGCATAAAATAGTTCAACAACGCTACAAAAAGAGAAGGAATTCGAGACAATACCACGGCCGCCGCCGCTAGGGTTCGGCTCACGACACGCCGCCCTCCGCGTCCTTAGATTCCACGGCGCGGATCCGCTGAATCGGTCGGCGGCCGAGGCAGACGGAGCCGGAGATCGGTCTCGCCGCCGTCGACTCCTTTGGCGAGGATTGCGTTTTTGATTTGTCGACCTTCGTCTGGAGATCGATCGCTTCTCTCTCATGGCCTCGATCCGGCCGAGCGAACTAGCAGAATGCTTGTTTTCTTCTGTTTTGAGAGCCATTGACGAATTTACCCTTAAAGTTCCTTATAATTGCAAAATTGCCACCGCATCTAGTTTGTACCCAATTCCTCTCTTTAGCTTTTTATTTCAATCTGGACCGTGAATCTAACGGTTATTATTTATTTACAATTTGTATCTTAAGGGGAGTTTTTATGTGAATCAACCTCTATTAATATATACATTTGTTACAATTTGCATTTTATTGAATACTTTGATCTGTCACCAAGCTTGTTGAATCTAGATCATTGGCCTTCAGCAAAAGTAGCCTTACATAATTACACTTCAAAGTTCAAACTCATTATCCATAACAAAGCTGAACCCAAAAAACAGAGATTATCTCTAATTCATCAAGTTATCTTGGAAGCAGAATCAGTGAACTAAACAAGTGATTATAATCCAAATCCTAATAAGCCTTCTGTATCCAACTCAATCCAAAAACAAATGTCAAAAGGAGGGCAAAGCCAATCGCTCAATTTTCGCTTAATTTAACAATGAGATTGAGTCGTTTCCACTTTCCCATAGTGTGCACCCCCGTATCACAAGATCTTGACTCTGAAAAATCTATATCCTTGGTGTACTGAAATTCGTAAAAGTGAATTCTCAACCCGATAAAAACCGATCCCGTTAACCCGAACGTCCTTGGATTAAAATCTGAACCCGACCTGTCGACCAGATTCGTTATATATTTTAAAAATCGTATAAGTGTTGTTTTTTTACCAAAAATAAAATAAAAGTAATATTTTTTCTATCAAATATTATTATTTAGTCATGATATTATTTCAATAATCATAAATATTTTGACATTCTTAACACTTTAACTAACCCAAATTCGTATGATAATCAGTCATTATTCGATCCGATTTGATCATAACCCCATTGATAATTTATTAATTTGCAATCAACTTGAACCCGAACCTGACCATATTACCCGTTTGACCGGTCTACTTACATCACATACGGAGTAATATATATGACTTACCGTCATTCTTTTGAGAGCATTTACCGTTAAGTAAAAATACTTCCTAGGTAATTTTAAATTACGGAATACTATATTAGTATTATATTAATAGAGTTATAGTTACTTTTTCTTTCGGTTTTTTTTTGGTAAAAAAAAACATAATATTATACTTTTTCTTTCGGTTGAAAGATTTATAGTTACATTTTTTGCCTTAAAAAAAGATACTTATTTATGCATTTATTGGAGGATATTATGTAAAATTGTAAAGTTAATACGGAGTAATTCCGTATTCCATCGAGCCCAAGTCCAGAAATCAAAACTCAAGCTTGACCTAAATCCGGACGATGGCTACCTATCGATCCATCTTCGATGTCTCAGTGCTGAAATCCGAGCTCAGCAACGCCGGAATTAACCATGCCTTCATACCCCTAATCTGGAAGTAATCTCTTCACCTCCCTCTCTCTGTTCTTCTTCTTCTTCTTCTTCATAATGTTCATATGGCGGGTTTCAATGTTAAACCCTAAATGAATTTTGCAGGCATGTGCTTCAGAATCCAAATTGCAATTGGCACGACATTCCATCCCTTCCTTCAGCTTTATACCCTCTCCTCGACTCCAAATTCGTGCCCTTATCTTCAACTGTCGATTCCGTTGCTGATTCCACTGATGGGGTCACCTCGAAGCTCCTCATCAAGCTCAAGGTCTGTGCCCTTTCGATAACTCTTCATGATTTTGTAGCTCATGTCATGGAAAATTGATTATTTTGCTGGGTTTGTTCCCCCATTTGTATCGAAAAAGTTCTGTTTTTTGGGGGTCATTTGATGTGTTGCAGTCGAGTAATGTATGCGCTTTAAGAACTTAAGATTTGTGTATTAGTATTTCTGTTGCAAGGGTGTTTGTGTTGTTAAAGATAGATGAACTGGATAACCATTATGCTCACTTAGTAATAGTTTTTGCTTACATAGCTTCTTATCATGGCAATTGGAGTGGGAATGTCAACAGTGTTGGCTAGAGTTTAGGCATGCAAGAGTTGCCAACTGCTTTGGCTAATTTCTAATTGAACTTTTGCAGAATGGAGCCTCCGTGGAAGCTGTGATAATGAGGTATGATTCACGGCTAGGAACTTTAGGTGGTAAACCACGTCCTGGTGGCCCAAGGTCGACGTTGTGTGTTTCTTCTCAGGTATCAGCATTCTGTTTCAAATAAGATCCTGTTGCTTCTTTGGCGATAATGGAGCTAATAAGAACTTCTATGATATCAAACACTGATGATGTAGCTGACATTTTATTACTGGGGCATTTATAAATTATCCTTCATTATATAACGTGATAATGAGGTATGATTCCCGTTATATTTCTGAATTATCCTCTATAAATCACCAAGCCCCTTACAATTTGTTCTTGAGACTCATTAACCGGGACCATTAACCAATTGAGTTTGATCACAGATGTTATTTGTTTAGTAATAACTAAAGCATATTATTTCATGATTCATCTTGCTCAGCTGTTTATTCTGTGCCATTGTTTGGAATATAGCATTCAATTCTTCAGCTCTGACCTTGTATTACATTATTAGGTTGGTTGCAAAATGGGTTGCACGTTTTGTGCCACAGGAACTATGGGATTCAAAAGTAATCTGTCCACAGGAGAGATTGTGGAGCAATTGGTGCATGCTTCTCGCATATCAAGCATCCGTAATATAGTTTTCATGGTATTCTCTTGTTCCTAATTAGAGGTGATGATGTGATTAGTCTATTGCAGCATTAAGGTCACTGAGATTCCTGCTTGATCGTCTACTCCCCAAACTTCCAAAGTGCATATAACTTGTTTTCTAGCTAGTTGCATCATGCATGCATGCCTATGCAGTGTTCTCTTGACTTGAGCGTTTTGTCTCTTGATTATAATGTTCTTCCTTTTGTATTTTTAAATGCTTAAAAGTGAAGATAATATGGCTCATATGGGTATGATTAGAATCAAGAGTGTCATTGAATGGTTTATGGGCTGAATCCCTTCCAGTTTCGACATTCTTTGCTAGCTCAATGGTTGCTTCAAGCCTTCAACAATGGAACTCATGGCTTAAGAAGTTGTTTCACATAACATGCAGATGAAACATTTTCATTTACCATCCTAGGAGACTTAATGCATTCAACATAAAAGCTCATGGCCTCAACATTCTTTGCTAGAATCCAACAATTTCTTTGCCTTTTTCTCACTAATGAAAGTAAGACAGATCCAAAACTTGCCACTATCATCAAGTGCATAAGCAACTCACTGAATTTTCTGTTGCAGTATAGGTAATTGTTTCTGTGCACTCCATTTCTAAATATTTAGCTTGTGGCAGGGAATGGGAGAACCTTTAAATAACTACACTTCTCTGGTAGATGCTATCCGTATCATGATGGGATCACCATTTCATCTGTCGCCGAGGAAAATCACTGTATCAACGGTAAGATGCCTTGCTGCAGAAACTCATTTAAATATGAACATGTCAGACCATATAGTGAGATCTTCCATTTTGTAGATTCTGATTGTGTTGCCTTTGTATCTGTAGGTAGGAATCATACACGCTATCAACAAGTTTCATAATGATCTTCCAAATTTAAATTTGGCGGTGTCGCTGCACGCACCTATTCAGGAGTTACGCTGTCAAATAATGCCTGCAGCTCGGGCTTTTCCTTTGGGGAAACTCATGGATGCCCTACATTTGTACCAAAAGAACAGGTCCTGATGGATAAATTCTCAATTCTGTTTTCCAAGAGTCTCATGTAGTAATTCTATCTTCTAAACCCATGGTTTTGACTTTTGCAGTCAGCAAAAGATTTTCATCGAGTACATAATGCTTGATGGTGTGAACGATGAAGAACAGCATGCTCATCAGCTCGGTAACTTGCTGCAAACAATGGAAGTGGTAAGTTTGATCTTCTGTTATTATATAATAATCATTGAAATAGAATGGCTTTCCAGATTTTCTGCTTGGTATCAACTTTTAAAGGTGTGTGAGCTTCTTGGTGGAACAGATATGTTGAGGTGTTGATCTGATTTCATGGTTCCTACAGGTTGTGAATCTGATACCATTCAATCCAATCGGAAGTACAAGTGAATTCAGAACGAGCAGTGAAACCAAAGTTGGAAAATTTCAGAAGATCTTGCGGGGAACTTATAATATACGAACTACAGTCCGGAAGGAGATGGGTCAAGATATAAGTGGTGCATGTGGTCAGTTGGTGATAAATCTATCATCTAAGAAGACTAGTGCTTTGCCTGACATTGAAGACCTTCGTCTTTAAATCGTAGGGCCTCTTCATTTTTGCTTCTATGTATTATTGTAACACTTGTGACTTCATTTTCCCAATAATTACTTCGGTTGGTTTTGCATTTTTACTACTCCTACATCCCTCTGTCTGAATTCGAAGTGTTGTCATATGGTGCTCACATGCCTGCGAAGAAGTGATGCTTCGCCTATCACTAATATATGCTTTCTCACTACATACACAACCCATAAGAGGTTGATATTGAAATTAGCTACCCCAGAATTTTACCCAAGAAGAAAACAAAGATGACACTTAAAAACCAGCAGATGTCTACACTTCACATTAGAGTTTTGACAGTCTGTCCTAAATGCGCATTCACACACTACAGCCAAAAGTTCACATGACCAAAAACCACATTCAACTTCAACTCAAGCTAACTGATTCGTGTGGCAGATGTACATTGTATAGAGACAGACCATTCCTTGAAATGGAGTTTCAGCTCATACCTAACAATCTTCACAGAGCAAGCAGTGCCTCTGCTTTGGCAACAGGATCCTCTTCATTCTTAGAATTCGGGCTTCGGTTGACTTGGTCAAACATGTCATGCTTCCATTTTTCAGCACCTCCTCCTGCACTGAAGGTTGGCCTCCTGACATATCCATCTCGCTCCCTAAGCCTGTCTCTAGATGGGAATCCGCCTCTCTCGGGCCTTGCTCTGTAGGGCTGGAACCGATTTCCAAAAGAGGCTCGATCACGCTCGTTTCTACCTGGGTACCTAATGGTTCCTCTTTCTTCTCTCCTATCACGACCTCCTCCTGCAGGAGTGTTTTCTACCTGTGGCGTCTTTACTGGTTCTGCTACAGTTTTTTCTGCAGGTGGCGGCTTCTCCCTAAATTTCTTCTTTGTGGGCCGGTCAGCATTTGTTTCAGAGATTTCTTCTTGTTTGCTTTGAGCTATGGATTTCTCATCCTTGTCCACTGCATTAGCAGTGTGATGCTTTACTCTCCTATCCTCCTCCTGATTTCTCCACCATCCACGCTCTGTCCATATTTAAAGTTAGATTCCCACAGTTAAAACAGCACAGCACAAAATATTCTTGGAGGGGCATTTACTAAGGTAAAAATTATAAAACTCTACTCAACCAATTGGAACTGAAATTTGATGCATATATTCAAGCAACTAGGAATCTTTGGATCTAGAAACAGCTACAGATTCACAAGACAACATCAGAAAAGTGACTTCATTCTGTGACCTACTGCTTAACAGAATATGCAAATGAGAACAATGTTTGAGCCACTAAAATCAGTCAGACAATATTAAATAATTGAAATAGACGAGCATATCTTCTTTACATCCTCATGAATTCCAAACTCCAATTGAGCACAAGGGAAAACTACAGTCACATGAAATTGAGAGGAGAAGCATACCAGATCTTCCTCCACGTCTATTGCTTGTGCCATCTTGACCAGCATTTCTACGGTCATCATGCTGTTATGAGACAAGTAGAGGCAAGCCGACATAGTTACATATAAGGGAGCCCAAAAAATATTCTGCTATGTGAGCCAAGTAAATAGGATTGCAAACGCTGAATAACCACCAAACAATCATTCTCAACAGAAAACAGCTGCATTCGTCAAAGGATACTCATACAAATAAGATTCGGCAAAGAGCAAAATGTCATGGTGTAACAGTGATGAATTTCCCCAGGACCGCGGTATAGAAGCACTCTACAGTAATCACACTGCTTAAGTTCCACTAAGAATGATGAAGTTTGCTTTGTGTTAGCACATGCTACATATATTCCAACAACTGAACCAAGCAATATGCCACTATCAAGAAATAGATACTCACAGATCAAAAGTTTTAGTTGTTCACATCTGACTGAATTCCAAAATGAGAGCTTTGAGTCAAGACCTTACCCCATAATTTACAGCTGAAGGAAACAAAACTCAAGACTACACAGTGAATCTCTCACGTGCAGAGTCTGGAATGGTGAGTTGTACACATCCTTACCCCAAGCAAGTCGAGAGGATGCTTACAATTTTATAAATTAAAGTTGAAACTTCAAGGTAACATTACAATATTACCACATACATATCAATTCAAATCCCAAAGATAAATTAATCTTCCGTTCACAAAATGCTACGAAAAAACCTTAATCATTAAAACCAAAATCTTGTTGACCAATATGCATGATTTCACGGAAAGAAAACCTTATTACTGAGAGACTTCTTTTGCATTTCACTACCTCCATATCATAAGCATTTTCACCTCACCACCAATTAGTTTACAGTTGTCAAAGGGGAAAGAAAAAACTACTTCATAATCAGATGCAGGTGCTCATTCCAGCTATAGAATTTATAACATCAAAGGAGAAATATCGATTTGTGCCCAATATGTTTTTGAAAACTCTACAGCTACCAATATGATTTAATTGAGCATTTGAAAATTCCAAAGTAAGAAGCATCTGCTAGATCAAAGCTTTCATTCTTTGACAAGGACATTAGCTATCCTCAAAGAAAATTTATTTGTGACCCCAAAATCTACCTTAGAATCAGATGCATATGGTTTCTCAAGAGGCAATGGATCATGCAGGCGGCGACGGTGCTTTCTATCATCATCCTTGTCGCGTACTTCTGGACTTCGCCTGTTGGGACTCCGTTCCATAGTTGGTTTTCCATCCCTCCTAGATCTCTTGGGACTGAGAAAAACAGTGAGTGCTATCAGTTTTGCCACGAAACAAACTGAAATGTATTATAACTCATAGTCCACTAGGAAGCACTCAAACACATTACTCACTTCCAGATGCAGACCTCAACACTATTGTCATTTCTTAATATCCATTAAGATAATAGTAACTTGTCCAATTAAGCATTTCATACTCTTAAATTAATGAATCCAAAACATACTAGGTCTGCTAGCTAAAGCTAAGATTAGTCCATGCTATTGCCAAACAGAGTCAGCAGACATGAAAAGTACTTCCTGAAGTTACAAACAAAATTTAAATATTGCTACTTCAATTGCCACAAATGGAGTGATGGACAAGAGCTACAAACACAATGAGCACATAAACTTACCCAATTGATTCATAAGTCAACCAGTACTCAAACAAAATTGGGTATTGAAAAGACTAAGGTTTGCATACATACAACTATACAATGTCCACCATAATTAACGGCACAAAACTGATCATTCGGGAACAAGTTTTCAATGAGACGGTAGTAATTCGACTCTAGGCTACATAGTTTGCCCTAATTTGTAGGCATTGCAGAAAAGAGAAACAAAAGTGCAATTTAGAGAAAGGGAGTAGAAGAGAGATACCTGGATCCTCTATCGAATCTGGAATGATGACGCTTTGGCTCCGATTCGCGGGGCATTGTGAAATTGCTTCTAGTTCTTCGCTAGGGCAGAGGATTGCAGACTTTTACAGTCGAGTCGAATGAAATCTGCTGAGGAAACACGAATATTGTTTTGGTTTTGATATCCAAAACCCTCGTCAAATGTCGTTCGTTCACTATCTAGGCCGTTTGAGGGTTTAACTAAACCGAACAAAAACTCAGAACCGGAAAAGAACCGAGCAGAGCATAATCAAAACTAAGCTAATTCAGTTGGTTTTCTTATCAAGTTTTAGGTAGTCATGGTCTCGACCCGTACTATAATCAGTTTTTCTGGTTCGGTCTCGATTCCGGTGTTTTACGGTTTCGAGTAAGTTTCGGTTGCAACCGATTTAAAAAAAAATAAGGTCAAGATATCCATTGGACTTGAACCGTGGTCGCAGTTGAGACAAACCGTGATAACGGTTCAAGTCCAACAACTATTTATTTTGGAATATGTGAACCGTTGGTTTTTCCCCGTAAGGAACCACCGGTTCTACTGTTCTTTGAAATGATGGACCAAAGCTGGAATCAAAGAAGGGTCGGTTCCCGAAACTACCGGTTTTTTCAGTTTGATTTTCCGATTCGAACCAAACCGGACCAATGAGTAGTGTTAGGGCACGTGGTGTATGAAATAAACCTACCAAAAGGTATACGTAAACGCTCATTCCATTATTTGTAAACATTCTCGTTCGTTTTTGTAGTTCAAACATCATATTATGGACTTGTAACGTTTGACTTTCCCTCTTACTCGAACCCAAGAGTAACACTAAACATAAACTGATAATGACAATCTACTTGTTGTAGTCGTCGATTCCAAAGAGATGCTCCATATGTTAAGGATCAAAATGCATCAACCCCTCGTCCTTCTATATCTTTAAAGAGAACAAGGTTCTGAAAATAGAGTGATAAAGTCGAGTGGGGATAGTTGCCCCCTATGACATTTACATATTTTTTAGTATTAAGTAGGACATAAAATAAAGTTAGTACAATTAACTGTAGATAGTACTTTTGTCCTTGCCTCTAGGTTTCAAATCCTACTAGTTTAAAAGATGTCAAAAGTTTAAGAGAGGGTTGTGCCTCAAGGAGGTTGTAATCAATTGTCCTATGTCATGCATCTTTCATATATTGTTTAGATTTTTGTAAATTAGATGATTAATCATATTAAAAAGTGTATCCATAGATATCCAAATTAAAATTAGATAATAATTCGTAATATATAATAAAAAGAAGTAAATGAATATACTGACGATATCTATCTCGCTCGCTACCGGCACAAGTCACTGGTGACCCGTCACTGCAGTGACGAGACTCATTTTCCTTACCATCGTTCGGCACAATTTTAGCCCGAGCAAGCACTTACTCGCTACCGCGCTATATTAAAAAGCAATACCGATCCAGATAACCTATACACCAATACTCATTCACCAACATAAGACATCGCTATTAAACGGAGTTAGCCCACCACTTGTTGGCCGACATTCACATTTCACTTGACACTTTGTGAGGGCTATACAAAAAGAGGTTCAAGCCTATAAATAAGGGGGGTGAGGGTGAATTTGAGGGGATCTTCGATTCGGGTCTTGCATTGGAAGTCGGACCGGAGTGTCGACGTTTTCCGGATGCAACTGGGAGTTTATCACAAATTCACAAACAAAGCACAACACTCCTGGATGGTGATGGAATCCGTTCGTTAAATCCTAAAGTTTGGGTCCGAAAACCGTCATATAAAAAATTGAAATTATATGAAGTTACTTTTGTTTAATAACATATTAATTCTTTCAATTCCTTGATATCCAGATATGTGAATTACATGAATTGGTGCACGAGGAAGCAAAAAGATAAAGCTATGTAATTAAACAACAATGAAATAAAAGCATGTCACGTAACTTGTGGTAGGCACTTGTATGCTCGTCATTGTTGGCACGCCAGCTATGAAAATGAAGGTTTTCTCTAATTGTGGAGGCATTATGGACCCTTGTCACTGTTGTTATGATGGGCAATCTCACACGATGAAAGCTGTAGTGGCGGTATTTAGAGGAGCAAGGTGGAGCCCCACATCACTTACGCACACATGAGATGATGATTTGGATGCAGAGCATTATGTGTGTATAGGATCATATCATTATCATGTACTGGAGCCCAGAGAGCCTGACTGTAAACCTAGTCATGCACCTAGCTAGTACAATCGGTCCAAAACAAAAAAGTTATATCATACATATATATGCATGTAAGTTTTATTAAGTTTGGTAGTAGTATAAGTTAATGTGGTGGAGATGGATTTGGTTCCACCGAATAGCATAGTAATCTGCTGAAAATCCGGAACTTGTCCACGTTGTCTTGGCTGCACTCCCCATCGACACCAATAATTGTATTCGGCCGGTTTTGTAACAAATTAAAACTATATAGCTAGCTAGCTAGCTAGGTTTATTATGGAGAATATTATAGTTAGATGCTTAATTAGATGTATGCCTAATAGGGTTGGTGTTTGTTTGGTGAATATGCCTCTGTAACTGTAAGATGTTCAATCAGGCGTTAGAGAGGTTACGTTCATGAATATAGCTAGATTCATGCGCATTTCTCTGTTCGCTCGGTAATCCATCAATGGAGGCCGGATGGCAATCGATCTTCCTCTCAATCATACACGTATGTAAGTTTATTAGCCACTAATAATTAATTAATTAATGCAAACATGAGAAATCCACAAGGCAAAAGAAATGTGGTCCGATCGACTTTCTTTTCTTTATTTACAGATCTTCCAATTAAACTGAAAAGGATGCGGACCGCATAAATCATTTTATTAAATTTCTGGCCTTATTTTTTACATATATTAACGGAAAAAACTCATTAGGTACTATGAAATTTGGCTAAGGTGGTGTTGATCATGAATCTTGATTGAAAATTCTCATAGATGGGTAACACTATGATGGAGGAGGTATGAAATTATAAGATCGGTTAGATTCCAGTGGGTTGTGTTTAGATGGGTGACCTATCGGATAATTCGAGATAGGTAGTATTCATCCTTTCCTCATATAGACATTTTGCTCATATGGTCGACGTGGGAAGTTTATATCACCAACAAACGCTAATTAGGGATAGGTAGTATTCAAGGAATGATTCGATCATAGCTTTTATGTGCTTGATCAGTATATATAATACAAATGGAAGAGGCTTCTTAATTTGGTGCAACCCTTGTATGATCTGGCTTGATGGACGGTACATACCGTGCCTAAGTTATGTAGCTCCTTAAGGACATTTTGATAGAGGATTTTGGTGGGAGTTAGTTCATCTTGGAGGTTTAGATAGGGTTTAGGGTTGCACCAAAGAGATGATATACATATACACGCTCTATGAATATTAGAATATAAATATCGAATACATCCACCCATAACTCATGATTGCCAGAAGATTAAATAAGAAAACAAGTCATTACAATAGTGACTAGACAACTGATTAAGCTATACACGTACATACCATTTGAAGGAATTGAAGGGGCAGGATGGCGTGCATGCATTAGTAAGCATATATACACATTACTACATTAGTATATATATGCAATTAGTAACCTACATTATCATGGAGAAGATGACAAAATAGATCGAAACAGAGACAGCGGTTTTATATAATACCTAACTACAAACCCTTATGTCCACAAATCAAGATGAGGGAAGGGATCGATCTAGAATATATATTGTACAAAAATACATAACCATAGTTTGTGGAATAACGCTCTAGTGAGGCTTGTAATTATGGTACAACATGCTTCTCAATCTTGTCCATTAGATTAAAAAGGATCTACGGCCTATAATATGGGAAAATAAAGTCTACAAGTACACTATAAGTGAGAAACACGGGATTATTATATATATGGATGGAAATTGAGGGGGGAGGGGGGATACATAGGTGACTCTTGTTCATACCATTTGCGATACTTTTTCAACGACGTTTGCGATACTTTTTCAACGAACTACACACTTGTTCAATAGGATGTTTTTTACCCTCATCACCTCACAAATTGGAAGATCTTTCTATATAGGGACGTAAATTGAGGGGGAGGGGGGGGGATACATACTTGACTCTTGTTCATGATGTTTGTGATACTTTTTCAGCGACGTTTGCGATACTTATTCAACAAACCACACACACTTGTTCAATAGGACGTTTTTCACCCTCCTACCCTCTCAAATTGGAAGCATCCCTCTATATAGAGACAAAAATTGAGGGGAGGATACATAGGTGACTCTTGTTCATGTCGTTTGCAAAACTTTTTCAACGATGTTTGCGACACTTTTTCAACGAACTATACATACTTGTTCAATAGAACGTTTTTCACCCTCCTCCTCTCTCAAATTGGAAGCACCCTTCTATATAGGGACGGAAATTGAGGGGGAGGGGGGATACATACGTGATCCTTGTTCATTCCGTTTGGAATACTTTTTCATGCCGTTTGCGATACTTTTTAAACGACGTTTGCGATACTTTTTCAACGAACCACACATACTTGTTCAATAGGACGTTTTTCACCCTCCTCCCCTCTCAAATTGGAAGCATCCTTCTATATATATAAGGACGGAAATTGAGGGGGAGGGGGCAGGATACATTGGTGATCCTTGTTCATGCCGTGGGCGATAATTTTTCATGCCGCTTGTGATACTTTTTCAACGACGTTTGCGATACTTTTCAACAAACCACACATCATTGTTCAATAGGTCGTTTTTCACCCTCCTCCCCTCTCAAATTGGAAGCATCCTTCTATATAGGGACGAAAATTGAGGGGGGGGGGGGTACATACGTGATCCTTGTTCATGCTGTTAGCGATACTTTTTCATGCCGTTTGCGATAGTTTTTCAACAACGTTTGCGATACTTTTTCAACGAACCACACATACTTGTTTAATAGGACGTTTTTCACACTCCTCCCCTCTCAAATTGGAAACATCCTTTTATATAGGACGGAAATTGAGGGGGGGATACATACGTGATCCTTATTCATGCCGTTTGCGATACTTTTTCATTCCGTTTGCGATAGTTTTTCAATAACGTTTGTCATACTTTTTCAACGAACCACACATAATTGTTCAATAGGATGTTTTTCACCCTCCTCCCCTCTCATATTGGAAGCATCCTTCTATATAGGGACGGAAATTGAGGGGGGAGGAGGGGATACATACGTGATCCTTGTTCATGCCGTTTGCGATACTTTTTCATTTCATTTGCAATAGTTTTTCAACGACATTTGAAATACTTTTTCAACGAACCACACATACTTGTTCAATAGGATGTTTTTCACCCTCCTCCCCTCTCATACTGGAAGCATCCTTTTATATAGGGACGGAAATTAAGGGTGGAGGGGGGGATACATACGTGATCCTTGTTCATGCCGTTTGCGATACTTTTTCATTCTGTTTGCGATAGTTTTTCAACGACGTTTGCAATACTTTTTCAACGAACCCCACATACTTGTTCAATAGGATGCTTTTCACCCTCCTCCCCTCTCATATTGGAAGCATCCTTCTATATAGGGACGGAAATTGAGGGGGGAGGGGGGGGGGATACATAGGTGACTCTTGTTCATGACGTTTTGCGATACTTTTTCATTCCGTTTGCGATAGTTTTTCAACGACGTTTGCAATACTTTTTCAACGAACCACACATACTTGTTCAATAGGATGTTTTTCACCCTCCTCCCCTCTCGTATTGGAAGCATCCTTCTATATAGGGACGGATATTGAGGGGGGAGGGGTAGATACATAGGTGACTCTTGTTCATGACGTTTGCGATAGTTTTTCAACGACGTTTGCGATACTTTTTCAACGAACCACACATACTTGTTCAATAGGATGCTTTTCACCCTCCTCCCCTCTCATATTGGAAGCATCCTTCTATATAGGGATGGAAATTGAAGGGGGAGGGGGGGATACATAGGTGATCCTTGTTCATGCCGTTTGCGATACTTTTTCATTCTGTTTGCGATAGTTTTTCAACGACGTTTGCAATACTTTTTCAACGAACCACACATACTTGTTCAATAGGATGCTTTTCACCCTCCTCCCCTCTCATATTGGAAGCATCCTTCTATATAGGGACGGAAATTGAGGGGGGAGGGGGGGGGGATACATAGGTGACTCTTGTTCATGATGTTTTGCGATACTTTTTCATTCCATTTGCGATAGTTTTTCAACGCCGTTTGCAATACTTTTTCAACGAACCACACATACTTGTTCAATAGGATGTTTTTCACCCTCCTCCCCTCTCGTATTGGAAGCATCCTTCTATATAGGGACGGATATTGAGGGGGGAGGGGGGGATACATAGGTGACTCTTGTTCATGACGTTTGCGATAGTTTTTCAATAACGTTTGCGATACTTTTTCAACGGACCACACACACTTGTTCAATAGGATGTTTTTCACCCTACTCCCCTCCCAAATTGGAACCATCCTTCTATATAGGGACGAAAATTGAGGGGGGAGGGGGGGATACATACGTGATCCTTATTCATGCCGTTTGCGATACTTTTTTATTTCGTTTGCGATAGTTTTTCAACGACGTTTGCAATACTTTTTCAACGAACCACACATACTTGTTCAATAGGATGTTTTTCACCCTCCTCCCCTCTCATATTGGAAGCATCCTTCTATATAGGGATGGAAATTGAAGGGGGAGGGGGGGATACATATGTGATCCTTGTTCATGCCGTTTGCGATACTTTTTCATTCTGTTTGCGATAGTTTTTCAACGACGTTTGCAATACTTTTTCAACGAACCACACATACTTGTTCAATAGGATGCTTTTCACCCTCCTCCCCTCTCATATTGGAAGCATCCTTCTATGTAGGGACGGAAATTGAGGGGGGAGGGGGGGGGGGAATACATAGGTGACTCTTGCTCATGACGTTTTGCGATACTTTTTCATTCCGTTTGCGATAGTTTTTCAACGACGTTTGCAATATACTTTTTCAACGAACCACACATACTTGTTCAATAGGATGTTTTTCACCCTCCTCCCCTCTCGTATTGGAAGCATCCTTCTATATAGGAACGGAAATTGAGGGGGGGGGGAGGGGGATACATAGGTGACTCTTGTTCATGACGTTTGCGATACTTTTTCAATGACGTTTGCGATACTTTTTCAACGGACCACACACACTTGTTCAATAGGATGTTTTTCACCCTACTCCCCTCCCAAATTGGAACCATCCTTCTATATAGGGACGGAAATTGAGGGGGGAGGGGGGGATACATACCTGATCCTTGTTCATGCCGTTTCCGATACTTTTTCATTTCGTTTGCAATAGTTTTTCAACGACGTTTGCAATACTTTTTCAACGAACCAGACATACTTGTTCAATAGTTTTTCAACGACATGAGTTGAAAAAGTATATGCCGTCTGTGATAGTTTTTCAACGAATCAACCATACTTTTTCAATAGGATATTTTTCACGCTCTTCCCCTCCCAAATTGGAAGCATCCTTCTATATGGGGACGGAAATTGAGGGGGAGGGGGGATACATAGGTTATTCTACTAATGTCGTTTGTGATACTTTTTCAACGACGTTTGCGATACTTTTTCAACGAACCACATATACTTTTTCAACAAGTGTGTGTGGTTCGTTGTATTAGTATCGCAAACGGCATGAACAATAGTCACATATGTGTCCCCCCTCCCCCCTCAATTTCTGTCCCTATATATAATCCCGTGTTTCTCACTTATGGTGTACTTGTAGACTTTATTTTCCCATATTATAGGCCGTAGATCCTTTTTAATCTAATGGACAGGATTGAGAAGCATGTTGCACCCTAATATCTATCTCACCGGAACGTTCTCCTAGTTTGTGATGCTCTACTTGCCGACATTTATAATTTGTTAATTAACAGACATTGAGACGAAGTGTACCAAAGAAAACCCCCTCGGGAAATATTTGATTCGTCTATACAGATGCAATACATAATGTTTCCACAGCAATAACGACACAACATGTACCTACTCATGTTCCATTACGTGCCTCAAAGCCAATCCGGCCAGCCTGGCTATTTGATGAACCGGCCTTTTCTTCTCAAAGAATAATAAAAACGGATTTTATTCTGACCAAAAAAATAAAAATGGATTTTATTTGATTGAACAAATTTTGATCGATTTGATGAACCATGTAACACATGTACATTAGCAAAATAAAATTGTTTTGAAATCCCCGTGAAATATCAACATTAATTCTAGAGATGGCGATGCTGTCAAATTTACATATCAGTTGTAGATCGATCATTAACTTGACACATATTGTTGGATATACTTCAAATCACGGGACCCAATTGTTTCTATTAGAACCATTAATTATACATGTATATACAATAGTTAGATACATCTAATATAAGATTTTTTCTCATATATATCTATATGATTATATATGCCATGAATACTACATACTAGAAATCTATAGAATGTGTCCCGGATTTCCGACGTACACGAAACATGTTGAGGGGCAGCTCACACGTTCACATGGTCGCGATAAACGAAGGTTATGTTACCTTTGTGCAAAATGGCCGACCAATTAATTAAATACGAAGATAAACGTTTGCCGTTTGGAAAAGGACGTACCAATACCACTATAATCATATTATGTGCATGTACGTGTTCTCACTCGTTATGGGCTCCAATGTTGGAAGTAAACTCTCCATCACGTTAAACTAATGCATTTTGATGTAACCTCATAAGCTTATTGAGTCATAGGAGGTTTCCAAACCCGCGTGGTGCATCAGCTCATTGGTTGAGCACTTATGAGTTTACTATGAGATCTAGGGTTCGAGATTCTAGGGCGGCGATTTGCCCTCTTCTCAAGATAGGAGTTTTCTAAACATGTGCGAACTATTTAAAAGTTAGCAAACTAGATGTACCAACCACCATGCCTTACAATGATCAAATACCGATAAAAATCTTTCTCGCACACTAATAATTACGAGAGTACGTTGAGCTCGAACTAGGGTTCTTTACGAGCATGATTATCGTTTCTCTTTTCAATAAGCGTTTGATTCTCCTCTTCTTACACCAACGGCAATCATGAGTCGAGGGCAGAAGCTAGGTCTCTATACATGACATTGGACCCCCAGAGTGAGAGTGAACATTTGACCGACTTTTCTACCCTCCAACTGTTGCATGACAAGAGAGATTCCAAACTTTGGCCCAGGGCCTTGTTTGTATGCATGGAGTTGCCTTAATTTAATTGGACACAATGAGATTTGCGCAAAAATGTGAGTGGATATGGGCAATGGAGCCACACAAGTTGGATGTTGGACCATTTGGAGAAGTTGTCGGGTAGGGTTGGGGGCAAATGCCACGCCCCTTTGTTTTTGTCTTTGATCCCTCTTTAATTTCCTCCTTATCTTTTTCATTTGCTTCTAGCTTGGACCACCACAAACCAACTTATTCTTCTAGCCAGCAAGCCCTATAAGAAGTCTTTTTCTTTCGCTTGCACTCATCATTCATTCATTGCATCGTTTCCAAACTCACTCACAACTTTACCAAAAGAAAACCTCACACAAACCCGATCAAGAGCCTAGCTTGTTCTTTGTGACGGTTGATTCGAAAATGAAGATGGCAGCGGCGTCTACGGGGATGGGAGGGTCAAAGAGGAAGATGGCTAGCAGAGGATTGGGAGGAGTTCTTAGAGAGCAAAGGGCGAAGCTTTACATCATTAGGAGATGTGTTGTCATGCTCCTTTGTTGGCATGATTGATTCATTAATGGATCCAACTAATCAAGTTTTGGCCTCCATCTTGATTAATTAGGGGAACTTGCTCGGATTTGGATTTTATTAATTCGGAAATGTACATACTAAGTAGCATTAGAAGATCAATCTAATTACTATTGGGTAGATTGGGCCCCTTTTTTTTGTCCAGAGATCGATAGATCTTTGCATCGATCGGTTGGCCGTTGTGGAGATGAATTTGGTCTAAGTGTATCTAAGTGGTGGCTAAATGCAATGAAAATCGTCATTTGATATCTCTCAATTTTTTTGCTTACAATTTCAATCTAGATTCACATGGTTCTAGCTATCATCGTCGATCTCCGTTGCCCAACTCACAGGGGAAAGGAAGCCATGAAAGAAGATACGAGTTCACCACACACAACACAAGTGTTTGATAATTTAGGGGTGAATTAGATGAAGAGGAATGGTAAAGTGAAGAGGAAAACAACCCAATATAAAATTAACTTTTATCTTTAAATCTATAACAATCTCTATATGCACCCGGACAAACTAGTCAATCAAAATATAACTTTACGCTTGATGTATCAGCTCAACCGATTTGATCGATCTTATGGTTATATCGTGAGGTTAATAGTTTGAATTTATAGGACCGCTAGCTTCACCCGAGTCCAAATAGTACCCGCGCGTGCTAGTATTTCCACTAGAGTGTAGATGGTCAATTTATTAGAAAGGGTAAATTTAATTTAGTATAATATACTGTATTATTTAGTACATATCTTCCATATATATTTCCGCATAACGTAAAAGATTTGACCTCGTACCCCAATTTAGCTCGACGATGGCCACGATGTTTATGTTAATGATAATTATAATCAGATACAACAATAGATCGACTGACTAATCATACATCGTTTTACTTTTTTTTTTGGGTCGAAGTTTTGTTAATCATACATCGTTTTACTAATTTACACTCCTCGTTTTGATCATAAATAAATAAATAAACCGCCCTGATCAATGCGGGGCAATTATAAATTTAGAATCAACCTGAAATATATTTCACCAAAAAAATGACTATATAACGATATATATGCTCCCCTTTATCTACGTAACGTACCCGTCATCCATGTGATCGATTAGGTAGATAACATATGATACCAAAATATAACGATAATGTATATACACCCTTGAGATCGACGTGTAGTAATTAACTGACACCCAATGGTATGACTTTGACTGGTTAATTAGTTAATTATAACCACACTTAAAAATTTTGGATTTGTTTATTGTGAAAGTAACTAATTCCAACTGCTTTAATTAAGTGGTCCTATTACTCTACTAGGCTACTCACCAAGATATATGGTCTTCAACAATGACATAAGAAACTAAGGAAATTCTGGTCCAAAACTAAGGAAATTACGAGAAAACATATAAACCTACTAAGTACTAACATATAAGCAAAAGGAGCACCTAATCACCTATAATCTCACAAAATATTAATGTTTTTTCTTGTATATAATTCTGGTCCAAAATTATTTGAAGTTAATTTATACCCAATATTGAATTATCGGTTTTTCTATTGTATGCCCTAAATGCATATTATAAACGTACTAAATATGGAAACTAATTCTTAGAGATGAAATAGTAAATCTGTCATTAAAAAACATTAAAAAAATTCAAATTTAAGATGTACTAAAATTTTCTGATATTAACTTTTTATAATAGAAAAATATAAGCCTACTAGGAGGGAATAGTAAGTAACTTCGTGTAGATTTTGGTCGAAGAAGCTTAACTGATATTTAAAAGGATCCTAACAAAATATAATAGGCAGAATACATCTGTAGACCCTCCAACTTGTCACTTTTTTGCAAATGGATCCCCCAACTTTGAATATTTCCTATTGAACCCCTAAAATTTACTTTTTTTGCCTATTGAGTCTTTTTTTTGCAATGAACCCTCTTTTTTCGTAGTGTGAATAACACGCGCTGACCGGGGCCATTTTCATTCCACTCAGCAGCCACGTGACATCCCAGATCTGAAAATGGGGGGATTGTGGATAGAAAGAAGATGAAGAAGAAGATAGGGTTTGGGACTCCACATGGCATATTGTTTTTGCCATCTAAGTAATTTTGGGGAACTTTCATAGCCAGCTGGAGGAGTGACTTGCACGTGCCCCGTCAGGTCAGCAAAAGGGGCTCAATAGGAAATAAATGTTAAGTTTGGGGGTTTCATAGGTAATGTTCAAAGTTGAAGGATCTATTTGTATAAAAGTTACAAGTTGAGGGTCTAAACATGTATTCTGCCAAATATAATTATATGGGAATTAGCTCATATACATGCATGCATGACATGACACCCTTTCAACATTATGCATATGATGAATAATATAAATCATAGCCTCAAATCATATGTAGCCTTCTGTACTTTCACAAAATTGTCACTTAGACACCCCACCTTTGAGTTGACCCTATTGAACACTCAAACTTATGATTTTGTACCCATTGAACACTCCAAATATGACGTGGCTCTGTATGTGTACTTCACACAATTGTGGGCGAGTGAAGGGTTAGTAATTAATTAACTTAGGTTGACATGTAATTTCTTTAAAAAAAAAAATATGCAATGAAGTTCATTCTTCAACCATCGCCGTCACACGATTCTGGGCAAGTTCATGTGATACAAATGAAAAACAAAGGCAGATTTAAACAAATTCATTTCATACAAGCAAAAAACTTCAAACCAACATCCCCAGATTCCCAGATTCATTTCATACAAACAGCCCTTCTTTCATTATATTTTGCAGGTTGGTAATATTGGTGGGAGGAACTTCAAACCAACAAAAAACTTCAATGCTATGTGTATTCTCGAATTCTGATTCAATCGAATTCCAGCCCTCCAATCAAATTCAAACCAAGATTGTACCCCGGCCAGATTCGAGCCCTCAATCAAAAAACCCCAAATTCGAATCCTCAATCAAACCCCCAAAAATCGAGCCTTAAATTAAAAACACCCTAATCCCCAACCATTCAGACTACCCAAATCACAAAAAGAGAGACAAAATTCGAAGAAAATCAAATTCAAATCCTAACTTTGAAGATTCTCCAACGAAAAATTAGCCCAAACTAATCTTTCCTTGTTCGACTCAACTAGGATTCATCGTGGAGGATTCGAACCCTAACTTTGAAGGTGTCTTCTTCTTCTTCGTCGAGGATCCTTGCGTCGTTCTTCTTCGTTGAAGCTGCCGGAGAAGTGCTTGAAGAGCGCTATTGTGCAGAGATGTGCCGAGGGAAGCTGCCGGAGAAGTGCTGCTTGAAGAGCGCTACTGTGTATTCTCGAATTCAGATTCAATCGTGGTTCGTGTTTAAATTTTTTTTTTCTAAGTTGCTTATGTGGCCTAATAGGCATGCTTATGTGGCATGATCAAGAGTGCTTATGTGGATTAAATAAAAAAATGCGTAATGACGTATATTATGAGGTGGCGCGCGTGTAATACAATTGTGATTAAAATCTCTGGTCGGGTATTCAATGGCTACAAAATGATAAGTTCGAGTGTTCAATAGGCCCAACTCAAAGGTGAGGTGTCTAAGTGACAATTTTGTGAAAGTACAGGGGGCTACATATGATTTAAGCCATAAATCATACTGAATCATAAATCATAATGGTGGGTTGATATTGTTGTCTTGAATCCGGCCCCACTTGAGTGGGTTTACATCACTTCAAATCCAAACCATGACAGACGCATTGTTAAAAGTCATACACCCGGTCAAACTTTTTACTCCAAGAATTTACGCTCTCTAATGCCTACCGGAGACACGAACTGGAAACCACGGTTAATTCCATCGGCGATGGAAATCAACAGAACTAGCAAGAAAACGAAACACACTATTGAGGAAATGGGTGAATTCCAAGACATGGAGGAAAGCTTTCCTACCCTTACTAATGCAAATAAGATCTTGGGTGGGGGAAATCAGTTTTCACATACAAAGATTCAGTTACAGGTGTCGGCAAGATGGTATGCTGGTGGAATATTCGAATCCTTTCTGGGAAGAAGATGAGTCAGACGATGATCTAGTTGATGATGTTATGCCGGACTCGGTCGATCCCAAGTGCCCAGTGATTCTCTTAACTGCGGAAACTAAGAGAAGAATTCGGAAACCTTGGAGGAAGGCCATAATTGTTAAGATACTGGATAGAAGCGTGGGCTATATGTATTTGAGGAATAGCCTTACTCAGAAATGGAAGCCAAAAGGTGAGTTCTCAATGATTAACACAGGGAATGACTTCTATGTAATTCGTTTCAGCAATGATGAAGACTTGCATCACGTTCTGAATGATGGGCCGTGGATTGTTGGGGACAGTTACCTAACAATTCAAAAGTGGCGCCCAAATTTTATTGCGGCAGAGGAAAAATTGAAACGAGTGGCTGCTTGGATAAGAGTGCCGGACTTAGCCATGGAATACTTTGACAAGGAGGTCCTCGATGATCTTGGGGTAACGTTGGGAAAGTTTTGAAGGTTGACAGGACAACAAACGCTGTTACCAGAGGAAAATATACAAGGCTATGTATTGAACTGGATATTACTGAACCTCTAACTTCTAAAGTTTGGATGAATGGGAGGTATTGGAGAATTCAATACGAAGGCTTACGTATGATATGCTTTGGGTGTGGGAAGATAGGTCATGTTAAAGAACAATGCAAGAATACTGCCCAGATGAACTCCGAAACAGAGCACACGAACGACTCAACCCCTTATCCAAATCTTCAAGCTGAAATTCAGGAGGATTTTGGGGAGTGGATGGTAGCAAAAAAAAATAAAAGTCGGAGGAACGTCAAGGAGAGTGGTATGCAGAAAAGAGAAAGTCCGCCGGAGCAACATTCCGACCGTCAAGCGCCCAACGGGAACTCGACCGGCAAGGACAGCAACATCAAGGAAACCTCAATCAAGGCCAATCAAGGCCCGGAAAACCCGGTTCTGAATTCTGTGCAAACCGGTTCGAGTGTGACCGGATCCCGTTTCCAAATTTTGGATGAGATTGCGGAGAATCAGGATACAGTTGAGGAGGCGGGAAATAAGGAAATCGAGAGCAGTAAGCTTCGAATGCAAATCAAAGAGACATTCTCGGCGCAATTACAGGGTGATAGCAAAGGAAAGGAGATTGCCAAATCAACGTTGCCAAGGAAGCCTATAAAAGGGAAGGATCAAGTAGGAAAGGATTCTCGGATAAACAGGAGCATGGGTATCAAAATTATGGAAAACTCAAACGAGAAATCAGTGGATGCAATTAAGGAGAATTCTAAGAAATTACAGACTAAATCCACGATGGAAAAAATCAAGGAGACTGAGAATGGAAACGTTTCAAGAGAATCGGTTAGAGAGGAGACATCGGACAAGAGAATTCCACGAGAAAGGAAAGGAAATATCATGGGAGCCCCGGTGATTACTTCCGTAAAGGCAATTTCGCTCAGGCCTGAATGGCAGTCCAAGTCCCCTAATAGAGATAAATACCCAGTGACGAGTCCACGGAACGACAACAATCACCCAGCCCAGCTTACAGTTTTCAAACACTCAAAAGATCCTCCCTTAAGAGATGACGGGCCAATGGAGGAGATTGGTTCCTCCCTCCGCTCCGAGGGTGGGGTCGATCCGGCTTTGGACACCAGAATGGAAAATGCTACTCAAGAAGTGCAAAGAGGGAGCTCCGAGGTGCCAAACAGCGTACAAGATAGAGATGCCGTCATGGTCGATAGCCATGGCAAACAATCTCGATAAGTGGTTTGTTGAGGATCAAAATCTCTATAATTTGTTTATAATGTTAGCTCCTAATCTGAATATAATAACGTGGAACGCCCAAGGGGCGGGAAGCCGTGATTTTCTCCTTGCCTTGAAGGATCTTATTCGCCGTCATGACCCCGCTATTCTGGTGCTCTTGGAAACGAAAATCAGCGGGGAGCATGCGGACAAGGTCTGTGATCGTATTGGTTTTGATGGTATGATTCGCGCTGAGGCTCGGGGCTTTAAAGGAGGGATTTGGGTGCTTTGGCGGAAGGACAGAGTAAAGATTGACTCCGTCGACATTCAAAACCAGGTGGTCTCAGTGAAGGTGAACAGGACGGGAGAGGCGCAGTGGCTTTTCTAGGCAATTTATGCAGATCCGAGGCCGTCCAACAGGGTGGCTCTGTGGAATAGGCTAGCGGACTTCAAGAATTCTGTGGCTCATCCGTGGCTTCTTATGGGTGATTTCAACGAAACAAAGGAAATGGATGAAAGAACTGGTGACTCGGAGGAGCTTCGGAGAAGGACGAGGAAGTTCAAGAGGTGGATTGATGAAAGAATGGAGATGTTGGACTTGGGCTTTTCCGGGCCAATGTTCACCTGGCATAGGGGGTGTGAGCCTTCCACTAGTGCTGGTGGGAGGCTTGATAGAGGGATTTGTAATGTGGAGTGGCGGGAATTGTTCGCAAAGGCCTCCATCAGGCATTTACCAGCCATCCAGTCAGATCACTCGCCCCTGCTTCTTTCAGTGAACGGGTTTGAGGAACATACGTCTCTTTCGAAACCACTCCGTTTCCAAGCTGCTTGGCTGACCCATAGCGAGTTTCAAGCCTTTCTAGTGAATCACTGGGAAAAAGGGATGCCGCTTTGCTTCTCGCTGTCGACTCTGGCGGCTCAGCTGAATGAGTGGAACAAAGAAGTGTTTGGTAATTTGTTTCGAAGAAGAGACAAGCTGTACAGGAGGATTGAAGGAATTCAGCGGGCTTTATGTGATCATGCTTCTCGAGGGCTTATCGATCTTGAAAGGAAGCTAAGAAGACAGCTTGTTGTGGTCCTAGATCAGATTAACATCTTCTGGGCCCAGAAGGCCAGGTCGGAGGTGCTGTTGGAGGGTGATAGGAATACTCGTTTCTTCCACGCAAGCACTGTGGTCCGAAGATGCCAAAACCAGATTGATGGGTTGCTCAATTTGGAGGGGGAATGGATTTGGGACCAGACCTCGCTGCAGCTCATGGCTACGGAACATTTGCGCAGGTTGTATACTGAGGAATCTCCGGATGTTGGACCATTCGATGCTCCAAGAGGGAGATTTCCGATGCTAGACGAAGAGGCAGTTAGTGCTTTGAGCAGAAGTTTCAATGCCCAGGAGATCAAGGAGGCGTTGGACTCGATGAGCCCTTTCAAGGCGCCGGGGCCGGATGGGTTTCAAGTTGTCTTCTATCAGAGGAATTGGGTTCATGTTAAGGAAGAGGTGGAAACGGCGGTTCTCGATTTTCTGGCAGGGAAAGGAACGCCAGAGAAGCTGAACGAAACGATGATAGTTCTGTTGCCCAAAGTCGAGAATCCAGAGTCGATGAACCAACTTCGCCCAATCAGCCTGTGTAATGTGGCCATGAAGATTGCTACCAAGACCATCGCATCCAGATTGAAACCGATCATGAGCCGCATTGTTGCTCCGTCGCAGTCTAGTTTCGTACCGGGGCGACAAATCACGGACAACATTGTGATTACCAAAGAGGTCATGCACTCTATGAGGGACGCTCGAAGCAAACCATTCATGGCGATCAAGATCGACCTTGAAAAGGCGTATGATCGAGTGCGTTGGGAGTTTCTCCATGATACTTTAAGGGAGGCTCGTCTGCCGAGCGACTTGATCAAGGTGATAATGGAGAGTGTGACATCATGCTCGATGAAAGTGTTATGGAACGGGGGAGTGGGGAGTGGTTTCAAGCCTAGTCGTGGAGTTCGGCAGGGCGACCCGTTATCCCCGTACTTGTTTGTGCTCTACATGGAGCGGTTAGGTCACATAATTGATGAAGCTGTTGCCGCCGGAGCCTGGAAGCCGATTCAGCTATCGGATGGCGGACCGGATATTTCTCATCTGTTCTTCGCGGATGATCTTATTTTATTCGCGGAGGCTTCGGAGGATCAAATGGACATCATCCGGTTTTGTCTAGAGAAGTTTTGCAAGGCTGCTGGGGCAAAGATCAATTTTCAAAAGTCCAAGGTGTGTTTTTCTAATGGCACCAGCGAAGACTTGGCCCTGTGCATAAGTGAGCGTGGCGGAATTCCAAGAACGGAGGAGTTGGGTATGTATCTCGGAGTCCACATGTCCAAGAAGAGAGAGTCGAAAGAAAACTACCGCCACATCATGGATAGAGTTAAGACGAAGCTGGCGGGGTGGAAGTCAAGGACACTTTCCCTGGCAGGTAGAGCTACTCTAGCTAAGTCTGTGATTTCTTCCATTCCTTATTACTCTATGCAAACTGCTAGCTTGCCCTTACATGTATGTGATGATTTGGAGAGAAAAACTAGAAGTTTTGTGTGGGGTTCTACAGATGAAAGGAACAAAATTCATCTCATCAATTGGGAGACCCTGAAAAGATCCAAGGATGATGGGGGCCTCGGAATGAGGAGCATGAGGCAGGTTAATTCTGCTTTTATGGCGAAGATGGGCTGGAAACTTATGACGGATACCGACTCCCTTTGGTCAAGAGTTGTTCGGGGCAAATACTGCAACGGACGGCAGGATAGGGACATGTTTCAACGCAAGGCAGGGGCCTCAAACCTCTGGAATGGGGTGGTGAAAGCTAAAGGTCCTCTATTGCAGGGGGTTAAAACAAGGATTGGTGATGGGAGGAAAACGCTGTTTTGGGACCACGTTTGGGCTATGGATAGACCCCTGATCGAGCTTGCGCTTGAAACAGTCAGTGATGAAGACATAGGAAGGACTGTGGAGGAGTATTGGGGTGTTGATGGCTGGTTGTGGGACCAATTTGCTCACTTGCTGCCTGTTGAAGCCTTGGAGGAGATTGCTGGGCTCAAGGTTGTGGAAGAGGGCGTGGGAGACAACTTCTTTTGGAAACCGACGGTGTCGGAATTTTTCTCTCAGTTCAGCTCTGGAAATTATAAAGAACGAGCAGAGTAATGGAGGTGAAGTTCTTTGGAAGAAAATCTGGAAGCTAGAAGTGGCGGAAAGGGTCAAGACATTCATATGGCTGGTGGCGCATGATTCAATCATGTGCAATGTCAATAGGAGAAGGTGCCGTCTATGCGAGGAGGATGCTTACGGTGTATGCACTGGGATACCGGAGTCGACAATCCACGTTCTTCGCGACTGCTAGCAGGCTCGTGTGGTGTGGGATTGCCTCCTCATTGACAGCAGGAAGAGGCAATTCTATGCTTGTAACTTGAAGGAGTGGCTCTTGGAAAATCTGAGCAGGGAGGGCAGCTGGCCAAATGTGTTCGCCTATGGTACTTGGTGGAATTGGAAGTGGAGAAATGAAAGAACTTTCCAAAGCCAGCCAAGTTTCCAGGGAGATAAGCATATGTTTGTTCTGCAAAGGGCCAAGGAGTATTCAGAGGCTGCGGCGAGCAGGAAACAGGCAATTTATAGCTCCAATCTCTCCCACTGGACGAGGCCTGAGTCAACATGGAAGAAACTCAACGTGGATGGAGCTTTTTCTGCTGGGAACGAGTTTATTAGTGCAGGAGGCTTGATCAGGGGTGATGAAGGGGAATTTGTGGCTGCTTTCGTAGCTAAGGAGCAAGGAAATTCGGCCATTAAAGCCGAGCTGATGGGATTATTGCAGGGGCTGAACATGGCGTTTTTCCTTGGAATTGAAAATCTGCAGATGGAGATGGATGCCTTGGAGGTGGTTCGGGCTGTGAATGATGAAGCTGGGCAGCCGAACGAGTTTTGGGACACGATTGAAAGTTGCAAGAAGCTGATAGGCAACAAGAGGTGGAATGTCAAATTGAAGCATATATCCCGTAGTGCGAATCAAGCGGCGGATTGGTTTTTAAAGTTGACTGATAATTGTAATGGTGATTTCGTTATGTTTAGTGACCCTCCTATGGGCCTTGTGTCATTCATGGAAATAGATTCCTGGATGAGCACTAATATGTAATAAGTTTATGATTAAATAAAACGGGCACTTAGCCCTCCTTTGGATCAAAAAAAAAAATCCAAACCATGACAACCACCACACTATTCCTCATTTACTTAAAATGTGTAGAATTGGATCCCATAATTAGGCAAATTGCCCTCTCAATAAAAAAGTTTGCAAAAACGTCTTTAAAACGATAAAATAGTGAAGTATGTTGTTTTAAGCGTTTTTGCAATAAAATTTACATTATTTTGTGTTTTCTTCTAAATAGAAATTTATTAAAAAAATTAGTATAATTATGTTAAAAATATTCAGCCATAAATTTTGAAAATTATTTTTAAATACATAATTGAAAAATGGAAAAAAAAAAGAAAAGAGAAGATAAAAAAAGAAAAGATTTTGAAAAAATTACGATTTTTTGGAAAAAATAATATAGTGGAAGATATGGTTAAGATTTTTATCCAATAATAATATTGTGAAACATATATGCATGTGTATCGTATTATCGTCGTTTCCATATATATGTATGATTTTCGAGGCTAGGGTTCATCACAAAGCTAGGGTCTTCTAGGGTTGTTTGAGTTATGCGCTATGGGTAAAATTCTTCTTTCACCCTAACTAGACTACCTTCATCCACAATAAATATCTTGTCAACCTTCTGTAAAACACAATCATTGTTTTTTTGTTAAAAACATGACTTCTTTCTTCTAAAAGAATTGATTTTTCTCATCTTTCAATGAAATTTATTTCTAAATACAGAATTGAAAAATACAAAATATATATAAAATAAGATTTTTTTTTGAAAAATTAAGATTCTTTTGGAAACAATGAGATATTGTGGAAGATATAGTTAAGAATTTTATCCAATAATATTATGAAACATATATGCATGTATAACGTTATTATCGTGGTTTCCTTATATATGTATGATTTTCGAAGCTAGGGTTCATCACAAAGCTAAGGTTTTAGAGGATTGTTTGAGTTATGCGCTATGGATAAGATTCATCCTGTCATCTTAACTAGAAATCTGTCATCCGCAATAAATATCATGTCATCCTTTTGTAAAATACAATCATTAATTGCTTTCCTGTTAAAAGCATATCTTCTTTCTTTTGAAAAAACATTGATTTTTTTGTTTTTTTTTGAAATTAGGGTGTGTGTACTCGGTAGATCCGGAAATATTGTTTTCCTTTTTTGTAAGATTTCGATTTGATTTTTAACTTTGATTTTATCTCTTAATTTTCAAAATGGATAGATACTATTCTTCGAAATCTTGTTTTAATGTTAAAATATCTATATATATTTTCAACTTGGTATAAAAAAGAAAGTTTGTAAAAGTACATTATTTTTCATATAAAATAGTAATAAAAAATAATTTCCGATTTTGTTTTTTCTTTTATTCGACAAAAAATAGTCATTTTTGGCATTTATGTAATATTTTAGGCATTTTTGCAAATAAAAAAAAACAAGGTCATATTTTCAAAGTGATTATGGAACAGGGCCACGAGGTAGTAATTCCTCTATTAATTACTTATGTAGTCTAGTAAATGATAAATCTGTTTATATATATTTAAAAAATCACTTTTTGATTGCATGTCAATCTCTTATTTATTTATTCTGGTGTTTTAAATTATTATTTTTTTTATCAATAATATCAACCCCATTATATTTTAACAAAGGCTAGTAGTTAATAAAGACAAATAAATTCCCAATACTCCTAAAAAGTAAGCAAATTTTAAAATCAAGAATTTTATATCAAAACTATTAAGGCAAATATTTAAACAAAACCCGACATAGCACGAAAATTTAGGCAATTTTTTTTTAACAAATTCAGAATTTCTGTTACGACATCGATGGAGATAGATCGGAGGATTTCCCTCAAAAGTATCCCGGTCTAAATGATACTATAGAATTGACACTAAACTTTCTGAGTCTATATGTTGTATATATGCATAATATACAATGTCACATACATGTTATATTCTATAGACCGGAGCTAGTGGATTGATCATATGATGAACATAAACCCAAAAATTGACGGATGCGTGTGAGTAAAGGGACAAGTGAGGAGTCAAAAAAGTCATCAATACAATGGGCGCGGGCTCAAGGCTCAACCCAAGGGCCCATTTTGTCTCTTGCACGTGCAATGTATGTGCATACAAAACTACTCGTACACAATGCTTAATTTCAGACTTATAATTATGTTTCATTTTTTTTTTTTTGGTTGAGGGCAGTGCATATGAGAGTCGAATCGGTGACCTTTGGGTACTACCTTTGGAGGCCTAACCGTTTGACTAAATATCCGAAGGCTCATTTTCTTTTCTTTTGGGTAGGCACCACATACTAAGCTAGTACATTATGTTTTATTTTTTTCGTTAAATATTAAATTTTGTTAGCCAAAACAATCTAATCATAAATACTTTAGGTAATAATTTATGTATGAAATTTGTACTACAGAATACGGAGTAATAAATTGCCGTATTGGTAAAGAAGAATAACACGTATTGAGCAGACAAGGAGTGTGACGTTTCATTTGTCAGGCTTCACTCAGTCCACGGGCTTAATGCATATACAGGCCCTTGAACTTGCACGTTTTTGTCACTCAGGCCCCCGTACTATGAAATGTTCAATTAGGCACCTGTACTTAGCATTTTTTGTTCTATCAAGCCCTCCTCACATGCCATGTGCCACGTGGATGCCACATCAACGCCACGTGGATGCCACGTCAGCGCCACAAGCCACACCAATGCCACGTCAGCTCCACATAAATGCCACGTCAGTGTTGATGTGGCATGGTTAAAAAAATATTTTAATTTTAAAAAATAAGATTATTTTTAAATAAAATATTTTATGATTTTTTTAAAAAAATAATTTATAATTTTCTAAAAGTTTTTTTAACAAAATCATAAAATATTTTTTAAATAAATTGTACAATACTTTTACAAAAAATTCATAAAATATTTTTTTTTAACAAAATCATAAAATAGTTTTTTAACAAATTCATAAAATATTTTTAAAAAAAAAATCATAAAATATTTTTTTAACAAAATCATACAATATTTATTAAAAAAATTCATAAAATATTTTTATGAATTTGCTAAAAAAATATTTTATAAAAAATATTTTATGATTTTGTTAAACAAAAAAGTTTTAAAAAAAATATTTTATGAATTTTTTTAAAAAGTATTGTACAATTTATTTAAAAAATATTTTATGATTTTGTTAAAAACTTTTAGAAAATTGTAAAATATTTTTTAAAAAAATTCATAAAATATTTTATTTAAAAAAATCTTATTTTTTTAACCATGTCACATCAACGCTGACGTGGCATTTATGTGGAGCTGACGTGGCATTGGTGTGGCTTGTGGCGCTGACGTGGCATCCACATGGCACATGGCGCGTGAGGAGGGCTTGATAGAACAAAAAATGCTAAGTACGGGTGCCTAATTGAACATTTCATAGTATAGGGGCCTGAGTGACAAAAACGTGCAAGTTCGAGGGCCTGTATATGCATTAAGCCCTCAGTCCACGTGTATGCACTCAGTTTTTTACATTTTTGGTGTTGTTTTTCTCTTTTTTTGATGTCAATTTTCCCCACTTTTCGGCTTTTGGAGTTTTCACCCGCCCATGACCCATATGAGGGGTGTCAGCGAATATGGGCCCACTAATAAAGGCCCAATAAGCCCACCGTCGGTCCCGCTCTCTGTTCCCTTGTTCTTCTTCAAAAAAAAAGTGTAAATATTTATCAAGTATGAATCAATCTGGACCGTCCACGTTGACCATCCATTCTTATCCTACATCTCCTCTTGCCCTCCTCCATCACAAGTCTTTAAACTTTGAGTTAGCGTCTGTTAGGCAATTTGATATTGGAGACCCAAGAACTCAAAGAGCTCTTATAAAAGAATTTACATATGTCTCACCTTAAGGTCTTAAAGAGACTAGTAGGTGATCGAACTTACGACGTGTCACACCGATGCCCTGTCATGCTCTACTAAACCAACCCTTTGAGGTTATAATAGTGATGAAATTGAAAATTTAATAAAATATGTGTTTGGGAATTTGTTCGGGACATGGTTTATTATTAAAACATAAAATAAAAAAACGTTTCTTCTTTTTTCTTCCTTCTTCCTCCATCTTCATTTCTTTCTTCTTCCTCCTTCCTCCTTCCTCATACCACAACCGGCGAGGGGTGGCTGGCGGCGAAGGGTGGTCGGCTAGAAAGGGTGTCCGACAGGGAAAGGGTCTTCGATGGTGGAGGGTGGTCGGCGGTAGAGGGTGGCCAAAGGTGGTGGGTTGCTGGAGGCGGAGGGTAGCCAATGACGGTGGTGGGTGGTCGGCGGGTGACCGATGGTAGGGGGTGATCAGCTACGTCGGTGGGTGGTCGGTGACGATGGGTGACCGAAGGGGGAGGGTGGTCGGCGACGGTGGGTGGTTAGTGGCGGGATGGATGGCGGTGAGAGGAGAGGAGGAAGAAGAAAACGTAGAAAATTGAGGGGTTAATTCAGAAAAATAAAAATAATGGTGCTTATGGTAAGACATAAGTACAAAAAGGTGGGGAAGACAACGTGTCAAAATTAGCTTATGTAAGTAGATAAGTTACTTATCATTTAAAATAAAAAATTTACCAAACAATGCTTATGCGAATTTTGATACTTACGATAAGTATGATAAGCATGATAATCACTTGTTGCCGAACAGACCCTTAGTCTTATCGTCTTGTCTCTCCATAGCACCAAATTTTGAATTAGCTAGATGTTCCAATGGGGTCATGTATAATGGTTTTGTTTCTCGGATCAATCAAAGGAGGTTGGGTTACAAGTCGTGTACTTAAGGACTTTTATTAGTCCATCGATCTTCGAACATCTAATCGAGCGGTTAAACCTCTAAACATAATATTCAAAGATCAACAATTCAACACTTCAACCATCATGAATAATATAATCAACCAAAATATAACTTTTATGGTTACTGGTCTAGCGGAATCTTTATACACAAAAAAAAAACATAAGAGCTCTTGTTAGATAAATTGTCTCACTTTTACATAAAGACGTTGGCCAATCCTTAGAAGGTTGCAAGTGACCCAATTGCGTGTCACGAGGGGCTAGATTTCAGAGGAGAGTTCTGGTGGAGAAATCTTACGTGGAATGTGAGGGCATGAATCAACATTTGTCCAAACAACAATTAGGCTAGGGTGGGGCCGTGCATGAGTCATCTTTGACTTTGACTACCTAGCTCCTAAGATTAATGGTCCAAACATATTCATATGCAATTATGCATATAGTAGGACGATCGAATATCATCTAGTGAGTAGTGAGTGGTGAGATCGGCACCCCAACGGTTTTGCTTTTGCATGTCTTTCCAATATATAACTTTTTTTTTATAAAGGAAAGACATTAGGTTAGTTATTGTAAAGCGAGAAACTATCCTATAGTATCCAAAAGGATGAGGTTTCTAAGGACCAGATCGTAACTGAGCATACAAGTCGACACATGACAGAACGTAGCCTTGATGTGGTTTGCGACCAAGTTGGCTTCCCTGAAGACATGCCGGATGCCCCAACTCTGAAACTTGCCAAACAAAAGCAGGACGTCTGCCCGAATGCGCTCCACTTCACACGGGCAACTCTAATCCCCAACACTACATTAACCGCCTGCAGGTTGTCACCTTCAATCACCAGACGGGGAATGCCACATCGGATGGCTTCAAAAATCCCTTGCCGAAGCGCAAATGCTTCAAAAAACACCACGGAACGCCGTTCGAAAAAACCACCATCAAAGGAAACAATGTCGCCTGAATAATTCTTGATAACAAAACCATACGAGGCAAATCCAAAAGAATTAACGACACCATCAAAGTTTAGTTTAAAAAATTAAGGGGGGGGGGTTTAGTCTATGTAAAATTCCTTCTTTTGTTGGTTTGGTTTGCATTTTTTGAGCCCATATCTTTATCATCTTTGTCTAGTTGTTTTGAAAGCATAACTCTCTTCCAATCAACCATTTGCTTGGATGCAAATACAACTTTTTTTCTCTGGGATTTAATTGGGGGTTGGCCATTCCCATCAAAAATGTTTTTGTTCATGAGAAACCATATACACCACCAGAGGTTGAACACGATTCAATTTGGGTTGTGTTGAGTCTAGCTCGCATCTTATTTATAAAGTCCAGCGGATATCGATGTTGTGCATCTAGTTGTCCCATCACTCGATCAATTGCGAGATTAAGCGCAATCGGGTTACGGACGTCCTTGGGTCTGCACTTGGGGACCCGTTGCGATAGCAGAGGGGTCTCACATGACCCTTGTCTTTGAGCTTGCCGCGGTATCAATGACACCCTATGTCGATCCTCAACCCGTCTCCCACCTTATTGGCTGACGAGGTCTCTCGCATTCCCCTCCACTCTGTAGTGGGTAACGACAATGCTATGAAGTTGTCGGTCCTTGGCAGGACTAGATCGATTTACCATGCAATGCGACGTGTTACGATCTATTCAGACCGTCTTGCCACGTAGGGGAACTTGTGGCAATGCAACGACGCTCAGGGGTGACAAGTGGTACGCATGCGGGCGGAGGGGGACCACTTATAGTACCCGACCACAACTTTCCTATAAAAGGGGGAGCGCCTTTAGAAGAGGGGGATTTTCTAGTTTTCAGCCCTTTGGGCTCCCAAGCAATTTTTGAGTGTGAGGAGAGATCGGGAGACGAAGGGTTGTGATTGGTAATCGAGTGTAACTGTCCATGACATACAGTAAATGTATTGGAATCCTTACTTTGCAATAACATTGCTTGAACTTGTTCGTCATAGAATCTCATCCACGAATAATACACCCATCTAACGATACCTCGTATTCACTTGTACCTGTTAAGTTTTTCATTCCTTTCTTTGTCCGAACAAAACTCTAAACACATTCGGGTCTCGTCACCGACCTTCTATATAAATTGATTAAGAGTCTCCTACTCTCCTGTGTTATCCCATTAAACAAAAATTGTCATATATATTAAAAAATAATATATGCAAATATGTAGCCTTAGGTTTCTTAACTATTTCCATGTGCAGAACTAGATGAGGAGTGATAGGCTATTAGACCAATACCGCAAGTGTACGGGTCGTGTAGTATCAAGGTGTCGATCTCTAGGACTTTAGTAGACTTGATTGAACCGACAATCTTGTAGCTAGACAAATATGAAGCAACTAAGGATTGAAATGAAGGAATTCAAATAGCAACTAAGTAAAAAGGAGAAAACAAGTAACAAAATGATGCAAATTCAATATTGGAAAGGCAATCCTAGAGTCTAGGTACTCACACCATGAACCTAGGCAACACTTTGCTAGCATGCATAAATCTTGATCAAATCATGGTTTGAAGTCAACTACCTAATTTCATTGTTAATCCTATCGAATCAAACAATTGTGCCTAAAATACGATAATCATCCACTTTCGTGGCTTGACATCCGGGACTAGGCCCTTTGGGCTATGAATCGGGTCAAGCCCTCATCCACCGTCGTGACTTGAGTGAGCTCGTCCAACTCAAGCCTCTATCGGTAGGTGAACCTCTAAAGAGATCCCAAATCAATTCTCATATCAAAAGGGCCTCAATCAATCAATCCTATAGTTCAAGTGAGGGATGAGGTCTCTCAACACAAATCCCACACCTCACTTCCTATTAACAATCTAACCTCTCGGTCGCAGTCATCAATAAGGCTCAAACCACAATCAATTTGGCATTAGGCACATAGGATTGAAACAAACCACAAATCAAGTCTCAACATGCAAGCAATTCAAAGTTCTACCTAGAATCCATGGTGTTTTCCTCAAACCCTAGGATTTGGGAACCTAGCTAAATATAAACATGGAAAACAAAGGAAATGAAGAAGAAGAAAAGAGGAAATTCATACCAAACTTCAATCCATAGATAGAAAAGGCAAGAGTCTCCAACAATTTTCTCCAAATCTTCACAAGAGACTAAGGTTCTAAAATGGGAAAAAGTCCCCAAAAGGGGGAAAGAAGATTGTCTTCCAAGGGGAAGAAGAGGTATTTATACAACCCTAAAAGGAAAAGAGGGGTAAAAGAGGAAATCGAGAGCGCCGCGCCGAGACCCGGGGGTCGACCCGACCCGTGACCCGGCCGGGTCGGGGGTTGGAAGTCGGACAAACACGCAAGCACACATAACAGGCCTGACCCGGGCCACGACCCGGTCTGTGACCCGGCCGGGTCAGGCCCTGTTTTCTTGCGCGTTGCTTGGCTTTGGCGGGGGCATGCAACCCGGCCTGTGACCCGGCCGGGTCACACGAACCTGGTGGGGTCGCAGCCGGGGTCAGGACCCGGATGCCCCGGGTCTTGCCTTCTTTCGTCGTCTTGGCTATTGCTTTGCTCGGTCTTCGGTTTGCTTCTTGTGGCATCTTTTCGGGCCTCTCCTTAACTCCGTCTTCGGGTTAATGTCGGCTTCTTGAGTCCTCTTGATCTTCATCACCGATTCTCTTTCATTTTAACCTGACAAACGCGCAAACAAGGCGTAGAGTCCGAAACGAGAAACTAAATCGAAAACAACTAAAAGGCTATCTTAAAGGGGAGAAAAGCAAACCGAAACCTAATGAAACATGAGCTAATATGCACTCTAAATATGAGCTAAATGCAAGCCATCAAGGATGAGAAAAATCCCATGGTCTACATTCATTGGTAGCGAATCCGTAAATTTAATTATTTTGAACCGATTCTCATCCGTTCATGGATGTTCTAGATTAGTTTCAAATACTATTTGAGTTAAGAGAAATTTGTCGGAAACCACCCGTATGATGACTATATTTCGCTAAACCACCCGGATGTTTGGATATTATTTTGAATCACCTGTATGATGGTCTCCGTTAACAAAAAACCACCTCACCCCATATTCCGTTTAAAAACCGTTAGTTGCGCGTGACCACATGGCATTTTAATATATTTTATTTTCTTTTACACATTTTAACACTTAAAAAATACCAAAAAAGCCAAAAAAAAATTTGAAAATTTTATTTTCTTTTATTCCATTTAAATAATTAATTTTCTTTTTCTTTTTTCATTTTTAATCTTTAAAATTTTGAAAACTCCATTTTCACTAAAAAAAAATTAAACCCTTTTCACCAAAAATAAAATAAAACCCAATACACCTAACATCTTGACCGACACCGACCTCATCGCCCCGGCCTGCGACGATGACGAATATCTTGTGGCGCGATCTGAGGGCGGCGGATCCGGTTTGAGAGAGGAGCACCACCGAGGTCTAAGAAGAGGAAACGCCTTCGTCGCCGCCCAAACCCGCGACACGGTGTCCTGGAGGAACACAGGGACCGACCTTCGCGACTTTGGTGTCGGTCAAGGTGTCGGGTGTTTTGAGTTTTTTTTTTTTTGGTGAAAAGGGTTTTTTTTTTTTGGTGAAAAAGGATTTTTCAAAATTTTAAAGATTAAAATGAAAAAAGAAAAAGAAAAATAATTATTGAAACGGAATAAAAGAAAATAAAATTTTTAAAATTTTTTTTTTTGGTATTTTTTAAGTGTTAAAATGTGTAAAAGAAAATAAAAAATATTAAAATACCATGTGACCACGCGCAACTAACGGTTTTTAAACGGAATATGGGGTGAGGTGGTTTTTTTGTTAACGAAGACCATCATACAGGTGGTTTAGCGAAATATGGACTATCATACGGATGGTTTCCGATAAATTTCTCTTGAGTCAATTTATAAATTCACTATTGTGGTTTTTGGGGTAAGTCTTGGTCTTAAGTCTTTATAATGCTCTATATGATGGTCTTGATTTTAGGCTTTGGTCTCAATTGGCTATGTTAAAGTACCAACCTTGTTTTTTTAGCGCAAAATATCATGTAACTATGCATATGATTATGAACTACACATAACGTCTCTTAAAAAAAAATACATACAATCGAAGTCTTAACGAAATACTCCCTTTGTCCGTGAAAGCCTCTCCACCTTTCTTTTTTCGACGTTTTAATAAAATTGTCCATCTCTCTATCTTTCTATTTACATCCAATTTTTCTTACAATAATATCCTTACTCAATCTTAAATATTATCCTCACTATCCAACTTTTCCATCAATTTTATCATTTTCTCTATAAATATACAAAACTACCATTATTTAATATCCATATTACCCCCATAATCCAATTTTTTCATCAAGTTTGTCACTTTTTTTAACCTTTTTTATTTACAAGTTTATAAAAGTACCCTAACTTATTTTCATATATTACCCAAATTACCCTATTTTTATTTTCTTAATTCAAACGCTTTTATACTTTATTAACAAGTTTTTAGAAACACCAGTACGGCAGTACATGATTTTGGGTACGGAATAGACGAAATCAAAAGCTCACGGGTCCTAAAGGAAAAGATAGATAAATTCAGGACACCAATATAAATAATGACTTTAACTTGGGAATACCCAAAAATAAATAAAGGAAAACCTAACTCTTCTCTGTCGCTATCTTCTTCTGAGTTCTCACCGCCGGTTCACTCCTCCTCCGTCGGTGTCCCCGTCGTTAGCCACCGAACACTTCCCCCGCCGTTCACCACACCAAGGTACCATCCGCTTCTCTTTCGATCTCCTCATCAACTTAGTTCGGTTGAAGGAATTAGGAGTATCCGATTCGAGCGCTAGAAATTTGGATCGGATTAGATTCTGGTTTCCATAGAAGCTCAATCTAATTCATTACTGATTTCGAAATTGTATCGATTTCAGTCAGTGTCGCATGTTAATTAAGATTGATCACCTTGTGTTTGCTGAGAATTTCTTATTCAACAGGATTAAGTTCGCCGTTTCTATGGCCGAAAACCCTAAGTGCACCGTTTACATTGGTGAGTGGTATTACCTCTTATTCAGATGATTATACTGCTAAAGCTAAACCTAAATTCTAATTTGAGTAATTGACTTTGAACACATTCTCTATATGAATGGTCTCTCTGCTGAGTAGCTCTCATCCTCATTGGTTTATGTTATGCAAGCTATCTTAGTATGAAGATTGCTGATTGTATATACGAGAAAACTCTTAAGATTGTATAACATTTAGGAGACAGTACCTAGAAGATATTGAGCTTCCTGTCTTGGTTGTTTGAGCTTAAAATCGTGTTGTAAAATTGTGTTTGCAGGTGGCTTAGATGAGAGAGTAAGTGAGAGGGTTCTATATGATATACTTATCCAAGCTGGACGCGTTGTTGATTTGCATATTCCGCGAGATAAGGAAACCAGTAAACCAAAGGGCTTTGCTTTTGCTGAGTATGAAACCGAGGAGATTGCAGATTATGCTGTGAAATTGTTCTCTGGTCTTGTTACCCTCTACAATAGGACCTTGAAGTTTGCGGTATGTTCTAACTCCATGTTATCCTGACTAAGAACTGCTCACAAAACAAGAGATAGTATGAAATGTTTTCATCTGGAAGTATGTTTGTTCAAGTCTGCTGTTAATCTGGATTATATTGACGCTTAATATTGCCTAATAGATCCTGTATATTGAACCATGCTTTCAGAACAGAAGCTGATAATCTGTCATGTCTTTTTTCTGTGTGGTAAAATGTTTCATCAGTTTTATCTGAATAGGTTTCTTTTGTATCTGATAGATATCAGGACAAGATAAGTCCAGTTCAATCAAGCCCTTGCCGAACTTGCAATATTCTAGTCTGCCTTTGAACTCCGGCTCCTATTCTATGCAAAATGCTATGGATGCTCCTCATCATTCTATGAGGTTGTCTGCCTCTTCTCCATTTTCGTCACATCGGCTGAACTCTGATCAAGGAGGTAATTCTTTCTTAATTGGGCGAGCTCTTCACTGACTTACACATTTGTTATGTGTTTTTTTCCCCTCAACTCATCTGGTTTTCTAATGTTTCCTATTTACTCCACTTTTTTCCTTTTCTTCCAACAGAACCAGCTCCACCTGGCGTAGAACGTGAATCTCATTATGATGGAAATAACAGTGATTTTGCTCGAAGAGCATTTGGGACTACAATGGATAGTATAAGCCGATCTAGGTTAAGTCGCCATGACTTCTAGTACAGTTGCTTACCCCTCTTAAACTTTTACTTCGAAGTCTATATAGAAGACCAGTAAAATTGAGCTCATGTGCCGATTTGGTAGGCTGTTGTAAGTTTATTGATGATGATGACGGTGTGGCTCAAGTTGTTGGCTTGTGAAATGTACGTGTTGTAGTCATTAACCCTAACAAGGTCTTTTTTTTAATATTGCATCTTATATATCAATATGATGTCTTTATTCTATCAAAAAATTATGATATCTTTAACTGCATTGAGTTTCTCTCGTGAAGTTTGATGTCTTCATTTAGTGTGCGGTGTGTGGTGTGTGGTTGTGTAATCGAAAAAGGCTCATTTATTTAGGGAAAAATTGGACTCAATTTTACCCATGGCAATGTAGGACAAGGGTAATTTAAGCCATCTCGAATCAGCATGAGGTGTGGAAGGATAATGGCTTTCTTACCTACACATATTTCGGCTGATTACTAGGCTTGACTGCATGGCATGACCCAATGGAACTCGGGTAAGGTTCAACCGGGAACACATCTCAATGGAGCTCCGACTATGATTTAGAATTATATGTATTACGTTGCCGATTGATCATCCAATTCATTTCTCACTATCAATCAACATTCACATCTTACGTTCACTGAAGGAAAACGAGTAACATAGGTGAATTGAACTCTTAACAGAGAAGCCTTTTACTACTGTTTTGTACGGATATTCTACAGGTTTAGAATGGAGTGCTGACTTGCAAGATGCAACTTTTTCATACTTGCTGGAAGGAAAAACGGAATTACAAATTCAGCTAGAAAGACTATAACTATTGATCATGCAAGCACAAGGCAAAACAGGTAATGATGTTCATTTTGGACTACCAATGTTGCAATACACATGCTAGAAAAAGTTGACAAGAAAAAACGAGCAAGAGTGGCTATTCGTATAACAGCGAATTTCACCTGAAACAACCGAGATGAAATAGACTTAAGCCTTAGTGAAGGAGCTTTCCCATAACTCGAACTACATTAAAAGACATTCACACAAACGGTCAAAGTTGACATGGGCAAGACAATCTGGCTATGTTCGGATTTTAGAAACAAGTTCTGTAGGGTCTTTAGCATTTTAAAAAAAGAACTTAATAGTCTTTTCAACACACTGAAATTTCTAGCTGAATCTTACATCTCAGTGAGCCAGTGAGTGAACTAGGAAGCTTGACTTGACAGGTGGCGTCCTCGGCCTCTCCCTCTGTCAGAATAACCATGTCCTCGTCCCGAGCCGGTATAGCCGTAGCCCCTTCCATAGCTAGAGCCTCTACCACCGTGGCGGCCCCCACGTCCTCCACGTCCGCCTCTGTATCTTGCAAACTCACCAAATGTCTGCAACCACCCAGCAAGCGAAGAGGTTGGTAATGGTACTATGCAGAAAAAATGCTAATGAGGTTAGGAGTTAGATTGGAATTTTACCTCAGTGTCTAACTTCACTTGCTCAGAGAATCTTGGCCGAGCATTTTGAGATTCATTACCACGTGTGTTGCTAGAGAGGCTGTCGAAGAAGTCATCCTTGTTATACAGAGGCTGCAGAATTGCAATATCAGATGGATTAGAAGGAAATTGAGCAAAACAGAGCAGATGCTATAAATTTATGCATAGCCATGGATCGAAAGAGATATATTTTCACCTTCACTTCAATTTTTGGCAGTTCCGCACCATCTTCTTCTTCATAATCATCCTCGTCATCTTCATCCCCTTCCTTGTCCTGGGAATGAATTTTGTTACTTTTTCCCAGATGATCCCAAACCTCATCCTTGTTGAATTTTTCATTCATAGCGGTGAAATCAAAATCTTCAGTAAATCTTGCTACTGGACGTGAACCCTGCCAAGCAAAAGCAAGCCCTTGATATTTATTGAGCTAAATAAAAACAAACTGTACAAAGGCCCAAACCCATTGAACCTTGTGCAAACATTATCAGTCACTTGGAGGATCTATTTAGCATAACAAAAACAAAAGTTCAAACATGAAGCAAAGAGGAAAAGCATTTAAAATTTAGACAAACCACCTGCAAAAGAGCAAACTCTAGCACTCTACATGATGTTTCCCAAATAAAAGAATGTATAGATGGAATCAGTAGATTGGCCGTCCAAAACAAAAGAACAAAAAGAAACCTTACCCCAGTCCCTCGCCCTCGTCCCCGTCCTCGTCCACCACCCCTGTAGTTATGACGCATTTGAGTAGCTCCATTTGGCTGCAACAAGTAATATGTGAATTCAGTTAAATCTCTTGCATGTTATACGGAACTGTGAGCATTAGCGATACAAGAAAGCTTTTTTCCCTCAACACTTCACCACATGCCAGCAACTAAGAAGTAAGGTAAGCCCAATAAAGCTAGGGCACACTCATAGTAACACTTTCTTAAATTGCAATGCATACATTATTTTACATCAAAGAAAATACCAATACATCTTGCAAAATACACAAAGGACCATCGCAGCATTTTGCATTTGGTATTTTAAATTTCAAGAGATAGGGCTTCCAAAGCAACAGGAGTAGCTTTCCCTTTCGCTGTCTAAAGTCTACTGCATCCACTTTGATATCCATTCTCTACTGAAGAAAGGATAGCTTATAAGCTTGGCTCTAAAGATTGGAAATGAGCAAAAGGAAACCAGCTAGCTCACATCTAAATGTACAAAATATATGGGAAAACTAAATGAATGAAAGAACATGACCCATCAATCGTGATAAGAATATAACCACACAGAGAGCACAGGTAGTGAATGTGTGTGGGTTAAGAAACTGATTAGAAGAACTGAATCAAGATGGGAAAAATCTATATGGAATTATAAGAAGCAAGCAAGAAATTTTTAGTAGTTCTGACTTCTTATTTAGTGTGCTTCACTAAAATTGACCATAAGAAAGTTCCTCCAGCATATAGGTGTTTTTGAATAAAACCTGATAGCTTGATACAATGATTACAAACTTAATTTTTAGAATGGATGTGGATTACTTAGCCAAGTTTTGGAATCTCAATGACTACTTATTTAAAACTGTTCATTGAGCTTTCTATCTTCTCCCTGTAGATCTAAACTTTCCAAGTTACACTTTGATTCCCTTTGCATTTGAGCTACAAATAAATTTTTTCATTAGCTAACCCCATCAAATAGCAATGCTACTATCAGTGGTACTATATTAGAAGCACATTCAGGGAAAGTGAATTTGGCCCTTAGGCTATGCAAAACAAGAAATAAACCATTAACCAATACCATCACCTTACTATCTATATTGTAAGGCAGTAATATAGCTACAAACATCCTCAATCACAAGAGCAGGCCATAAGACATAAGAGATCGCATTGACATCAGTCAGAAACAGTAAAAGTACCTTATGATAAGGTCTTGGTGCTGCTGGCAATGGCAATATGGGAGGCTGAGCTTCCTTTGCCTTTAATGCTGTGACTGATTTTTCTGATGAGGATGACACTTGGACAGCTCCAACATCTTTGTGAGTAATTTGTGAGCGTTGAGATGAAACCTTTGACTGTTCAGACTGCAACAGTTGATCAGGGGTTACTAGGGAAGGAACTGGCATTTCTTTCTCACTTGGCGCCACAGATGAACTGACAACAGATGTTGCAGGTTGAGACAAGTTTTGGTAAGGCAATGTAGAGCTTAAAACAGTGTTTACTTTGCTAGACTCTGGTTGGTTCATGCTAATAGTTTCTGAACCAGAGATTGACGATGAAGCCAAAGCTAGCTTAGTTTCTGAACCAGAGATTGACAATGAAGCCAATGGTGGTAAGCCAGCATTTGAGGTCACTGGGGGGAGAACAGAGTTTAAACCCTTGTTGAGCACTGAACTTGATGCTCTTCCAGATGCAGCTGACAGAGATGGTGGTACTACTGGCAGACTCAGAGATGGCAAGGGACTGCTAGATAAGGCGGTGGAGCTGTTGCTAGCAGCCAGGAAAGGGGGGTTTGAACTTGGTACATTCAAGGCACCTGCTGGTGGAGGTGGGTTAAAGCCTAAGGCGGTAGAACTGTTAATACTTGTAAAAGCTGTCGAGCTTGAATTCGGCCCATTTAGAGCGGCTGCTTGAGTAGGTGCATTGAAAACAGAATAGGGCATTGGCTGCTGCAATGAAAGACTCAAAGGTGGCAAAGAACTGCTGGTTTGGGCATTAGAACTGCTACTAGGAGTAACTAAAGAAGAGCTTAAATTTGGCACATTCAGGGCACTGGCAGATGGAGGTGGGTTGAAGCCTATCATGGTAGAACTGCTACTAGTTGTAGGCAGGGAGCTTGAATTGGCAACATTTGGGGAAGCTGCCTGGGGAGGTGCACTTAGACTAGGATAAGGAATTGGCTGCTGTAATGAAGGTGGCATTGAAAGACCAGGAGGTGGTGGAAGAAACGTCTGCTGGTGCAAATGAGGGAGCACATTTGGAGGGCCATACATTCCAGGCCAATATGCAGGCATAGGAATCGGATTACCATTGATACTTGGAGGAGCTGATGGGCCCCATGAGCCTAAACTAGCACCAGGATGATATAAAGGCATCCCTCCTGGAAAATTGGAACCAGGATGCACCATCTGTGGAGTATGAGAATTCATATCCGCAGGAGAGCCACTAACAGTAGGGGGCAAATTTGTTGAAGGTGCTGTTGATCTTGGATAGTGAGACTGTCAAGGGACAAAGAGGTCAGATCTCAAAAGTACAAGCATAAGAACTCCGGAAAGTCAAGGTGTTTGTTGTTGTACCTGAATGATAGCAGGATCATTCTCTATGTTTGATGAAGTTTGAACAGGTGGAGTTGATTTCACCTGTAAATCCTGAAAACAGAATGTTTTGATAGAAGAATTAACTTCAGCAAATGCAAAGTCATACCATTTTAGAGCAACCTATTAGCAGCAGGCAGTTCTCGAATCCACATAAGAAAACATATGGTAGATTGGTAGTAATTTCAAATATTGCTTCAGTTATTGCCGAATCTAGTTGTTTTCCAAATATCAGTGATCATTGCTATGCCACATATTCAGCTTGTTTACAGTTTAAGAAGATGAAGCACAATCAACCCTTGTTTCCAGCTTATATTTCAGGTTTAATACAAGAAGATTAGAAGCCAAAAGACTTGGCTAAATATCATTGAATGTGAGAAGGGGGCAGAAAACCGCAGTCCATACCTTAATGTCACTACCATAAAAAAAAGTATGAACTCATAAACCGTGCAGTGCTACATATTTAGTGTGTTTCTAGAGAAGCAGTATCCATTGCAATGTTACATATTTAGCTTGTTTACAGTTTAAGAAGATGAAGCATAATCAACCTTTGTCCTGCAGCTTATATTGCAGGTTAATACAAGACCTATTAGAAGTCAAAAAAATTGGCCAAATATCATCGAATGTGAGTCTGGGAATAGGATAATGAGTCTATACCTTAATGTCAGTACCACGAAAAAGTATGAACTCATAAACCCTGTCACTTGGAGGAATTTGCGATCCATCCTTCTTCCTCCCTTCACTTCCAAATGATCTCACTTCAAGGACAAAGGAAGAAACCTTGTTCAATCTTAATTATAATGTCTGGACAGGTTTATAATGAGAGATTCAAATCACAAAGAATCACCACCACAGCTTCACTTTTTTCATATGGATAGTTTAACATGAGAATAAATCAAGTCTATGCTTAAAACAAAATTGACGTCATAAAAGCAAAAACATTCAGAGATTGATCTGATCTTAGTAACTAAATAGACTAAAAACCCCCAATGATTCAATGGAACCTACCAAGAAACAAGTCTTCTATGCAAAGAAGCTCAATACCATATACATGGCTTTTTAAATTGAACCATTAATACAAGTCAAGCTACTTTCCAGAATCTTGAACAGTTAACCTTTGAACTCAAAGTTAAGCTCTCAACCTGTTTATCTATGCTTCATTCCAATCCATAAACTCAGCATATTGCACTCCTCCTATTCCAAAATTTCCATTACAGCATCATGCTTTTAATTATAACAAAAAAAAACCTATGGCAACAGCACAAAATCATTGTATTGAGCAGAGATAATCCTTGTTCAGCATCAGAGGATCGGCTCAAAATTCAACGATCAAGCACAATACTCCAGTGGCCTACAATTAACATACAACAGATCTATCCACATGCAACACAGACAACCTTTTGAAGAAAAAACAGTCGGAGTTCACATACTACGAACAATCATCCACAAGTCTCAACATTCATTCACATATCGTAATTCCAGGAGTTGGAGCTCTTCTTGAATTACTCAAATTGCCAATCCCTTTCCGAAATCTCAACAAACCGAAAATTAGGCATGCCGGAAAACGAAAACATCAAATGATTCAGTTTCGGCAAGAAGATAGCACAATACCGTCAGTATTAGGGAAAGTTTGTTATAGATTTACCGTTGCGCAATCCGATACTCGACTCCTCAGTGTTGATGCTGTAGAGAACACCTTCGTATCTGATCTCACTCTTGGATGTCAGGCTAATCAAGCTACCGATGTAAGAATCGGCAGAAGAACTAGACTTGGAAGCTTCCGCCGCCATGGTTATGCACAATTTCGACTAACAAGGCACCATAAACGGGAGAGTAAGGATAGGGAGATCGAGAGAGAAAGGGAGGGCGATTGACTCTGGAGAGAAAGCGATAGTTGGTAGAGGTGAGAGGGTTAATAAAGTAGGCGCCTCGTTGAAAGGTGGGGTAAGTTAATTTGATGGATTAATTAAAGACAAATTATGCTTAGTATCCCAAACTTTATCACTTTTTCAGATGATACCCTGGAAAAAATATACTGTACTCCGTAGTGGTACCTAAATATACCGTGAAAAAAGGACAAATTCGTTCGCCTTGTCCTCGTCCGTCGCCTTACGTCAATGCGTCTTCTGGCCACGATGGAGGCTGTTGACTTTCAGGTCTATCTCCTTGACTCCTTAATTGGTATGGTGATTGTTTGTTGTAGAGAAGAACTAAGGGGCCGTTTGGTTATACGAACGGAAACGGAAATAGAAACGTAAACGTAATGAAAAAAGAATGGAAAAGAATCAAATACCATTACAAGGGTAGAATTGTTTGGTTATACGAACTAGTTTACCGGAAACGTAAATTAAATAGTCGGCATTCTTTTTTTTTTTTTATAAGCAACAACATTCATTAATCATCATCATATCATAATCATCATAACTATATACTAAATCGGAGGTTAAAAATAATATTTAGCACGACACGTGTCAACATCTCATTGGAACTAAGATTCGTTAAATCAAATTCGTGTCTTCAAGGCACGAGATTAATACTAGTTAGCACTTAAGGCCAAATCCGAATCCAGCAATTCATACGGAGCTAAAGGAAGAGACAAAGGTTGAAACAATAAAACAGGCGAGATGCCATCTTCCAATGACGACGACGGTGCTAGAGACGAATTTCATCATCAGATCCCCCCAATTTGCTTTCAATTTCATATCTAAGCTCTAGGATTTTCCAATTACAAACTAGAATCCCCATTTCAGATCTAAGATCTAGGGTTTTCTAATTACTAATTAGGATTCCCAAAATTTCAATTTCAAAACTATCTATGGATTTAATCGGCGGTGGGGCTAAGGACGACAAAGCCCAATGACGACGCCGATGAAAGAGGGCGAGAGAGAACAGTAGAAGAGAGAGGGGCGACGACGAGGCTGACGGAGGCTAGCGACGACGAGGTTGACGGAGGCCGGCAAGTGTGTCTGTGTGGGAGAGAGGCATGCGTGGATATGTGGAAGGGAAACTTGCTTGGGTGGGAGAGAGGCATGCCTGAATCTATGAAGAGAAAGATGGAAAGGGAATGATACTCCCAGTGCTTTAAGGGGAAACAAATTGATTTTTCATTCCTTTTTTTAACTCAATCAAAAATACACAAAAGTAACCTCCAAACACCATGAAACGGAAACAAACAATCATTCCGTTACTTTTGATATATTTTTTTTGCAAACAAATTGGCCCTAAACCTAATTCGAATTTTATTTAGTTAAACATTGTTTTTTAACCATTTTATATTTACAAATACAAATCCCACGGAAGTTGAAAGAAGAAAAGATATAGGATACAAGACATCCTTCAACTTTTTGAAATTTGGGGAGATGTTACTTACAGTCTTTCGAACATAGAGGGCCTGTTCGGTGGCATAGTCCTTATATAAAAAAAGCTATTATTTTGGTATAGAAGATTCTAGTCCAAATACTTCATTTATACCAACCAATTAAATAGCAACAAGTGACACATTTTTCTACACTTAATACATGGATTTATATGCTTTGTTTGGTTTTAAAAAAGAGCTTTTTGGAAAAAAGGCATTATGGGGCATAGTCTAGTGTGCACCGAATAGGCCCAGAATGTTGTAGTTGGAAATGTCATCTGCGTAAATGTAACACAAGCTCTTAAACATGTTTTACGCACTATCATTTTTTTTTTAATCTTTCGCCCGGTTCGATTAGCCGGAGTTAATCTACGTCCGGACCGGGTACTGCCAAGGGTTAAAGAAGACCCTCCCCAGTGCCTTCTCTACCACAGAGAGAAATTCAATCTCTTCGAGTCTCAAACTCATGATCGGGTACTATCATTTTATTTATTTTAGCAATGTACAAGTTGTAAACTATAAAAAATCAAACAAATTTCAAAATAATACACAGAATATGATTTAATTTTAATATCCAAAGAACAATCATAGATTTCTATCTAATTTTTCAATGTTTATTTTTCCAAACTCACCTCTCATCAAAATATGAAATGTAAATCTAATAATTGCTTCTTGTAAAAAGAATTATGGCTCAATAGAAATATCTTGATATGGGCTTCTGCTATATTGATCCCCTTTGTTGGGCCGGTGTTTTTCGCATCTTGGGGTTGGTGGCTTCAAGAATCCAAAAAGAATCTCATAAGATCAGGAATCTCAAAAACTCAAATCTGAAATCATTGTTCCACTCTCCTCCATCTTCAAAGCTTCACTTCGCTTGTGCACTTGCGAAATTCAATGGCTTCCCATGACCATACCCACAGCCATGGCGATGACCACCACCACCATCATCATCATCATGAACATGATCACCATACTCATGAGTAACTAACTTCTCAAAACCTTTATTTTGACTTGCTGATTTGATAGATTTTTCTGGTTGGCTGTGAGCAAAGTTTTGAAAAATTTGCAGAGGAGAAGAGGGAAAGGGAAGCTCATGGGTTGGAAAAGATGGAAAGGTGTACCATAGCCATGATGGGTTGGCCCCACATAGCCATGAACCCATCTACTCCCCTGGCTTCTTCAGCAGAAGGGCTCCTCTTCTTCCCAACCGCGATTTCAAGGAGCGAGCTTTCACCATTGGTATTGGTGGCCCTGTTGGTACTGGGTAATTCTTCTTCTTCTTCTTTTTATTCAATCTGATTTCCCCCCTTGTTTCCTAGATCTTCCAAATTCTGATGGTGATTTTGGATTAATGGATCTGCTGAAGAACCCCCTTTTTCTGAGAGGAGGAGGTTAATCTGTGGCGTGCATTGAGATTTTGAACTAATTGGGCTTGTGATTTGCAGGAAAACAGCTTTGATGCTGGCTCTGTGTCAGTTATTGAGAGACAGATACAGCATTGCAGCTGTGAGTACCATTTTCTGAACTTTGCCACCTGGTCACAGATTCAAGCTTCTTGCTTTTGTGATAAGATTTAAGTTTTACATGTTTTTTGTACTGAAATTGGTTTGCACTTTAAGATCTGATAGATGGTGGATTCATTGAAACTCCGTGATAGAATAGGATAAAAAATCGCCATTCTATCTTTCTATGGGAGGAATGGTTGTAGTGTCCTATGGGTGATCATGTAAGTGTTTTCAGGTGACAAATGATATCTTCACAAAAGAGGATGGTGAGTTCTTGGTAAAGCATGGAGCCCTCCCAGAGGAAAGGATTCGTGCAGTAGAAACCGGAGGCTGCCCGCATGCTGCTATTCGTGAAGACATCAGCATAAATCTCGGTCCTCTAGAGGAGCTATCTAATCTCTATAAAACCGACATACTCCTTTGTGAATCTGGAGGAGGTAATCTTCTACCTCTAAACATCCTTGTCAGCATTTACTTTTCTGTCTACATGATTTTGTTTTGGTTTTCTAATTTGAAATTTATCTAGTATCCAGGAGTGAATAAAAGTCTATAACTCAATCACAAGCTATCTACCATCCAAACAGTTTTAGATTTATTACAGAGAGTTGACATTTCTTTGGGCTATTTCTCGCCTATGCAGATAATCTAGCTGCCAACTTCAGCAGAGAATTAGCTGATTACATCATCTACATAATAGATGTATCCGGAGGAGACAAAATACCCCGAAAAGGAGGTCCTGGAATTACGCAAGCTGATCTCCTAGTATGTAAAACACTCTTTTCATTACTTTCATGCATTTCCCTGCAATTTTCTCAGCTCAGAAGTAATAGAATCGCATTCTTGGCGGTTGCAGGTTATAAACAAGACTGACTTAGCAGCTGCTATCGGGGCTGATTTGGGCGTCATGGAGAAAGATTCGCTTAGAATGCGCGATGGAGGTCCTTTTGTCTTTGCTCAGGTTTGTGCTTACCCAATTCAAATCTGTGCTCAGATAATGGACATTCATATCTGGAAGCTCTTCTTATGAAAATGAAAGTGTAATGTACAGGTTAAGCATGGAGTGGGAGTAGAAGAGATTGTGAGCCATGTTTTGCAGGCTTGGGAGGCAGCGACTGGACAAAAGAGACATTGATGTTCCTAACTCCTGGCTTATTATCATTAGCAGTGCTGTTGTATTGTAGTTTATAATAGTTTGGTGCTTTATTTTGCACAATAAGAGCCAGACGCTCACACCAGTTCAAACAAAATGAACAGAACAGACAGACGTCCATCTGATTGTGTCTGCTCATTCAAGTGACACCTATGCAATGTGGAGGAACATTTTGAGTCATACATGTCTATGCAGTTTCATTTGCACCTGCCTACTCATGAGATAGTCATAATAGATTGTGGCGTAGCTGGGTTTGCCACTTCACTTGCTCTTCACAGATAGATATCATTTGCACACATAATTAATTGAGCTTTTATATCTTGTGACCTGAATATCATATAACTCTCATGATATATATGCATAAAGGAAAGGTTTAAGGAGTGTACTTTTGGAGAGATCAGAAATCAATCCGAATAACAGGAGTTAACATTACCATATACACAATCACACACGAGCAGTTAGGCGTGGGTTTTCTCCTTTGATCCACAACACCGTTTCCGTTTGAATCCCATTTGTGAGTTCTATCAAGGTTGTTCATGTACACATTTTAGACCAACCATAGTATGATCATGTGATCTCAATTCGATGGCATATTGCCTTGTTGCTCATGTTCATAGGCGACGTGACATATCCCTGTATGATCTTCAAGAGGACACCATCTGTGTAAGTAATAAATGGTAGCTTGTTGTTGTTCACATGAAAAATGTTAGTACGTAAGAACAAGTGGAGTCTTGGGAACAAAATACATCGTTGTTTGGTGTTATTTTGTGTTTGTAAATGCGATAGATATGCGAATTGTACTAGGACTCTTTTTTCTGGTCCTTTTGTGGCATTTGTAACTTTCGTATTCTACATTATCCCACATGCCGCCTATGATTCATATATCATATATGTTAGGGGTGTTCAACGGGTCGGGTCGGGTCGACCCACGGCCCGCAAAAAATTTAAGAAGTGACCCGCGACCCGTTGGCCCGTTTGACTTGGTCAAGTTTGTATTTTTTCTACAACATGAAAATAAATTGTAGATCGACCCCAAATACGGTGAATTTTTCAAAAAATATATATATTATAATACTAATAAAATTATTAAAAAACATATTATTTCTAAAAAATACATTTTAATACTAATAAAACAATAAATATTAGTATCAAAACATATATTTTTTCTTAAAAATACATTTTAATATTAATAAAACAATAAAAATATATATATAATTTAAATGTAACAGGTCGACCCGCAAACCCGCGGGTTTAACCCGACCCGACCCGCGACCCGCAAACTTAAAAAAACTCGACCCGCGACCCGACCCGTTATGTGCGGGTCGGGTGTTGAACACCCCTAATATATGTGCAGTGTAGTGGGACGAAAATGAAGCAAAAGATTTTATAAATTAAGCCAAATCTTAGAAATGACTAAATGAGGACAACTATAGCATTTTATATCAGAAAACTCTAGGCTTGGGCCTTTTATACCCTGATGCTAGTTCTGAATTGTTATCAACCTAGCTAAGCTGTTTTTTTGACGGAAAATATGGCATAAGATGCTTGAGAAGAAGAGATCTCGTTGAAACCGTGGCAGATGAATTGCCACCAGGAACAATGCAATATGATCACCACGTAAAAACATTTACTTGTGGTGTGATCACCTACTAGCTGAGCTAGTAAGGCTTCACATCAAGAACGTTTATGCAAGCTCAAACTGTACTGTCCAGTCCATATTACAATAGTACTATTCACAACATAAATGTACTAAGAAAGCTCATGTAAAATCCACTAGGAATTCTTAGACGTAACCTCTGCATTGGCTTCTACAATAACCTCAGGGCATCTTCTACGAGTTCCTCATTGGACTTCGTCGTGTTATTGTTTGTTGCTTCACTTGATGTTATAGGTACTCCTTCCACATAGTTCTCATCAAGCACGGAATCATCAGAAGACTCGCTAACGTCACTGACCCTTATTACCTTGGCTTCCTCTTCAGACGTCCTTTTGGGCCCCTTGCTAGAAAGTGAATGCTCAATCTGGCGATCAGTTTTTTCCATGCTCTTCTCTTGTGCCTCTATAAGACTCTGTTGATCATCTGATGAAGTAACGTTAACAGAATCCTCTTTTTTCTGGCTCCTACGGAAGACATCATTCATCATATGCATCCCCTTACTAAATATGTTGCGCGATTTGTTACCTTGTTCATAGTCATCACATTTTTTTTGATTCTTCTGAGATTCCCTGGAAGATTCTTTAGGGGTGGAAACAGCACTCTCAACCTCCCGTTGGATTTCGGTATCTGATAGGCGTCTACTCTTCCCCTTCCTAAGCTCTTCTGTTTGAGAACCACCACTTCCAGGATGATGAACCCACATTCCTGTCTCCTTCTGGCCTTCAAAATCAATTGCTTCGAATGTATCAGCAAACCTATGGGACTTCTTTGATGATTCAGAAGCTTCTTGATCAGCAATCTGGCCTTCGGGAGGTTCTGCTTTGGCTTCCCCACTTAACTTTTCATCTTTGGCTGGCTTGCTCACCTGCATTGATCTTTAAATGATTAGCATAATATATATGCTTTAAACCATCTCCACTCTTTGGGTGTGGTTTAGACAGAGTTCTGCAACAAAGTATACAGAAAATTTTTAACACGAAAAAAAGAGCAAAAGAATGCAACGATGTGAAGATATGAGAGTAAGAGATACTTAATCCTAACCCTTATATGCACTAAATATGTCACTTGGGTATACCTTTGAATCAGTGTGAATGACAGTTACAGCAAGATGCAATCTTCCCATTTTGATGTTGTCTAGAGGTATCAATACATCATGCCTCTGACCATCCTTAAACTGGCTAATGTCAACCGAGCATATGCTAAAACAAAAGGAAATATCGAAAAATAGCAAGTATTAGGGAAGAGAAATGACAAACAAGAAACCACTACAAGTTGTTTATGAGATTTATTATAAAAATTAATGACAAACCCAAGACTGTCATCCGTAAAATGGTCCTTGTCACGAACTTCAATGTTCAGAACACAGTCAGACTCCCAAGAGGTTATAGGGATTTTGAACTCCTCTTGCCATTTGGGTGTTAGTGTCTTCCTTTGAACTTTAGTCTTGAATTTGCACTGACCAAGCTGCCCTCTCACGAAGGGATCGGCCAGCCCTGCAAGGAATGTATTCAAGTGTAAGTAAATTGTACAAATCAGTAAGTGGTGTATATATATCAATGGTGGGACTACTGACCATTGAGATCTGATGGTTTCATGTTTAATCCTTCTATAACTTCCACTCTTGCATAGGCAATAGGCTCCTTGGCAGACACAGAAAACCAATCTGCTAAAAAGGAAGGAATGTAAGTAGAAAGCACAAGCTTTGGTATAGAGCTAGGAAAAAGAAAAACCTTTCAATCAATAAATGTCAGCATGATGTCATTTTTCACCATTTTCCTCTATATGATATGACATAGATTACTTTACCATTTAAATCAGACAACAGAACCACTACCACAGCTGAAGCTTTTTATCAACATAATCTTAAGCCTACTGTCATGAATCTTTGCCAATCAGGATTAATAGTAAATCAAAGATCTCCTCCATAAAACAAGAGCTGTTTTTTTTTTTTGAAAACTTACCTGGCTTTGATGATGGTTGTGGTGTGACAAACTTTAACATGTCAACGACGAGCATATTAGGCTGCAAAAGTTATTGATCATATATTTCAAATATCAATTCCCAAGATTTCTGAAACTAATAATACTACAAGGGAATATTTGGCTATTTGCTAACTTGCCTCGACAAGAGTCTTCTCAAATACCACAGCCAGAAGATTGTCCTACTCCTCGGAAAAACCAACAAGAGGTTAAATTAATAAAAAGAAGAGTCAGAAAATTTTAACAATGATGATTGATATAAGCATTACCAGCCATCCTGCAATCCCAGGAATCTCCGTGACATCAATACCGTGATTGAAAAGAGGCTTGACAGTCATTTGAAAGTAAGGAGGTTCAGCGAAACAGATGCGCAGACGGCTAATATAAGGCCAGTCCTTTATAAACTTGACCCCAACAAGGACCTGCAATCAAAAAGGAGGATTATTACACTCTGTATACCTTATTTTCATTTTAGTTTCCATGACAGATTGGACAAGAAATTGCTCACCTTCCCTTCAACGTGCATGCTTGTTATGTGCATCTTGGTCACAATACCAAATCCCAACCTCTTCGTAAGTTTTGCAGCTAGAATTGCACTCATATCGTCCGCTGTTAGAAAATTGAGTCCGAGTTCCAGCACCTGCATTTGTAAAAATTTTATGCACCTAGATCCTAGTAAAGGGTGTTTACCCAATGCTGCATATGGAAAACTCATTCAAACAAAAGTGGGGCATCATACATACCAAGTGATCATCATCTGAAGATTCATGAAGAACCCTCATCTCTGTGAATACTGGTGGCTTTCTTCCTAAGTAAAGGTGTTCAACCGTAGCCTTTTTCTGAGGATTCAAAACAAGGTATAATACATATTAGAATAACCGAACTAAAAACAATTACATGCCCATTCATAATGAGGTCAACTGCACTCAAATCAATTTAACTCTCCTATGTGACCTATAGGAAAAATGCAAAAAAGAAATTTGAATTCCTATTCTTCAAGTAAGGCACTAAAATGTCCTAACAAAGTTCACCAATTCACTTCACCAATTCCAGACAAGTGACCACTACATTAGCATAGCAACATCCAATTGAAAGGGAAAGATTCACTTATGATTGCTCAATAAAGCTACTATGCAACAGACATTCTAGAACCATGGTTTTATAAGATGTGAAATCATACAACAGTCCAAGGCTTGTACTTGTCGAGGAACCAAGGTATAATCGGCAGGAAAATCTTCTGAGAGACAATATCTTCCATACAAACAGGCCAAAGCCTCTCAAGTGCGTGATTCAACCACCTGACGCTCTCGGATTCCAACAATACCTGAATCCATGAAATTGGTACCCAATAAGCAAATAAATTCAACAAGACCTAGTGTTATGATCTCCAGAATAATCAATACGGTACTCAATTAGAGTAAGAGGGAGGAAGCTAACTCTTTTCTGGTTAGCCTGTCTTCTTTGCTCAAACTGAACCTTTCTACGCAGCCTCATAGCATACCTTTCATTAACCTGGACCAAAGTTTTCCAAAATTATACACAAATTCAGCTCTATCTGCGTAATCAAATTAATCAATCGACATAAATAGAGCAAAAAACAACACTTGTATTCCTCTGAAATCGGGGAATCGGAAGTTCGGAGAGCAGGAAACTGGACCTGGTACAGGTAGACTAGAGAGAGGAAGTAGAAGAAAGGACGGCCATAGTTGAAGGCGTTAAGCAACCAGAGAAGAAAGAGGACTAGTGCGACATGGTGGATGATGGAAATCTCTGTAATCGGCATGGCTGAAGAAGCCGTGATCTGAGAAACGTTAGGGAGCAGAAGAAGGAGAAGGAAGAAGAGAAGGTGGTAATGGAGGTGGGAAGGCTGGGTTAATGAGGTGTGGGGTCGGTTTACTTTTGAGCCTCTGCCCACGTGGCTGCTAACGTGCAAGATGGTTACAAAAGAAGGGAAATTAGAGAAAAATCCTTTTTGAAGAAATTAAAATAAGACTTATGCACCAGCTACCAGGTTCAATCTACCATTCCATCCCGAGTCGCCTCATTATTATACAAGATCCATTTTCACACATGTCGGTAGAATCATTTCCGATTAACTCCATTCCGATCGTCGGTTATGGGTACACTCGGTTAGACGGATTGATCAATTGATTCAAAAACATCAAACTTTTTATGATCAGTATAGTTTGTTTTTAGGAAAAATGGCTTCAAATAATACCAAGTATCAACATTGAACCAATAATAATACCAACTTTAAAAATCCTTAAAAGGTATACGAACTTTTCACGTATTAACCGAAAACGATACGAGACTATTTTCCGTTACACTTTCCGGCAGACCTGTTGACGTGGTAACCGGAAAAATATGACATGGCACATTTTAATTTCCACATCTTTTATTTTTTTTAAACAAATCTAATGTATTTTTCTTAAAGACAAGTGTAATGCCAACACATTTAATTTAATTAAAAACTAAAACACATCTTAATTAAAAAACAAATCTGCTCCATCCTCCTCGAACGGTTCGTTCCCAGGACTCCGCCGGCCGGGAGAAGGCCACCGGCTGCCTCTCCATCCTCGCCGCCACTAGCGAGGTCCTTTGCGCCGCTATCGTCCTGGAGAGTGCGGAGGCTCGTTCACTGGATCAATGATTCCGTGCAATTCGAAACCCTAGAGCACGAACTGCGAGCGATCTAGGCGCTATTGAGTAATTTCGATCTGATATCGAGGTCCCTGGCTTCGTCCATGATGTTTGTGGTCCGATTGGCGGAGCTAATCGTGCACGGCAACATCTCCGTGCAATAGATCTAGCCCGTTCTACCCGGGCTTCTCGATCAGCAACAGGAAGATGCGAGCGACAGCGGCGGCGGGATGTATGGCGCATCTGGTGAAGACGATGGAGAGGCCGGAGCAAGGAGGGATGCAGGAGGCAGCGTCGACGGCGCCGGTCTCACTCCCGTCGATCAGGACGAACAGGAAGGAGTATCCCATGGCGGCGGCGGCGATGGATCTGGCGAACACGGCGGCGTATAAGCATACCCGTGGCGACGGCGGCGGCCGTGGTTGGGGTTGGGGTTGGGGTAGAACCGTAGAAGTGCCGAAGTGGCTATTTAGGTATGTACTGCATTGATTTAAATTAGATTTTGTTTTGTTTTAGATAATAATTTGAGTTGGCATTATATTTACATTCAAAGAAAAAGATTTAAAAGATGTGGAAATTATACATGTTCTATGTCATTTTTCCGGTTGCCATGTCAGCAGATATACCGGATTTTGTTACGGAAAACAGTCTCGTATCATTTTCGGTTAATACATGAATAGTTTGTATAGCTTTTAAGGATTTTCAAAGTTGGTATTATTATTGGTTCAATGTGGATACTTGGTATTATTTAAAGTCATTTTTTCTTGTTTTTATAAGGAAAGTAACTCGATGTAAAAGACATGCCTAATAGATCAAGAGATCAAAACAATAAACAGTCGGACAAGCCGACAAAATGAAATAAGAAAACAAACACAATTAACTTCAAATCAACATAGAGATCTAACAAACGGTCAAGAGCTGAGCAACAATGCTTGAGTCAAGCACGGGAAAAATTCTTACTGCCAGTACATGGGATGAAACGGGTCATCTTCATCCATAGAGTGCATAAAAGATTACCACGACGTTTTCATACATATTATTATGATTAGCATAGTAATAGGTGAATTAAATAATAATATTAAAAAAATATAACACACACTTTTAACATAAAATTTATATATTTAAATATATTAAGTTGGTCAACCCAACAGATTTCGAATTTTAACCCAATTGTGTCATGTGTACAATTTTCTTTTACAAGTTTTTTTTTTTACATTCTCATATACAAATCCGTGAATTTCAATCCTAAAATTTCGGGATCTACATGTCAGCCTCAAGTTTGTTTTGTTTACGTATTCATAATTTCATACTCCGTATATGCGAATGATGTCTTGTTATCGTTATTCTTGTGAACTAAACATCGAGTTGCAAGTCGCAACCACTAATTCAACTCAAGTTATAAATAAAGCAATTATTATTAGCTTATTTAAAAAATTGACAACATATTTATATGATGCTTATTGACTATTTTTAGTTGTTTTCTCAAATCAGATTAGGTTGAATGAGCTTGATGATTCACCTACTATATATTAAAAACATTGTACTTATTCTATGTTTGTTTATTTATTCAGCAATATGTAATATATATACTCCACAACTTATGAAGTTTCAGCATCACATGAATACATGATCCCATCCGTTAAGGCGCGCAAAATACATGTACGGATACCTATACTTGTAATTTTTTTGCAAACGGCCCCCCTACTTTCAAATGTTCTATTAGCCACCCCAACTCTTGTTGCCCTGTTCTATTGGCCACCTGGCGTCCGACGATTTCAGACGTGAATCACACGCGCTCCATGAATAAACACATCAGCGCTACATAAGCTTATTCTTTGCCACATAATACTCACAAAAAAAAAAAAAAGTCAAACTCTATTTAATTCCACATATGCTTATTTATGCCACATACTACATTTAATATTTAAATTAAATAAAAAAAATGTCAAACTCTAATATTAAAAGGCTTGGCACAGGTTTGGGGAAAAACCGTTGGTTTCCGTCTCCTTGCTCTGCCTCATGCGTGCTCTTAGGGCGATTGAGAGAAGCTAGGGTTCACGCACAAATCTCACATTTCCTCAAGCTGTTTTCGAAGCAAATCACTCGTGGAAGAAGGTGGATGCTTGGGGGGTTTTAGCTCTCGATTGCTACAATGAACACATGTTAGTAAATCCTGGGTTTTGGTTTTGCAACTTTGGGGTTTTGGCTTGCGAAATCCTCGGTTTTTAGCTCATTTAGGGTTCGAATCTAGGTTAGTTCTGCAAAGATTGCATGTCTAGGGTTTGAGATAATCTATTTGCTCCATTGAATCGATCCATTAGGGTTTGTCTGTTGTTTTGAAGTGCCACTGAGTAACATTGTTTCTTTGCTATTGTTTGTTGTTTTGGACACAGTAATGGCCACAAAATATGTGAATATTGTGTGGCACCATGGTGGGGTGTTTGTAGGTGGCCCTAACCCTGAGTATAAGAGCCCGTTTGATCTAGTTTACACAGAAAACTTTGATACAGATCATTTTAGCATTCCTGAACTTGATTGGTGGGTGAAGAAATTTGGGTATACATCATACCTTGGGTTGTACCACAAAGGGAGTGATGATCAGGAATTTAGGGCTATGGATGATACTAGGTTAGTGGAGCTGGGAAACAAAGCTAAGTGTGGGGATGAGCTCCACTTGTACGTTGAGCATGACATTAGCCAACCTGATATCTTGGAAGATGATGTGAATCATGATGAGCTGCTTGCAGAGATGCTTGTGGGAAGGGTCAATTCCAAACCAATAGTGTTAGATGATGACCCTGTAATAGGCCATAAAGAAGCTGAAAAACAGAGTGAGAGAGCACAGCTGGAAGATGGAAATCAGAGAAATGATGATGATCAAGGTGAGGAGGCTAACTTGGAAGATGGAAATCAGAGAAATGATGATGATCAAGGTGAGGAGGCTAACTTGGAAGATGGAAATCAAGCTGATGAGATAAGTGTGAGTGAGGCTAGTGATGAGGATTATAGTGATGATAGTGATGATACAGATTCACTAGGTTCACTTGAGATATCAGATGATAGTGAGATAGATGAGGAATTAAAGGAGGTCAGACGTGCAACCAGAGAACTTAAGGCACAAAAGAAGGTACACAAGGAGGCTCAAGCAAAGGGGGGGGATATACCTTTGGGTGATGTTGGGAATGATGAGGGGTATGGAGACTGGGAGGAGAATGGGAATGATTACAAGGGAAAAATTGGAGGAGATGAGCCTTACTATGGCTCTGAGTCTGACTACAGCATGGAGAGCTGTGATGAGGAAGAAGAAGGACAGAGAGTTAAAAAGGAGGAGGAGTAGACATGTTGTGTACAACCCAAACTGTGAGGTTCCAATATGGGAGGTGTCTATGGTTTTTGAGAGTGTTGATCAATTCAGGGAGGCAGTGGCCAAGTATGGTGTGCACAGAGGTGTTAAGTTGAAGTTGAGGCCCAATGAGAGAAAGAGGGTTGTGGTGCATTGTCAACATGAGGGCTGCAAGTGGTACCTGAGGGCTAGTTTTGACAAGGCTTCTCAAAACTTCATGGTCAAGACTTATAGGCCAAGGCATGATTGCAGGAGGTACAACACTAACAAACTATGTAATTCCAAGTTCCTTGCAAAAAAATTGGAGGAAAGGATCATATCACAACCTGGGATTAAGTTATGGCAAATTCAGGAAATATGTAGAAAGGATTTGAAGATGTATGTGGGCATTTCCACATGTAGAAGAGCAAAGCAGAAGATATTGGGAAAGAATATCAGGGATTATAGGGAGGAGTATGCCAAGCTTCATGACTATGTTGATGAGATAAATAGATCAAACCCAGGGTCCACATGCTTTGTGGTAGTGGATAAAGAAGCTGAGCCAGGAAAGGAGACTTTTAGGAGGTTATACACCTGTTTTAATGCACTGAAAATGGGTTGGAAGCAAGGCTGTAGGAGGATTATAGGGATTGATGGTTGCTTCTTGAAGGGTGCTGTTGAGGGCCAGCTTTTTGTGGCAGTTGGGAAGGATGGCAATGGGCAGATGTACCCTATTGCTTGGAAAGTGACAGCCAATGAGTCAACCACAACATGGTCCAGGTTCATAAGAGCACTCCAACAGGATTTGGATCTTGGGAGGGGTGAAGGCCTTACCATTGTTTCTGACATGCATCTAGTAAGTACATATTCCATTTACTTTGAGCTACTTATTTGTTATGTTATTATTATAAATTTTGTCATAACATTTTTTTACAATTTCACACAGGGTATTAGGGCTGCCATACAGAAGGAGCTACCAGAGGCTGAACACAGGTTATGTGCTAGGCACATATATGCCAACTGGGCCAAAAAATGGAATGGGAGGGACAAGAGGCAGAGGTTTTGGGCATCCTGTTGGTCAACTTTCGAGGTTCAGTTGAAGGACAACCTTGAAGCCTTGGAGACATTAGGGGCTGGGACCTCAGATGACTTTCTTGCATATGGTAAAGAGGCATTTTGCAAGGCATTCTTCAAAACTGAGGTACAATGTGATGCTTGTGAAAATAATATGTGTGAGACTTTCAATTCATGGATATTGGCTGCTAGACACAAGTCCATTATTACTATGCTTGAGGACATAAGGAGACAAGTCATGACTAGGATATGCAAGATGAATTCCTTTGCAAAAACCTGGATCTGCAACATTGCACCTATGGCATTACTAAGATTGGAAAAAAATAAAGACCTGGCTATGCAGTGCAACATTGTCTGGAATGGTGATAGAGGTTTTGAGGTTCAGGAAGGTGAGTATGGGCATACTGTGGACTTGAACAGGAATCAGTGCACTTGTAGGTCATGGCAACTAAAGGGTATTCCCTGTGCCCACGCCATATGTGCCATGAATCACTTGAAAATCAATCCTGATGATTTTGTGACTCATTGGCACAAGAAGCCCACATATCTGAAGGCCTATGCTTTGGCCATTCAACCTGTGCGTGGAATTAAGTTATGGCCAGCATCCTCTCACCCTCCTATTGAGCCACCTCCTATTAGAAAGAGAAGGGGCAGGAAGAAGATAAACAGAAGAAAACCAAGGGATGAGCCTAGGAAGTTTGGTAAGATGTCAAGAAAGGGCAGAGTAATGACATGTAGCATTTGCAATTCACAAGGTCACAACAAAAAAGGATGCAAGTCTAAAGGAGGATCTCAAAACACAACCAATGCTCAGTCCAGTTCTGCTTGCCCAAGACCACCTACTCATGCTCAAACCAGTTCTGCTTGCCCAAGACCACCTACTCATGCTCAAAACACTCAGGTAAATTCTTTAGCATAATTTCATACCTTTATTCCTTGATGCTTGATAAGTACTTACTTTTTCCCTTGAAATAGGATTCTGGCAATGGAGGAAGCCACTCAGAACCTGCAGCTGCAACACGTCCAGCCCCTAAAAGAATTAAGAAGTTGGTGGGAAGGGGCAACTACATAAATCCTACCACTGGGGTGAACATTTTCAATGTGAGTACATTTAAATTAAACAAAATCCTTTAAAATGTGAGTACACTTCAACTAATACTAACACTTGTGGTGTTTGATTCTTAACAGCCAGGGCTGACATCTCAGAGGGTGTTAGGGGCTCCAAGACCAACAAAGGATGCAAGCCAAAGTGCTACTTTCAAGCTTCCAAAGAAAGGGCTAAAATGGCAAGGAAAACGTGCAGTGACAAGGAGCCAGCTAAGGGATGCAATGGCCAACCCAGTTCAAGTGCCCAGAAGTAGCCAGACCAGCTCAAACCAGCCCCAGTGATGTGTAGTTGGAAATTATGCAAGAATTGAACTTGTTATTTTTTTGGTAATTAGGGTAAGCAAGAATTAATGAAACTTGATGGTTTTTTGGTAACTAAATTATGCAAGAATGGAACTTGTGGGTTTTTTGGTAACTAAATTATGCAAGAATGGAACTTGTGGTTTTTTGGTAACTAATGTAAGCAACAATGGATGAAGGATGACCTCTGTTTGGTTGTATGCTGCAGCTTTTGAATGAACATGTGTTGTTGGCAGTTTAGTTATGTGGCAGATTAAGTGTCCTTTGTTTGGTTGTTTGGTTGTGACAGTTTAAAGTGGCCTTTGTTTGGCCTCAAGCAAATGCTGTCAGTGGCAGCAAGATTCATTTGGCTATGGCAGTTCAAGCAAATGCTGGCAAATTTGCATTTGACATTTGCTGTGAAGCTGTCACATTTGCATTTGCACATGCTGTCATACACAATTGCAAATTCAAGCACAACAAATTCAAGCACAAGCAATTTAGGCAGGAACTAATGTGTCAACTAATGGAATATGTCAATTGAACAACTAAATGCTGTCATACACAATTGTGGAGTTCATAATTACACACAAACACGAGCTCAATTCATAATTAAAGCACTGCATTCATCATTCAGGGTTACAAACACGTGCTCAATTCATAATCAAAGCACTACAACTGTTTTAGTACTCAATACAAACCAAGTTTTGGACCAAAACAAGCAACAACAAATTCAACTTGCAGGTTACATTTCACAGCAGCAACAGACCACCACACCATTACAATTCGACTACAATTTTCACCACATTATACCCTATGATCATAACCAAAACAAGCAACAACATTTTTGCCCTTCTATTAGCCTTGCGAATCTCTGTATTAGCCTTGCGAATCTCTACTTCTTTCTCGTTCACATTCTTCAAAAGGTCTGCAATTACCTTAGTGACATTGTCTGACAATGGTGGATCCAACCACATGAAAAAGCCACAGCCACCCCTTCTCTACATAAAAACACCTCAAACCATCACAAACAATTCAAGGATGAACCCTAAAGCCTAAAATTTTAAAACTGAAATCAATTTGAACTCTAAAACCCTAAAACTGAGAATTTGCACTCGTTTTTTTCAAAATTGAATGATTACAGACCTCCAATTACACATACCTTGTAGTTGGGACACCCGAAGAAACGTCTTCCTGCATTTTCCTTCGTCCAAGCATGCGTAATTGAAGCCGCTTCTCCACACCTACAAGTTGGCGCTACGAACTGGCTTTCAACTTCACTTCCAGAAATGAAGCTCGAATTCGCCATATGATGCCTCATACCTCTGGAAGAAGAAGCCATGGCAACGCAGGTTTGAAGGTGAGAATTGAGTGTGAGAAATTGAGGGTGAGAATTCGGGATGGAGATGGAACGAAGAAGATGGGTTTGATTTAGAAGCTTTTAATTCTATTTTTTTTTTCAAAAAATCCATGTCACCAAGTATAACAATATTTCACTTGCAAACGAGAGAGTGTAACGCACGCGTTTTGCCACCGTGAGCCACGTCGGACGCCAGGTGGCCAATAGAACAGGGCTACAGTAGTTGGGGTGGCTAATAGAACATTTGAGAGTAGGGGGGGCCGTTTGCAAAAAAGTTACAAGTATAGGTGTCCGTACATGTATTTTGCCTTAAGGCGCGCTCTCCGCCAGGCACATAGCGCCTGGTTCACCGCTCGATCTCATTATAAGGGATGCATCAAATACTGACCACGGCCCTTTATAGACGAATCACATGAGAATGTTGCTGGGCAATTGGGCCTTTTTTGAGTAGCTAGCAACTACAGGCCCATTGTAAATTATTTAAAGAGTGACATAAAAAAGAAAAGATCTGATCCAAAAAAATGCAAACAGAAATAAGCAAATCTAACATAGAAATGCAAGCTGATAAATGCAAACTCAAGATCACTAGTGTAAGCCACGAGGATCTTCATTGGAACTCATCTTTGAATGAAATTGTTAGCAGGTGTTGCATTGATAATGAAAATTTGGAAACACTTGTAGAGTATTGCATCCTGATGAGTATGTCTATGCAGAATATCAAGTCTATCTCTGCTATTGATGATGATGATGGTCGTTTATATATGAACATTGTTGATATTATGGCCCTTTTAGGGAAGCTTTTTGGTGAGAATTGTCATATAACCTACATACTGTGCATATTATGTCATGATCCTGAAAGTTGGAAAACTCAAACACTGGACAAAGAATCTTACAATATCAGCATTGTAGAGATTTCATACCCTTATAAGAATAGCCCTTTCATGCTTGAAAATATTTCAACTAGTACTCTTTATCTTATTTTGTTAAGTGTGATGAAAATACCACCTACTGGGTGTAGAAGTTGGTTTTGAACTAAGGCTGATGTTGAGCTACGTGGTGAACTCATGACGTACACTAGGCTTCATGGAAGCATTAGTAGATAGAACAAGTATGTGTAATAGTAATTATCCTAGCAGAATTCTATCTAGTAGCAAATTATCATGTATTAATACCATCTCGAGGGTATCTCTTTTGTATGACAGCCATAATGGTGCAATGAAAGACTATGAAAAGAGTGTCTTTTCGCTTGCATTTGGCCTAACCTAACTTCTTTCCTTATCAAAAAATAAAATGTTATTACGCACAATAATCTAATCTTTAATATAAGATATTTTGGAAGTGAGTTGTTATCTATACTATCTATATAATTTTGTGTACATGAGGGCTATTTAATGCCCTCATCACACATTGATAATTTTGTGATCCTATGTATAAAACTATTATTATATTTATTTATAAGAATAAAACTACTATATATTGAAAAGTGGTTACAATTATTAATGCCCTCATCACACATTAATACTTTTGTGATCCTATGTATAAAAATAAAACTACTATATGTATAACAATAAAACTATTACATGCAGCCCAAACTATTACACAAATTGGAAATTTATTCATATTGTAAAATAATCAACCATACCTATATATATATATATATTCTAAATTCATTTATATTATAAAATAATTAATAATTTTGTGATCCTAAAAGACATGATCCTAAAACAATCCGAGGCAACATAATCTCATTTCACTTAAATTTCTTGGTCAAACTAAATTAAAACGGGATTAGAAACAAATTGCATTATTTTACTTATCATAATCCCATTTCATTGAAAAGTTTATAATAATCCCATTTCATTGAAAAGCTTATCATGTTTGGATATGGCCTGATCACATGCATACGTATTACATTAGACCACAACCAACATAAACCGTATTCAAGGAAAAAAAAATCACACAACCCCACAAAATTAGCTGCCATAATCATCCACCATTAATTCACACAAAATGCCATACGTTACATTCCATAGTCAAATATCATTTACACAGATTGGAAATTTGAAAACCAAACACACGTTACATTTCCTTTGCAAACAACCCCCACAAAATTAGCATCCACAATTAACCAAATTGAATGTGTTCGATTTTTATGGCCACCGTTTCAGCAGAATGATGACTCAATTTCAAATTCTTCACCCCAACTACATTCCTCTTGCTATATATATGCAGGTCAAATGTATGTGTCCTCACATCCACTCTCCTTCCAAGAAGCCAAAGTAACAACCATGTCAACCATGTCCAGCCCTACAAAAGAAATGAAATCCACCGATGTCAGCAATGAAACAATTGTTGCTTCTGAATCCAAGCATAACAACAGCCCAAATGCACTCAAAAGTGAGACACCCAATACTGAATCCAATGGTAGACAGGTTAAGTCATGCACTTTCATCGATAAATTGAGAGAGGGTGAAGATGAAAAGATCAAGATCATGGTCTGCCGGAAATGGGATGTACGCAATATTTTTGGCAAATACATGAGTACCGATTTTATTGTTTCTGATGCAATGGTACATGGTCTATCTAATTCGATTATTTAATTATCTTTTCACTATGTTTTCTTCCATCAAAACACTAATCTGCCTACTAAATTGTGTGCTAGGGTGCTACAATTCATGTCACTGCGGCCCACAACATTGCTCATAACTTTTCTGAGTTATAGGAAGGAAGGGTATATATTAGAGAGAAGTTGAAGCTAAGGTTCTTCCAAATAAGGACCAGTTCCGGATCCTAAGAAACAGCATGCATATGATTGAACTTAACCAAGCCACTAAAGTTAAAAGGATAGAAGTGTCTGAAACCCGAAGGCTTCATACACTTCCCTTTTGAACTGATTGATCGTGCTTTTTATGATGCAGGTATAGCCAAAATAATACAGACTGAAGTAGTACGTCCATCACAAATGCAAACCTCTATTCATAAGAGCGAGTACTATGCACTATAGAATTTACCAGCCTCTTTGTTTATGTTGAATTTATGTTATAATATTAAGAATCATATGATACTAATAATATGACTATTATATCTACCATGCTATTTTTATGATGACGAGACACCTCAATAATTTCCATTGATGACTACACTGTTTGGGAGTGAGTTTTATTCATCTACAAGACAGATCGTTAAATAGAGTATGTATTCTAACCTCATGTTTACCTTAATCTTCAAAAATATACAATCAATGTCAAAGCTTGCAACAGGTTCAACACAAACACATCAGCAGCAACAAGGGGAAAACCCAATCATAAAGCGTACACACCTCGACTCTATGCTCATGGATGTTTCATGGGCCTCGACTCATTTACTATCAAGTTCCCAACCTACCTGATCAAAATGAAGCACAAGAACATCAGGAATCTAACCGACATTAAAACCAAATGTTTGAAAAAATAAGTTAGCTTATTGTTGAAAGAATCATACAAAAAAATGAAAATCAAAAGTCTCTTTCCACCTCAAAGCTGAGCTGAAGACACTAGCGGTACCAAATCCACCCTACATGCATACAGATTTTTCATTAAGGTACACAGGGGATTTGAGTAAAAAAATGCAGATTAACATACATGTAATAATATGCAAATTTTATATTGGAAAATTGAGCTGCGCAGATTTCATATTGAAAAATTGAGTTATGCAGATTCAATATTCTTCACTATGCAGATTTTATATTGGGAAATTGAGCTGAACTAAAGATCTGTATGCATGTAGATTGTGAACGCACAAGTCTAGGTTATATCAATGTGATGTTTTATCTATGGGGCATTTCATCAAACACTTGGTGGGCAAGATTTTAAATAGGCGAAAATGGAAAACCCAGAGAGAACATGTACCACAATATTGATCCGACGAGATGAATCGAAATCACCACCACCACTCCCTCGACTCACATGCGCCTCCCTTGGACATCCGACTATCCATCAAGCATGAGCACGACTAAAACTCGGCCGACAAGGAGAAGGCCTACTCCGAGCTTGAGAGGGTTCAGATCCTCTGGCATAGGACCGCAGATGAGCTCGCAAGGGGCGACTGGAACAAGCTTGAGCAGTGGCAGAGAGAACATCTGACATTCCACATCCATGGCCTCCTCAGTCCTCACAGCCGCATATTTGTTTGTTTGGTCGAACATCACAACCTAAATTAAGAATGGATGACACAAGCGGAAAAAAATAAAAACGGGGGGAGTATACAACGACCCAAAATTACACACTTCATCCAATAAAACCAACCTATGTTTTTTGCTTCCACTAATGAAAACGGGGAGTATATCACATATGAATTCTTTGTATATACTATATAACATTTAAGTTGCTTTGGCTTCCACTAAGGAAAAATTCTTAATCAAACCCACCTATTACTAAATTAACTAATATATAACATTTTATTTAATCAGGCTATGATACTTTGATATTTCTTTTAATTTTGATTTTAATATGTCAAAAAATAGTATTTCATCCTTCATGGTCCGAAAAACTTAATACAATTATACTTATACTCAGACATTGTACTTAAAATGCACAAAAAATATATAATTTAAAAATCAGATAATTCAAAAATATACTTCATGGTTGACAAACTATTACGTACATATGAGGTCCAATATTTTTAATTTTAAAAATATCTTTTAAAAATATTGAATTATTGTTGTGAAAAGAATTCAGAATAATATGGAATATATGTCTGTATCTCGATATAACGAAGAACCCGTGCGTATGCACGGGCCTGATTACTAGTTATGTATATTAATCTGATCCCTTATAGAGGTTGATTGTAGTTCACATATTTTTTCATAACCCACGCGTTTATATTTATTGTTCACATTTACAATTTACAAGATATAATCAACCTCGTCCCTTTAATATTGTATACCATTACAAACGATATCATCGTGAAAAAATTGATACCATTTTCAATTTTATAAATCGTATCAATTCATCTTCTATTTTCCATCAACTTTATTCTATGTCGATTTCAACATATTGATGTAATGTAAAAATGACATCCGAATATTCAAAAAACAACCTATATTCCACACAGTTTTATTGCCGTTGTCTCCGTCATTATCCTCTAGTTCACCCCCACCCAATCCAATTCATTGAAACAAACGTAATGCAATTTGCCGGTCATTTTTTCCAAATGTCCCACTAGTTTGTTCTTTGTCGTCGTTTACCAAGATTCCACGCAATTTTTCCACACTTCAATAAAATATTCTACACACTTTCTACGCACATGTTTTATTGACCCACCCCATGTTTATCACCATTATACAAGTAGCAAGTAAAAACAGAACAAACCTCCCTCACAATCTAAAAATGGCGATCACACTTGAAAACCCATCTACAATGACACTGGTGGCCATAACTCTCCTACTTGTAGTTTCATGGCAAGTTCTAAAATGGGTCTGGCTTCGTCCCAAGAAGCTCGAAAAGCTTCTTCGACAACAAGGAATCGGTTGCAATCCCTACAAGTTTTTCCATGGAGACTTGAAAGAGATCACAAGGAGGCGATTTGAAGCCAACTCCGTCCCCATGAACGGCTTCTCGCATGATCACGTCCCTCGAATCCGCCCTTTCCTCAATCATACCATAAAGAATTACGGTATGAAACCTTGTCAATGGGAACTTTTTCATAGAGTTTTGTGGATTGATCTTTTGAAGACAAATTCTTACAGGAAAGACTTGTGTTACATGGGAAGGGCCGGTCCCGATTTTGCACATAGCAGATGCAGAGCTAGCCAAAGAAGTGTTGTGCAGGAACTTTGAGTTTCAAAAGGGGAAAGTGAATCCTTTTACTTCCATGGTTATCAAGGGACTAGCCAGACAAGATGGTGAGAAATGGTCCCACCACAGAAAGCTCATTAATCCAGCTTTTCATATGGAAAAATTAAAGGTTCGTTAGCAAGAATTAATATCTTTTTCACTAGCACCAGTTTGATTTTTTTGGTTAATTAGGGGACTTCCCATAATAGTTGAACTAGTGCTATCTTTGGAGATTTAATCGTTTGACTAGATGTATTGTTTTCTTAGACTTGATTGACGAGTGTCTTTGTAACAGTTGATGTTACCAGCATTTTACACTAGCTGTGGAGAGATGCTGAACTTGTGGGAAACTAAGGTTTCAAATGCAGAGCAAGAGTTTGATGTGTGTGAAGATCTTGTAACGTTATCAGCAGAATCTATATCTAGGGCTGCATTTGGAAGCTCTTACAAACAAGGAAGGCGGGTTTTCAAGCTTCTCAGAGAACAGATTTCTCTCGTAATCAAAGCTGCACAATCGGTTTATTTTCCGGGATTGAGGTACTCCAGATACAGTTGAACACATTTATACAATCTTGAAGTATATATTGTAACTTGTGAGATCTATGAATTTGAAAAGGTACCTTCCAATAGAAAACAATAGGAGGATGAAAGGAACCAACAGGGAAATCAACAGCCTATTAAGTGGGATCATCGATTCGAGGACGACGAAACCAGAGGCACAGGAAGACTTGTTAGGCATCCTCATGAAGTCGAGTATGCAAAACGAAGAAGATCGCAACAAGAAGCAAAGGTTTAGAATTAGCACTCAGGAGATGATTGATGAGTGCAAGTTGTTCTACTTTGCCGGCCAAGAGACCACCTCGACGTTGTTGACATGGACCATGATCTTGTTGGGCAAGCATCAAGAGTGGCAATCGCGAGCCCGAGAAGAGGTTCTCAAAACATTTGGCAAAGACCGGCCTGACTTTGGGGGTTTGAACCATATGAAAGTAGTAAGTGTATATTGGTGCATTATTAATCTTGCAAGGTTTTAGTACCTTATTTTCAACTTTTCTAAAGTTTCACCTAGATTCATATATGTTCAATTTTCAAGATTCTCATTTGTTGATTGAAAATGTAGATGAACATGATATTTCATGAAGTGTTGAGGCTATACCCACCATTCATACAACTCAGGCGAACGGTTGTTAACGACAACACAAAGCTTGGAAGCCTTGTACTACCGAAAGGAGTGCTTCTCGACGTGTCGATAATCTCCATTCAACATGACTCTCAAGTTTGGGGTGATGATGCAAAAGAGTTCAAACCCGAGAGATTCTCGCAAGGAATCGCAAATGCATCAAGAGGGAGCGTGTCGTTACTGGGATTCGGCTGGGGGCCACGAGTTTGCATAGGCTCAAACTTCGCCATGGTCGAAGCAAAAGCTGTGCTAGCCATGATTTTGCAGCGTTTTGCATTCCAACTTTCGCCTTGGTATGTTCATGCTCCTAGCGCTTATGGGATTCTTCATCCTCAGTTTGGTGCTCCTATCATATTTCATCGCCTTTGAGAGCAGAGTATAATTAACTACAAGAAAATGGAAGATGAACTTCCATTGCGTTACGCTGTAGTATGTACTTGGGTTTTACACCATTAGCATCATAACTATATACTTAAGCTGAGGTTAGATTTATTATTTAGCCCGACACGTGTCACATTCTCATTGGTCCGCATACCCATCTTTAATAAAACAATTCAATTTGTTTGATTGGTTGAAATTTCATTGTAGGCTACCATTAAATATCTTTTTATCTAACAATTCACATTTTAATTAATTAAAAAAATATCTAGCCAAATCTACTACTTATACTTATACTATAGAATAATTTCTATCCAAATCTAAAAAAGCCTAATTTCTGTAGAGAATAATCCATTTTGATAATAGTATGCATATCTACCTAGCCAAATTTAAAAAGAAATCTATCTAATATATGAATGATTTATCCAAAAAAAAATAACACACCCTAACTTACTTGGGTTATATAAACATACTTATGTTCAAGGTTAAGGCACAAATTCTTTGGTTATATGCTCTCTACGTTCTATATCTATATTTTTTTATTTGTATGCTTATAATTGATCTTGATTATGTGCTATACTAAAATTGTTTGTGTTTTTTAATTGAATCCTTTTTTATTAGTTAAAAATTTATTGTATATTTTACATATAAATAAACTATATATATACATTTGATTTTCCCCAAAAAAAATATAAAATAAAAATGTTAATTATAAAATAAAGAAACTTATTGATAAAATCAGGTATTCAATCCTTTGACAAAATTATAATCCTATAAATCTTTGTTCGATTAAAAGAATATATTATAACATAAATAATATATCATTAAAATAAATCCAAAAAGACAAATTTTATAAAATAATACAAGATTTTATATCAAACTATTCTTTTGAATAACTTTATATAAAATTTTAGCAAGTTTTAGTTAAATCAAATCGTGCCTTCAAGGCACGGGGACTATACTAGTTTTAGTCCTAAATTGTGTGTTAAGCTTTCTTGGTGAAAGATGTAGTCAGCATAACATATATATTTAATCTTTTTCGGCTCGATCAGGCTTTCTTTCTTTGAAAGAAGATTACTACTTAGTTAGATATAGAAGAACCAATACCAATAATAGTTTCAAATCTTTTTATCGATATGAGTGTTATATATCGATAAATGTCTAACTATTCCTTCGAAATGGAAAACCATTTCAATATTAATAGAGTGGTAGAAAGAGTACCATGCTGTGGCTGAACTTCAAACGGTGCCGGGTCCCCCCCTACACAAGCAAATTGTTGATAAAACTCCAAAATGGCATTTTCTTTTGATCCAATTTTTTTTCTCTCTTTATCATTCAGGAAAGATAAGAAAATTTCAGGGTAGCAAACATTCTCTAGAATTTCTCTTAGACTCGACCCCAACCTCTCGTGTAAAGTATATTACACTCGTTTTACCCCACTCTCGCTTCTACGCTCCTAACGCCTAGTTGTGTAAGCCAACAAGTGAGTTTTGCTTACGTGATAATATAACGAGGTTACTACACGAAATTTGAAAGGTCATCGTACGGAATCCCCAAAAACTTTACGTATCACGTTGAATTCACAAAACTTTGTGGTTACCACATGTAATTTTCCAACACTTTATTTACCTAATACTCTTTCTGAATCTGAAAATTTGTCGGTCTTTCTTTTTTCAACGTTTCGATATGATTGTCCATCTCTCAATCTTTCTCTTTACATCCAATTGTTTTACAATGATACCTCTACTCAATCTCTCTCTCTCTATATATATTTAAAAGCAATAAGGATTAAAGTCTCCTTATTGCGCCACCTAGGATTTTGTCACATGACGATCCGACATTAAGCCACGTAGGATTTTGCCACGTGTTATCTCCATATTAATTTAAATTATTTTATTTTTTGTTTAAACATTTTATTTTTATGGAAATACTAACATGTCATCTACACATCATATCATATATTGCCACATCACTCACACATCATAATTTTTAAATATAGAATTTTTAGATTATTTATACATATTCCAATATCATTTTCAAACCATAAATTTGCATACTCCTTCCTTAATACATAATATTGATATATGTAGTATAATGGTATAAAATTGAGATTTTTCATTTTAGTTTTTTTTTGCTATTTTAGGGTTGATACGATATACTACGTACTACTCTATTAGTTTAATTTGAGATTTATGTGGGACATTCATCATACTTAGGTATGGACTAATCAACTTTCTAGACCAAATCTTTTAGTTCACATATATAAGCGATCTTTTCATTCAAATTCAAACAATTTAAATTGCTATGATTTTTGTGGAGGAAATTTACATATAGATTCAACTAGCATTATTTTTGCTATTTTTTTTTGTTTTACTTCCAAACAAACTTCATCGTGATAATATTTTTCAAAAAAGGAAATAAGTAAGATAAACTAATGCTATGTAGTTTAAGGTAAATATTTTCTTAACAATATTTTTCTATTTTGAAATTCACATCTTTTAAAATTCATAACAAATCTCTATATTTATTTAAAAGCAGTAAGGATTAAAGTCTCCTTATTACGCCACCTAGGATTTTCCCACATGGCGATCCGACATTAAGCCATCTAGGATTTTGCCACGTGTCATCTCCATATTAATTTAAATTATTTTATTTTTTGTTTAAACAATTTTACTTTATGGAAACACTAACATGTCATTTACACATCATATCATATATTGCCACATCACTTACACATCATAATTTTTAAATTGCGCCACCTAGGATTTTGCCACATGGCGATCCGACATTAAGCCATGTAAGATTTTGCCATGTGTCATCTCCATATTGATTTAAATTATTTTATTTTTTGTTTAAACAATTTTACTTTATGAAAATACTAACATGTCATTTACACATCATATCATATATTGCCACATCACTTACACATCATAAGTTTTAAATATAGAATTTTTTAATTATTTATACATATTCCAATATCATTTTCAAACCATACATTTGCATACTCCTTCCTATAATACATAATATTGATATATGTAGTATAATAGTATAAAATTGAGATTTTTCATTTTAGGTCATGCTAGACTTTGTAGCAAAAAGTACTTTCTCGTAGAAAGTATACTTATTTTACCTCGAATTCCGCAAAAAGTAACTTAAATGCACACATTTCAAGGTAAAAAAAGTATATTTTCTATAAACTACTTTTTAGCAACAAATGTATCAAGGCCTTAGTTTTTTGCTATTTTGGAGTTGATAAGATGTACTATCAAGGGATGTCAATGGGGCGGGTTCGGGTCGGGGGACACCCTCCCCGTCCCCATACCCATCTAAAAATTTATTCCCCATACCCATCCCCATACCCATCGGGTAATAAAATTTATACCCATGTTTGCACCCGTCGGGTCCCCGTCCCCATCGGGTATTCCCCATACCCATTTAATTTTCCCCATTTAAAATCCCAATGGGTTTCCCCGCATAATTTGTGTATGATTTTTGATTTAAAAGTATATAAATTCTACAGCAATTCACGATCTAACTTATATAACATGTAACAAAACTTCCAATAACAAATAAAACAAAATAATATTTCAAATTAACTAGTTATATGTGATAATTAACTAATAAAAAATAGACAAAATAACATTAATTGCAAATCAAATAAGACAAAATAACTAATAAAAATAGTCAAATTACCAATAACTAAAACAAACTCATAAATAAAAACAAAATAGACAAACTAAAAACAAAATCCACACGCCCGGCGGGGATTCCCCACGAGGTCCCCCGGTGGGGTCGGGTCGGGGAATGGGGCGGGGACATCTATCCCCATACCCGTACCCATATACATGCGGGTATCTATTTTGCCCCCCATTTCATCCCCATCCCCACTAGAATCCCCCCGTCCCCATCCCCATGTCGGGGATTCCCCACGGGGAATGAGGAATCCCCGCCCCATTGACATCTATGTACGTACTACTCTAATAGTTTAATTTGAGATTTATGTGGGACATTCATCATATTTAGGTATGGACTAATCAACTTTCTAGACCAAATCTTTTAGTTCCCATATATAAATGATCTTTTCATTCAAATTCAAACAATTTAAATTGCTAAGATTTTTTTGGAGGAAATTTACATATAGATTCAACTAGCGTTATTTCTGCTATTTTTTTGTTTTACTTCCAAACAAACCTCATAGTGATAATATTTTTCAAAAAAGGATATAAGTAAGATAAATTAATGCTATGTAATTGAAGGTAAATATTTTCTTAACAATATTTTTTATTTTTTGAAATTCACATCTTTTAAAATTCATAACAAATCTCTATATTTATTTAAAAGCAGTAAGGATTAAAGTCTTTATATTGTGCCACCTTGGATTTTACCACATGGCGATCCAACATTAAGCCACGTTGAATTTTGCCACGTGTCATCTCCATATTAATCTAAATTATTTTATTTGTTTAAACAATTTTGTTTTATGGAAATACTAACATGTCATTTACACATCATATCATATATTGCCACATCACTTGCACATTACAACTTTTAAATATAGAATTTTTTAATATTTATACATATTCCAATATCATTTTCAAACCAAAAATTTGCATACTCCTTCCTATTATACATAATACTGATATATGTAGTATAATGGTATAAAATTGAGAATTTTAGTTTTAGTTTTTTGCTATTTTGGGGTTGATACGATATACTACGTACTACTCTATTAGTTTAATTTGAGATTTATTTGGGATATTCATCATATTTATTTGGGATATTCATCATATTTAGTGTGGACTAATCAACTTTCTAGACCAAATCTTTTAGTTCCCATATATAAGCGATCTTTTCAATAAAACCTTTACGACAGTTATATAAAATTTCGTTAATAATTATATAAAAATAAAAAACACTATTTTCAATTAATTTATATGAAAAGTGTATCACTTATATTAATTAAAATCCCGTGCAGAGCATGAGAATTACACTAGTTTCAAATGTTACACTCATTATCCAACTTTTACATCAAGGTTATCACCTTTTTTCTCTATAAAATTACAAAATTTCCCTCCTCTATTTTCATATATTACAATGATTACCCTACTTTTTCACTTTTTCTTAAACATTAAAATTTTACTTTATGGATAGATTTTTAGAGCCAGAAGGAGTACAAGAAATGAAACATTAAATTGTAGTTGGTAGCAAATTTGTGAGGAGAAAAGAAAGGGGAGAAAAGCTAGAAAGGAATTAAAGGAAAATAAGGGAATTTTTTTTTACTGGTTTTCTATTTGGCCACGAGTAGACCTGTCAATCGGGTCGGGTCGTTCCGGGTTCGGGTTAAGTTCGGGTTCGGGTCAATCGGGTTACGGGTTAAACTGGTTCGGGTCGCTTCGGGTTTTCGGGTCGGGTCGGATCAACCCAACGGGTCAAGAGTATCAATTTTTTTACCAAAATTTAAATAAAATATTATTTAAATAGTAAAATATAAAAACAAAATATTATTTTTAAATATTTTAATAATAAATATATCATAATTTTCTAAAATAGATTTTATATATTGTAATATAATTAAAACCTTTGGGTGCACAATTACCCGCCAATCTGTCATTTCATTATATTAGAGTATATTCTAAAATAAGTTTTCGCCTTATAGATTTCTTGACCCAGTGAGTTTGACCCGACCCTAACCCAAAAATTTTCGGGTTTACCGGGTTCGGGTTCAAACTGTGTTTTGGGTTCAAATTTTCGGATTGAAACCCAGAAATTTCGGGTCGGTTTTACAGGTCGGGTCAGCTTTTGACAGGTCTAGCCACGAGTATCGCGAGGTGAATTTTCTGAGACGTTTTTTTTATTGCTTTCGTTTATCCTTTAGGAACTCATGTATTGTGTGTCTAGTTTGAGAGAAATGTTTTTTGCATTTTAATGATTTAAGGGGTCGGACTATCCCTCGTTCAATGACTGCCCATTCGAGGGCACGAAGAGTACTATTGTCTCTCCTTCTACAAAAAAAATTAAAGTTGTGATTTAACAAAAAATCATGTGTAATGGTTCACCCAACCCACCCACGAATAATAATTGAATCAGAGTTGTCAAACGGATCAATTCGGTTGTGTTCCGTTATTTCAGGTTCGGATTGACCGATTGAGTATGATTTCGAGTCAATCTGATTACAAGTCGTTGGGTTGGGTGATGGTAGGTTATCAAGTTATTCAGGTCGGTCTAACTGTTCATGAATATCGATCTTTTATATGATCATTTTAATAAATAATATGATCAAATATTAACATCTAGTAATAAAATATTATTTCCCATTTTTTTAATTAAAATATTCAAATAAACATCATTATTATAATTACATAACAAATCAAGTTAACTCAATGAGTTAATTTCAGTCCATTTGACTTTGATTTTTTTTTTCCCGTTGATTTTTTTGTTTGCCCGTTGATTTTTTTTATAATCTTACAAAGAATCGGGGATGTTTATCCTTTGTTTCTTGCTACGGCTAGTGTAGCAAACTTTGAAAAAGCTTTGACAAAAATTGAAAAGATAAGGAGGAGATAAATGATAAAGTACTTGGACAACAAGCTAGGTTCACTGATTTTTTTTTTTTTTTGCTGATTTCAAGTCTAGAACTGGTTCGGACTTTAGATTCTGGTTTAAGATGATATTTCGCTTGTAATTTTTATATAGTTTTAAGCGTCTAGTCACATTTTCGACAGGTTGATGTTAAATTTTATGTCAATTTGATTATTCATTATTTATTACTTGTTAGTATTTGTTTTTTTTTTTGTTTTACTGAATTTGTTGGCCTTTTTTATTTATTTTTCCATTTTAGTTATTTTTTTAAACATCGATTTATCTAATTATTGGATTTCTTCCCAATTTCTGAATAGAGTTTTGCTAAAATCCTCATTAAAAAACAAAAAGAAAAAAGAACCCCACTACTCCACTAGATTACCAACATTCATTTCCTTATAAGTACCAGTCATTCCCCACTTCGATCAATTAAATAATTACGTACATTAACTTACGTAACCCTACAAAGCTCTCTCTATTTCTCTCTCTCAACTAAGCCTTGACATGGCCATTTCAATACCAAGCTCTCTTGCATCCACAGCCTATAGCACAGTCGCGGTACTAATCGTAACCGCGCTGGTTGGCCTGATATGGAGCGTCCTCGAGTGGGTTTGGTTCGCTCCCAAGAGGCTCGAAAGGCGGCTCAGAAAGCAAGGGGTCGGTTGCAACCCCTACCGGCTCTTCCATGGAGACTTGAAGGACATCAGGCGCATGGGATCGGAAGCCAATAGCACTCCCATGCCCGGGTTCTCCCACGACTTCTTGCCTCGTATCCGCCCTTTCCTCCACCGTACCGTTGCCAATCACGGTACGTACGTACGTGTATATGCTTGAATTTGTTCTAACGCAACTTATAAGTACAACAAACCTTGGCATGAACTCCACTAATATATAATTTCCGTGCTCATCGCCAATAATCATGTTGATAATTAAGGCCCCAAAGTTTTTATTAAACTTGTTCACCGCCCTCAACCGGCCCCCTCATATATATGTTGGGAGTTAGTTTTTAACATGGAGCGGGGTAGGATAACTTTCGTTACAAAAAGCAAGACCGACCCATAATGATCAAACCAAGGTCCATCAAAGGACCCATACTAGCTCAATGATTATCCATTTTTTAAAAATGATCATATAGGCCATAACAAAAATTATTAAAGATGGGAACACTCCAACCTGACTTCTTCTAAGGACCACACGTATTGTTCTCATATGTGTATATATACGTGGTGAAGGTAAAGTGTGTGTGACGTGGGATGGGCCGGTGGCGATAGTGAACGTAGGCGAAGCGGATGTGGTGAAGGAAGTGCTGGCCAATTACTACGACTTCCAGAAGCCCAAGCCTAATCCTCTCACCTCGCTGCTTGTTCGTGGCGTCCTGAGCTACGATGGCGACAAATGGGCCCACCATCGGAAGCTCATCAACCCTGCCTTTCATATGGAGAAGCTCAAGGTACGTAGCTGCTCTACGTAACTTGCTAATTTTGCCTGCCAATTGTCACAATTAGCAAAATAGCCTACCAAGTGAGCTCACCCTGCGTTACAAAACTTGCACCGTTTAAGATAGGCTCAGGTATCAAACAAACAAATAAGGCTTGTGTGTAGAAATCAAACCAGTTTTTGTGGTCACAGGAAAGAGCTCAAATCAAAATTGGCTTGTACTTTGGATTTGAATTTCTCTATTGTGGGCGCCCATGCGGGGTCCTTATGGGGACAGGCCGTGGTCCAAATTAGTGCCCCACTCTCTCACAAGTCACAATTGCTTGTCTATTTTCCTGCATATATAGATAATAGATGCATGCATATAAATTATAGCGGTTTTTCTATGAAGGGCATATACTAAGTATACCTAAAACTAAAACTAAAACGCTAAAGAGAAAATAATGAATCCATCAAAAAAAAAATTAAAAAATCAAAAATTTAAGATTTACAAAATATTTTCATGGTTAGTCTCTAATAGTGTGGCCTTAGGACACGTGGTAGAAAAATCTAAATTATTAAGCATGTATTAATTTCGATCTTTAGATCTGGAGAATAGATCGATGTGTCACATAAAGTCCCCGATATTTTAATAAAAAAGAGTAATAATTAATCCTTATTAATTAAACATATGGTTTTTATTTACGTAAGGGAAAAAAAATGATATTCCTAAATTAGTGCTGGACTATTTATTTAAGATTTTAAAATTGTTATTTTTAGACAAAAGATTAAAGAAAACTCCTTCCTTAACACAAGAATACGACTATTCTAAGGTTTTATAGAACAGGACAATTTAAGTGATAGTACAATTTATATCCGTACAATATACAGGAAGGCTTTTTGTGAAACAAGGCCTTTGCCTGTTGGCATATACATGTAACATGTTGTAGTTTCGTTACTTTCTGTTTCGTTGACTCAGTTGTAATAAAGAGTGACATTAATTCTGCTCTATAGGCTTTTTCGATTTCTCGTTTTGTCACACTAGATTAATTATACAGTACCCACTTACTAAATTGAACGTAGAAATTGTGAAAGTAAAACTGACCTTGAAATATGCAGCTGATGGTGCCTGCATTCTATACGTGCTGCTCCGAAACGCTGAGTTTATGGGACAACAAGGTATCAAACGGTGAGCATGAGATCGATGTGTGCAACGATCTCTTAAACCTTTCGGCCGACGCGATTTCGAGGTCGGCCTTTGGGAGCTCATACAAGGAAGGCAGGCGCATTTTCCAGCTCATCCGAGACCAGATATTCGTCACCGTCAAGATCACACAATCGGTCTATTTTCCAGGGCGCAAGTAATTATTTCACGATTTAGTTAGGATAGAGTTACTCTACCTCGTATCGAACCCGTGTTTAGTTACCAAAAACTAACATAACGGCATGTAGGTACCTCCCCACGGAGGAAAACAAGCAAATGAAAGCAATCGAGAGAGAAATCAGAGCCCTCTTGATGGGCATCATCCAAAAGAGGAAGAAGGAAGAGGATCACAAGGATGACTTGCTTGGTCTTCTCATGGATTCGAATTCGCAAAACGGTCAAGTTGGCGGTAAGACTAGAAAGCAGAAGATGATTCGAATCACAACCGATGAGGTTATTGACGAGTGCAAGTTGTTCTACATCGCGGGTCAAGAGACCACCTCTACGCTTCTGATATGGACCTTGATCTTGCTTGCCAAGCACCAAGACTGGCAAACAAAAGCTCGACAAGAAGCCCTTAAAGTATTTGGCACCAAGCCGCCAGAATTCGAGGGATTAAACCAACTCAAGATCGTAAGTGTGCATTACTCCTTCTATTGTCCAGCTGATTTTAAGATAGAACTTAATGAGCTTATTTATTGGCCTTACATAGTGCGTCGCGTTTCATTTTAGTTAGATATGTCATAACCGTCACCTTATATAGTTTGTTGATCATTTTCTACATGCAGATGAACATGATATTTCTTGAGGTGCTAAGATTATATCCGCCGGTAGTCGAATTAAGACGAAGAGCAGCCGACGAGAACACAAGGTTGGGAACCCTAGAATTGCCGAAAGGAACGCTCCTCAACTTGTCGATAATCCATGCTCATCACGACCCCAAAGTATGGGGTGATGACGCCAAGGAGTTCAATCCCGAGAGGTTCTCCCAAGGAATCTCGAACGCGTCTAAAGGGAATGTGTCATTCATGGGGTTCGGTTGGGGCCCGAGAATCTGCCTAGGATCAAATTTTGCCATGACCGAAGCAAAGATCGCACTCTCCATGATCTTACAACGCTTTACGCTTCAACTTTCACCATCCTATGTTCATGCTCCTAATGGCTATGGTATTCTTCGTCCACAATTTGGCGCTCCTATCATATTTAATCACGCGTGAGATTAGTGCCATGTACGTACCCGTCGTTTTAATTTTCTTTTGGTCGAAATTGTGTATGTGTAGTTGAACTTTACTTTACATCCTTTATCTGTTCATGCTCCTGGCGCTTATGGGATTCTTCATCCTCAGTTCGGTGCTCCTATCACACTTCATCGTCTTTGATAGCAGAGTATAACTACAAGAAAATGGGAGATGAACTTCCATTGCGTTACGCTGTCACACACATTAACTAGTTCAAGATTTTGAGCATGTACTTGGGTTGTACACCATTAGCATATAGTCCTAAATTTTCCTTCAACCAAAAAAAAAAAAAAATTACTCCTAAATTGTGTGTTAAGCTTTCTTGGTGAATGATATTCAATGCCAACCAATCTATCCGGCCGATAGTCCGATCCCTATAATGTAAACTCGTTTCCGTAATCTATATATTTGGCTTGGTTTCCAAAAAAATACTCCTTCCGTTTCACAATAAATGTCGTTTTAGCACTTAAAATTTGTTTCATATTATGTGTCGTTTTAGGTTTTCAAAGTGATTAAGTAGGGGTGAGTAATGATAGATTTTATTGGAATGTGTATTTGTTGACTAAAGTTGTTCATTCATTGACTAAAAAATGTGATGAGTGGTAAGGTTAATAAAAAGTTGTAAGTTTTAAAGGTGAATGATTGCTTTTCTTAAAAAATGTGTGAAGAGATAAAACGACACTTATTATGAAACAGAGGGAGTAATAAAGATTTATTTCAGCCAATGAAAACAATGAAATGTAAGAGGAAATACGTTCAAGGAATATGTTAGAAAATCTGTGGGAGTGTTTTGATAGTTTCAAACAGGTTGCTGACAAGAGTCGCCGACATCACAAAGATAAAATCAGAAGTCGCCGACAACCTCGACAACCTCGTTGCCTAGAAGTCCGAAGCCGTGCAGAACTCTATATAAGGCAAAGCGCGTGGTAGGTTTAAGGAAAGCGTGGAAGAGGATTCTGGAAGTTTTTATTAAGGCAAGAAGAAGAGCGAACATGCCGAAAATCTTCATGGAATATTGGGAGATAATTAGGAAGATTTTATTGTGTCTTAAGGAGCATTTTAGGAAAGATTTTGTAAGGATTGTATGTAATTCATTTCTTTGGCAAAAAGGATGAGTTATACCGCAATCTCTCTAGTATAAATACAGTTCGGATTCCTGAGAGAGTTAGGCAAAACGAAGGAAGAGAATACTGTGAGTACGGGTTTTTGAGAGAGTTTCCTGTACTGTGTGTGAGACTGTGAGTGTTGCTAGGGTAGAAGACAGGTTCGTGTGACTCGATCCTGTAAAAGGGAGAGTGTGAGAGGAGTTATATTGAGTGAGGGTTGAGTACATAGGCAGAGTAATTGCAAGAGAGGGCGTGGGATTCGCCGTAGCGTGGGATTCGCATCTTAGAGTAGGAGCACCTTTGTAAGCCCGAGAAATCAATATAACGAGTCGAATTACTCTTCAAGTCCTACCAAGTGAGAAGCTTGGGAGGCAGGTGGTTTTTCCCTACACAAACTAGTTGGTTTGTAGAGGGTTTCCACTCTAAATACCCGTGTCCAAATCTGGTAATTAAGTCTTTCTTGTGTTTGAATTTCCGCTACACAACCTAAGGTTGTTAACTCGGTCGACGACATCGTAGATGTCGGCGATTTATGGTACTAACACAGATCCTACATAATAGAAAACTAAGACTTGATACTAAGTGGGTGATGACACTAGGAAATTTAGAGTGTAACTTCATTTTATGCCCCTGCACAAAGTTTGGTTTATAACTAGTGCTGCGACATTATCCACTAGCGTAATTCGAGTTAACATACCCAGGGAAAATATGTATTAAAGTGGTTTACATGCGAATTAAATGATTGGTGAAATATGGGTAAAATTTAACAACCATTTCATAATTTTCATCCGATTTATCACTTGATTTGTTGTTTTTAGTTAGATTTGTCAATCCTCAACCGTTTACTATCCAATCTACCTGAATATTTTAACTTAATGTATACATTTAATTTTTAAAATATTGTAGAATAGTTGATATTCTTTAGCTTATGTTTCTTATATGTATGAAATTATTTTCTTTATTGATAGTGTATTTGAATTTTAATGTAACACCCCGTCATTCTGACAAGGCGTTACTTGGTAGTAGACCTCACGAAGCGCTATCAAGCTGGTTCGACAACAGAACATTCGGATCTTGCAACGCGGGCACGGCGAGAAAACATTGAAAAACATCCAACTTGTATTACGAAATAAAACTTTTACAAAACAGTTCATGATCCCAACTCAACGCCAGACTAATAATTACGAACCTCCTCAAACCCCAAGCACATCAACTAACAATTTACGATATGAAATTATACAAGATAATTCAAACAATAACATAAATTAGAATAGCAATAACCCTTCCCAAAACCCCAAACCATTCTATGACACGTATCGCCGCTTCGCACCACCAATCCGCCAAGTCCCTACACGGATTCCTAGATACCTGCAGTCTGAAAAATAGTTCCCCGAGGGGTCAGCTACTATTCTAATCCAAGTCAGAGAACATACAATACTAGCAGAACGTTTCAAAACGAGTTTCTAAGGTCAGCAAACAAGTCCGCAATCACACGCATAGCTCTAGTCTAGTCCTAAGTCCAGTTAGTCACACGCATTCAAATTCACTAGCAGCATCACAATAATAAACCCTCTCACACAAACATTCACGAATCCACACATTCACACACACACATACACAATCCTAGGCGGGGTGTTAACGGCCTCCACCCACAGCACCCGCATCTAAGACATCCTCCAGCCATTCCATTTTCCACACACTTCCAACCCCTGGTCGAGCCCCTACTAGAGCACTCGCCAAAACATTTTTATAAATTTTGAAGGGGCTCTCCTTGCCATACGACCATGCCTCTAGAAGTCCCCTTCTCCTCGGAAATCCGAGAACAATGCCGTACCGGTAGATGCCAACACACAGAAAACACGTGAAAACTTTTCATACGATAAAAACCTTTCGAAAACCAGTTGCACACAGAAACGCATACGATCACACACACACATATATATATATAGTAATAAAAAATTTTTATTTAAAATAATATAGTAGAGACTAATTCCCCAAAACCAATCCTACTAGCACAACACACAATCCAACAGGAATTGAATAGAACCACCTAGCTGAGCAAGTCGCAGAACGACTTACCTGAAAGACGAAGGAATTTCTTTACAAGCGAGGAATGACAATTGGCAACGGCTTAGCAAAATCACTCTCCTAAAAACGATAATTAATTTTATTAATTAGATTCTCAAATTAAGACGATTGTTTTTGATAAAAGAATTATAACGACTCAGATAATTTCAAACCGAACCCAACTAACCCGATACTAACTAGCCGCACACCCACCCACTATGGTCAAACTATTGACCAACCTCGCTATTGCTTCTCTTGTGGGGTCCCCTCCCAATTCTCCTTCTTTAGAATGAAAACCCATTTGACTTTTCTATCTAACCCCTATTCTTCCTCTACCTTTCCCGATGACCATGTTGCCTTCACTCTCTACACTGACCATACCCTTCCTTAATTAATCCTATTCCCCTAATCTCATTCTACACCACCGATCAACCTAAACTAATTAATTTTCCACATCCACACAACCACGAGCACCACTCCTCCCTGACCTTCCTTCCCCGATTTCCTTTTACTCTATCGCCGACTACTCTAGCGGACTCACGCCGTACAACACTAGGCAACAATCACGAACACCACTCCGCTTTTCCTTCCGATCACGCTCGGCCACCCCTCTTCGATCCGGAACTCCCACTGTCTCACGACACCCACCGAGGACGACCGGCCGCCCTTGCCGATCGGCCCTCTGCCCATTACCCGAACTCCACCATGCTACCCTACCCACACTTACCGGCCGATGACGCTCGACTCGACCCAACGACACCCAAACCCGACTCCTACGACCATGGAGGGAAGGAAAGAGACTTTACCTACGACGACGATGGAGAGCAACGACGATGGAAAGAAACGAGACTTTGGATGGGACTAGCGGCGTAGATCTCCTAGACGTACGCTCGGTGGTTTACGAGAAGGCTAATTGGAAGAGCTTAAATAGTACACCGTATCATTATTATTATTTCCTTTTCTTTTGCTTATATTTTTCCATAAGATAATAACATATCTTTCGGTTTAATAAGTATCTAGATTTTGCTAAGATTTGGATCTTACCCTCCTTGCAAGATAAGATATCTAGTTAAAGTTTAATTAATTTTTGTCTTCTCTTTTTTTTTTAAAAAAATAAAATTATTATGGATATTTTTAAGTCGGATTTAATATATACTAAAACCCCGAAATAACTTGCGGGTCAAGAAACGACACCGAATAAAACCGGATATTACATTTAATATCTATACTATATATTAAAGCCGGAGAATTTCGAGCCTCCACGTTAATTATGGCCCCACTTCATTAACAATTTTATAAGTTTTACTTTTCTTATTTATCTAATCTTTAATTTTATCTTTTTTCTTACCCATCTAATATCTATCTTTGAAGGCATAATATTTGTATTTAAAATTTCCTTAATTATCTAATCTTTAATTTTATCCTTTTTCTATTCTTCTAATATCTATCTTTAAAGCAATATGATCTATCTTTAAAATATCCCTCTATAAAAGATATATATTAATTAACTTATCTTACCTTTTTAATCTATTTATGTACGAAATAATTTTAAAAATTCGAATTTAAAAAATAATTTTAAAATAGAAGCCCCTTTTTCTAAATAAATTATATTTTTATCTTTGATACTAAATCATTTTTAATATAGTATACTAAATCAATTATAAAACACTAATATTAACAATTGATTTAGTAAATTATATTTTTAAAATTGATTTATTAACAATTTTTTATCTTTGACACTAATATTATATTTATATAATATTCAAAAAATTATAAAACACGAGTCGTGCATGGCACGACGGGTACAGCTAGTTAAGGATAATTTAGTGGTCCTTTAAGGATATATTATAAGAAGAATTCACAAATATTTTTTAATTAGTTTGGGTGATCTCTTCCTTTTCTTTTCCACTTACCAATCTTGTGAGTTGACTCGGCTAACTCAAGTTGATTGGTCATTGACCGTCACTGATCTACGCTTAATGATAGTAAAAGTATATATATAACTTAGCCATAATAGCTACTTAATTACATAAAATCACTCTATACTTTATTTTTCAACAAAAATATTAAATCTATTTTCTTAAAGTACTTAATGAGAATTATCACTTAATACACATAATCTTTATTATGTTTAAATTTTATATTTTTATGAATAAAAACACATGCCTAAATTTGTACATGTCATCAAAAAACTCTATCATTTTTGCATATTTTTCATATCCGTATGTATGTACACTACGCTTAGAAAAAGCAATGCTATATTAATTATTTTAAAAACAAATTTCTTAAATTAGTGCACACACTTTTAAAAAAAGTTACTCCCTTAATATCAACTATTTTAAAAAATATTCATGTTTATATTTTTTAATGAGAAATGGTAGATTTCTAAAAAGTTACATATGCTTTTGATAATTTGAAAAAGGGATTATTTTGCTATACAAATTTGAAACATGTGGTTCTTTATATAATAAAAAAATTGGATATTTTTTTAAAATAATCAACATATAATGTCATGGAAAAAAGAGTAAATATATATATAATTATAAAATTAGGCATTTTAAGAAAATAGATTAAATAGTACGGAGTATTTAAAAAAGCTAAAGATATGGTGATTATATGTAATTAAGTAGATATTATGGGTAAGTTCTATATAACTTTATCTTTTATATTATACTAAGGTTAATTACCACACAGAATTTACAAAACTTTAAGGCCACTACACAAAAATCCGAATAACTTTGTGTAGCACGCAAAATTTACAAAATCTCGTGGTTACTACGCGGAATTTCACAAAAGTTTAATTCTAATACAATTAATGAAACATTAAAAATTGTGTTTGGTAGCAACCTTGTGAGGAGAAAAGAAAGGGAAGGAAAACTTTAAAAAGAAAGGAAAGGAAAGGAAAAGTTCAGAGAGTTTTGAGCAAATTTCTATTTGGTCACCTTTCTTCTATGGCTTTCACTTATCCCTTAGGAACTCATGTATTGTGTCCCTCGTACGGGGGAATGATTGAATTATCCCTTAGGAACTCAGGTATTGTGACCACTTAAGTCTTTTTTCTATTTCTTAATAAAACGCTTATCCGAGGGCACGAAGAGTATTGTCTCTCCTTTAACCAAAAAAAATTAAAGTTGTGATTTAACAAAAATTCATGGATGACTAGATATAGGATGATGTAATTAACTAGCCTCGTGCTAGTAATTTTGTTTGGTCATGATTGTGAATAAAATAACCCTTTTTTATTAAAAAAAAATCATGGGTGACAGATCATCCATCCCACCCACGAATAACAAGTGAATTGGATATGAGTATAGTTATCAAATGGGTCGGTTCAATCATATTCAGTTACTTTGAGTTCAGACTGAGAACGGATTCGGATCAATCGGATTACGCGTCGTTGGGTAGGGTCATGAAAGGTTATCAGGTTGTTCAAGTTGCTTTAGGATGTCAAGAATATCGACATTTCAAAAGATTATTTTAATAATATTATGACTAAAATATTAACATTTAATAACAAATTATATTTTTTTCATTTTTTCATAAAAATATATTATAATATTTAAAATAAACATTATATATTACAGTATATATGTATAGGTGTATATATAACTAATGAAGTCATCTCAATGAGTGTGGATTGGGTTTAGGTTTCAGCCCAATCGGGTTTGATTTTTTTCTTTGTCCGGCGATTTTCAAATTGAGTTTCAACTTTGAGATTATCAGTCTCTTTGGACCAATTTTTCAAATCGAATTGAGTTTTAAAAGATCTAAATACGAGTGAAAATCTCAATAGATAATAGGTGAGTCAATGGACTATTTTTCCCGTGGATAGAAAAAGCCCTACCCCATGGATTATCAGTCTCCGTGTGGTTATCGCTACGTACATGAAATATCTCAAAAACCAATACAGATTGTCTTAATCAGATAATATAATGAATAGACTGTCTCAAAAACAAAGAAAGCAGATTTTCTTCCCTAAATCTTCCTATCATATAAACAAAGAATCAGAACATCCACTAAAAAGAAAAACAATTTTCATATTCGTAATTTCTCTATACCAAGCATTCCCCAATCCCCACTTCAATTATTGTGTTCTTCCACTAATCCACTATAACTACAAAGCTAGTACGAAAGGCGGCTTAAAAATGATAATAATAGAATTAAATAAATTAACGTGTCCCTGGTTCCTTGCCTTGCCGAGCAAGGGTCTGACCTCCTAGTGTAGCAAACTTTGAAAAGAAAAGGAGAAAAATGATAAAAGTACTTGGACAACAAGCTAGCTAGCTAGGTAAAAGTCTTCACTCTTTCTAGATTGTTGTTTAAGATAATATTTTGTGTTTGTATGTTATAATTTTTATATTTTTTCAAGTGTCTAGTACGTCACGTATTCATTGTTTATCACTTGTTACTATTTGTTTATTTATTGTTTATCACTTGTTACTATTTGTTTTGTTTTACTTAATTTGTTCGCCTTTTTATTTTTCCATGTTAGTAATTTTAAATATCGATTAATCTAATTATTAAATTTCTTCTCAATTACTTAATAGAGTTATCTTTTAATCCTTTCCTACCTTATTAAAAAATGGAAAAAAGAACACAGCTACTCAGCTAGTCCGCCGACATTCATTTCCTTAAAAGCCTGTCTCACGCATCAGCTCACTAATTTACCATGAGCTCTCCGATCCGAGACTGATTAGTAATCAGATTTCATCTCTCCTAGATACTCTATGCGATCCCACGTAATATTTGCGACCACCATAGTCCCTTTCCTCGAAAAAAAACTCCTTATAAGCACCAATCACTCCCCACTTCGATCAATTAAATTATTACGTACATACACTTACATAGCCCTACAAAGGCTCTCTATCTCTCACTCTCTCTCTCTTAACTAAGCTTTGACATGGCCATTTCAATACCAAGCTCTCTTGCATCAACAGCATATAACACAGTCGCGCTACTACTCGTAACCGTGCTGGTTGGCCTGATATGGAGCGTCCTCGAGTGGGTCTGGTTCGCTCCCAAGAGGCTCGAAAGGCGGCTCAGAAAGCAAGGAGTCGGTTGCAACCCCTACCGGCTCTTCCATGGAGACTTGAAGGACATCAGGCGCATGGGATCGGAAGCCAATAGCACTCCCATGCCCGGGTTCTCCCACGACTACTTGCCTCGTATCCGCCCTTTCCTCCATCGTACTGTTGCTAATCACGGTACGTACGTAAGTGTATGTGCTTGAATTTGTTCTAAACGCAACTTGTAAGTACAACAAACCTTGGCATGAACTCCGGTCACTAATATATAATCTCCGTGCTCATCGCCAATAATCATGTTGATAAGGCCCCTAGGTTTTGTTAAACTTGTTCACCGCCCTCAACCCCTCATATGTTGGGAGTTAGTTTTTTAACATAAAGCGGGGTAGGATAATATCCGTTACAAACAGCAAGACCGACCCATAATGAACAAACCAAGGTCCATCACCCCTCATATGACCCTTTAGGCCATAACAAAATATATAAAGATGGGAACACTCCAACCTGACTTCCTTTCTAAGAACCACACTGTTCTCATATGTGTATGTATGTGTGTATATACGTGGTGAAGGTAAAGTATGTGTGACGTGGGATGGACCGGTGGCGATAGTGAACGTATGCGAAGCGGATGTGGTGAAGGAAGTGTTGGCCAATTACTACGACTTCCAGAAGCCCAAGCCTAATCCTCTAACCTCGTTGCTTGCTCGTGGCATCATCACCTACGATGGCGACAAATGGGCTCACCATCGGAAGCTCATTAACCCTGCCTTTCATATGGAGAAGCTCAAGGTAACTGCTCTACGTACTTTGCTAATTTTGCCTGCCCTTCTCACAAACAGCACCACAGCCTACCAACTGAGCTTACCCTACGTTACAAAACTTGTATCATGTAAGATAGGCTCGGGTGTCAAACAAACAAATTAGTCTTGTGTGTAGAAATGAAAGAAGTTTTTGTGGTCACAGGAAAGAGCTCAAATCAAAATTGGCTTGTACTTTGGATTTTTATTTCTCTCTTGTGGGCGCCCAGCACGGTACTTGACACTTATATATGGGGACAGGCCGTGGTCCAAATGCCCCTCTCTTTGACAATTGCTCGTCTATTTTCGTACATACAAAACTTCTGTTTCGTTGACTGACTTGACTCAGTTGTAATAACAGAGTGACGACTCTTTTTTATAGGCTTTTTGGATTTCTAGTCTTACACACTAAATTCAACATTACCATGCATGCATGCCGAACTAGATTAATTCACTAACTAAACGTTAAAACATGCAGCTGATGGTGCCTGCCTTCTATACGTGCTGCTCCGAAACGTTGAGTTTATGGGACAACAAGGTATCAAACGGTGAGCATGAGATCGATGTGTGCAATGATCTCTTGAACCTTTCGGCCGACGCGATTTCGAGGTCGGCCTTTGGGAGCTCATACGAGGAAGGCAGGCGCATTTTCCAGCTCATCACAGATCAGATATTCGTCACCATCAAGATCACACAATCGGTCTATTTTCCGGGGCGCAGGTAATTATTTCACGATTTGGTTAAGGTAGAGTTACTCTACCAAATTAACATATATAACGGCGTGTTCGTGTAGGTACCTCCCCACGGAGGAAAACAAGAAAATGAAATCAATCGAAAGAGAAATCAGAGCCCTCTTGATGGGCATCATCCAAAAGAGGAAGAAGGAAAAGAATCACAAGGATGACTTGCTTGGTCTTCTCATGGATTCGAATTCGCAAAACGGTCAAGTTGGCGGTAAGACTAAAAAGCAGAAGATGATTCGAATCACACCTGACGAGGTTATTGACGAGTGCAAGTTGTTCTACATCGCGGGTCAAGAGACCACCTCTACGCTCTTGATGTGGACCTTGATCTTGCTTGCCAAGCACCAAGACTGGCAAACAAAAGCTCGACAAGAAGTCCTTAAAGTATTTGGCACCAAGCCGCCAGAATTCGAGGGATTAAACCAACTCAAGATCGTAAGCGTGCATTACTCCTTTACTCCTTCTATTGTCAATTGATTTTAAGATAGAAACTCGATCACCATTCACCGAGCTTAGTTAATGGTCTTACATGTCATTGCATTTCATTTTAGTTACATATGTCACAACCATCACCTTATATCTACAGTTTGTTGATCATTTTCTACACGCAGATGAACATGATATTTCTTGAGGTGCTAAGATTATATCCGCCGGTAGTCGAATTGAGACGAAGAGCTGTCGAAGAGAACACAAGGTTGGGAACCCTAGAATTGCCGAAAGGAACGCTCCTCAACTTGTCGATAATTCATGCTCATCACGACCCCAAAGTATGGGGCGATGACGTCAAAGAGTTCAATCCCGAGAGGTTCTCCCAAGGAATCTCGAACGCGTCTAAGGGGAATGTGTCGTTCATGGGGTTCGGTTGGGGCCCGAGAATCTGCCTAGGATCAAATTTTGCCATGACCGAAGCAAAAATCGCACTCTCCATGATCTTACAACGCTTTACGCTCCAACTTTCACCATCCTATGTTCATGCTCCTAATGGCTATGGTATTCTTCGTCCACAATTTGGCGCTCCTATCATATTTAATCGCTTGTGAGACTAGTGCCATGTACCTGCCGTCGTTTTATCTTTTGGTCGAAATAGTGTATGTGTAGTTGAACTTTACTTTGCATCCTTTATCTGTTTTTTTATTTATACTTGGAACTATGTATAACTGCATCAAAGTATTTATAGATGATAAGATGTTTGTTATACAATGACCCCTGAATTAACGAAGATCATATATATCTATGATGTGCATTGTAGAACACTATACCAGCATCATGATTTAATTTGAACACTATACCAGCATCATGATTTAATTTGAACACTATATTTGGTTTTTGTTTTTGGTCAAAACGATATTTGTTTTTTTTCGTCGAAACAATATTTGGTTTTTTTGGTCGAAACAATATTTGGTTATTTCGTTATTCATCTTTTGCCACTATAGTTGGTTATTTCGTTATTCATCTTTCATCACCTTCATTGCTATGGCTACCTTACAAGCAACACGACAGGAACAACTCTTTCTGTCCATTCGGTAGTTGCGGAGCTGGTCAAGCAAGTTCTTTCCAACGCCGACCACTTCAGTTCAATCATGTTCGTGTTTGAAATCAGTTGACACATTCAGTTTCAACTCATCAAGCAATAAAGATGCAAGTCGTCATCCTGCCTCCCACTTTCATTGCCAATAACATTCCATCCAAACCAAATCCATGACATCTGAAAGAAACTACTTACAGCCTAGAAACATTTAATGCAACGCAAGTCATCCTACCCAGCACAAGATTGAGAATCCAACAGACACAATGCTTGGATTTCAATGTCCAAAATCCACAACCCTAGCATCAGATCAGTTTCCAACATTTACAAAATCCACATTAAGTTAACCCAGAGATTAGTTCACTCTTCACCTGCCTTTACTTACAGAGATGCCGTTCTTCAACAGCGCTCAGTCTCAAACTTGAGAGATACACCCATGCTAAAAAGCTCTTGGCTGAGCAGCTTCGCGCCATACGGAACATTCACCTTCACAATATCCTCAGCTGACTCGCAGAGCCTACAGTAGGGCCCGCGAATCTTCTTCTTCCCACCGGACCTCAGGATCACGTTTGCAACGTTCTTGCAGCTTCTGCAGATGTGCATTTGAGAGGAATCACTCAGAGTGAAAAGCCGCTCATGGAGATTGGCTGAAGCACCATGTGCAATGAGACAATCCCGCTCCATCTCTCCAAACTTGATCCCTCCAAACCGTTTCCTGTCTACCACGGGCTGCCTAGTCAGCGGGTGCACGGGCCCCGTGTTGCGGAACTTCACCTTGTCTTCTGACATGTGGATTAGGCGCTGATAGAAAGTGGGGCCCATGAAGATCATTGACCGGATCATTTCCCCTGTTCGGCCGTTGTAGACCCTTTCTTTTCCCCATCTGGAGAATCCAGCCCTGCCCAATTGTGGAGTGTATATTCAAATTTCAGATAGACAAGCACAACATAAAATATTAATTCAGGTAGTAAAAGATGGAATGAGATCCAGTAGATTTGGAGGGTCAAATATTTCAGACAATTTGGCAAGAAATTTTAACCTCCAATATCTTGTTTTACCCTGCAAGCATTGACACCATCCACTCAGGGATAAAGGTGAAGCTCTCCAAGGTCAATTATTAATGGTTCAATGTCTTTGAAACACTCTATCATAACAATGCAGCATACCTGTGAAGTTGGTCTGCTATAGCATCAACGGATAAAGCGGAGAAAGGGGTGGCATATTTTGAGGGGTCACCACGAGCAAGGGCAATCCCTTTCCCGAGGGCGGCTTCCAGAAGCTGGCCAGGAGTTTGTCTTGATGGAAATGCATGTGGGTTAATCACAACATCTGGAACTATCCCTTGTATGGTAAAGGGGAAATTTTCTTGTGACTCTAGACACCCAAGCACACCCTTCTGTCCATGCATACTTGAAAATTTATCACCCAGACAAGGAGAGCGCACCTGAACAAATCACAGCTATGAATCCTCTGAAAGAGGTAGATTAAGAATTGGACAAGCATGTATTTCTTGCCCTTCGTCCTAATAAAGCCCCATATGGCCATTTTTTTCATGTCAGATTTATTTCCACAGAAAATCTTATTATTTTTCAAGCTATTTATTGGGGAAAGCACTAATTAGAGTGAGAAATTATGCACTGGACAAAATCGACTTCACGCTACCGAAACAAATTCTTGAAACAGAAAGGATATGCTGTTTAAATAGTTTCTCTTTTTGTTCTCTATCTTCCTGTATGACAAGAAACTTACCTGTCTCATAGAAACTACAGCAAAGTTCTTGCCGTCCTCGTTAGCTGATAGGACAACTTTCTGCACCATCCCTTTCTCAGTATGTTTCAGTTTAATGCTGTGGTCAGCTCCAGCAGCTGTGCACTTCCCAATGACAATATCACCTTGTTGCATGTTTGCACCAATGTAGGGAAAGCCGTCATCTTCTAGACAATCCACACGTCCAATTTTGCTGGGTGTCTTGCCAAAAGAGATCACATCGTCCAGCTTTCGTCTCTTATCCTCAGAGTCTTTGTTTTCTACGTCTGCCTTGTAGCTTCTTATATGCTCAGTTCTAAACATACCTCGCTCCAGGGAAGCCCGGTTCATGACCAACGAATCTTCCTGATTGTACCCAAGGTGAACATTGACTGCCACAATGGCATTCTGCCCATTGAAGTACTCTGGTCTTGGCATGAGGTGATTCTTACCAGAGGAGTTTCCCGACTTTCCAAGAACATCAGAAAGAACCGTCCTGAAGAGTGGCTTCTGTGGATAGTACAGCTGGTGAGAAAGAGTATCTACTCTGATATTAGAGTTTGTAGTGGAAAACCCAATTGCTTGGCCAGAGTGCTTCTCAGACTGGTACAGAGCTCTTCTGGCATGGTCATGGTTAACAAAAGGAATAAGCCCACTGCTTAAACCCAGTAAGAAAGAACGGTCCAGCTCACAGTGGGTGTACTTAGTTTGTACTCTTCCTCTGACTCCCATAAATAGGTATTTGATGCCCCAGGCTACCTTGCAATCTTCCTCTTCCTCAACTCCTATCATTTCAATTATCCCCTTTTCTACAAGATCTTGAAAGGTGTAATCATCCCCTTTCAAGGAATTAATCTTCATCAGATTTTCAACAACTAAAAGGGGGCGAAGAATCCTTCCAGCATCACAAAAGATGCGCACTTCTTCATTCTGAATGTCTCTTTTAATTTCGACCTAAACAAGGAATTAACAAAGATAAACATAATTCATTGAATACAGAAAGCCCATGATGAGCATATGCATATATGAACAGGAAAGCAATGGCAATAAATAGCCAAAACACGTTAGAAAAAGGACCACGCAGACAAAAAAGGAGTGAGAAGATGAAGAAGCAAACGTACAACAGTGACTCCATGGAAATCAAAATATAACCCATGAAGTACAATCAAACAATGAAGTCTTTAAAGGAAGAAATGATGAAAGTAAGTATTTCTAAGGAGGAAAACACAAGAGTACCTGGCTTGGCAACTCTGTCGGCGTCGTCTCTTTCTCAACTCATCAGCAAATGCAGGTGAATCGGTACATACTCCTACCCATTCACCATTCAACAGGACTTTATCTTTACCATTGAGGGAAGTGCAAGTGTCATCAACAAGTTTCTCCATACCATAACTCAACAGTTTTTCAGCTAGCGGCTCTTTGGTGGCTGTACTAACAACCCCAGTGATAGCCAAATTTTTTACAAGCCCACAGTTTTCGCCATCTGGTGTTGCAATGAAACAAAGCCTTCCCCAGTGTGATGGGTGCCTGCATCATAAGACAGCAGAAGTCACCACCAAACAACAAAAACATACACCAATTGGCTGCAATCCCCCTTTAACTACTGAGATAGTCACAAAATTTTAAACTGCTCTAAAATAAACTCCTAAGATCATGATATATGAAAGATCATCCTAAAAGACTATTCAGGATTAAAGATGCCATGAACTTCTCAAAATCAGTTTTTAACTCCTGCAAGCACCAACACCACACCATCCCCATCCCCAGCAGAGTACACCTACAAAAACCTTCAGATAGTTTTATAGATAATACAAAAATAGAGAGAAAACAGATCCAACTTGATGGCATAAACTAATCAAAAGATAACAGTACAAGAGATAAATGTTCAGATAACTCACAGAAATCATAATAAATTGAGATGCCATATATAAGATAATCATACAGGCAGAATATACACAAGATATTAAAAAAAGAAAAAACTGTACAGAGACAAGGGGTAGACAAGATTTTGAAATTCCTTACGGGTATCTGGCATCGCCGACCTTCCCAGTGTAAGAAACATGCTGGCGCGACTTGCGCAAATCACACATGGCTTGTAATGGATTTGTCCGCCTTAGGTTTGCAACAACACCAGCAGTCCTCTCCATACGTTTAAATGGATGTGACCATTGCCCCGTTGAGAATGCTCTAGAGAAGCCATTGGTGACAACAGAAGCATCAAAGTATTGATCAATTGTATCTATATGCCGATCCCCATATAAATCTTTCTGCAGTAATTTCACCATGCGTCTTTCTGCATGTCTAACATGCACATAAAGCTCACGTTCAAGAAGCTCACCAGCCAATTCTAACCTTTTATTTCTAAAGTCATCTCTATTCTCAACTTTCCTTCGGCCAGAAAAGGCCTGCAAGAGGCAATTCACCATATATCCAAGAAAACGAGCTTTCTGTTTAAGTCCACTCAGCTCTGGGAACAAATCTTTCTGTATTGATTCCTGTACAGACTCTTGTGGAGGATATGGACATGATTTTACACGGTTCTCAAGGTAACTAAGAGCTTGATCTCTGTGTCGAAAACCATCACACTCCTCATCGGCATCATGAATAGAAGCCATTAAAATATTGCCAATTTGCCCATTTGATGTGTCACAGTCTATTAGGTCAACAACTTCCCTATCAGATGACACCCCTAGAGCAAAAAACAGCACCCAAACAGGAATTTCCACGAATAAACAATACACTCTCAGGACCTTTTCTCCCCCTCCAATGTTTTCAGCTTTTGGATTTTCATCAAGTTTAACAAGAGCCTTTCTCTTCTTAGAAGGAACTCTATATGAAACTTTCCAGATAGGACTGCTGGAAATCCACAGCCGGTTCAAGCAAATCTGCTCTTGAGCTATAAAAGCCTGCGATATAGAATAACAATCCATCATCTTTTATAGTTATCAGTTGGCTCAGAAGGAAGGGGAACAAACATGACCAAGTAACAGTATAATAGAGTTCTATGGAACTTGAGTTTTAAGGAAGGACTGGGATACAGAATAAAGAATATACAAGCATAAAATCAAAAATATGCTTCAATCATAGGTCACAGCGCATTAGGGCAAAGCAGGGCAGCAGCCGCAGCACACAGGCAGATGCTAAAATGTGGGATAATATAAAACTTATGCAAGGGAAAGTTAAAGAGAACTAAAAAAAACAGAAATGCCATGATGTCCCCAGCCCCACAGTTTACTATCACATTTTCCAATTCAGATTGGGAATCACATCATCTAAGCTTCGTGAATTTGAAATATGTTGTTCGCATAAGTGATGTTTCTATATACATTTCTCAGTTAAATTGTAATGTAAAAGAGTAAGTTTGATGCATGCCTTAGCTGGAAAAGAAGCTTTTCCAAAAGAAAATATGAAGGTAATGATTACTGTGCAAATATAAGTTAAATAAATAAATAAATAAACAAAAAGGAAGATTGGGTTAGAAACTATATCAATAAATATTCATATATGAACCAAACTATGCATTGAAGAATCCAAGATGTTGTTCTCTATGACCAAAATTTCCAATGATGAGACGACCAATTAAACATAAAAATGAGATGCATATATTTAGTATATTGGACATAAAAGGGGCAAATTTTTTAAAATTTGTTTAATTTATAAAAACGAAAAAAGGTGTCTGCAGACTAAAATTGAAAACTAAGAAGTTAAATTTCAGCAGGTTGATGAAGATGGCAATAGGTTGATAGTATAATTAACATTCTCCTAAACTCCAGTTGCATATAAATATAAATGAGATTTACTTCGCAAAGATTGCGAAAAAAAAAAACGCAGGATGCAGCCAAAAAGAGGTACAACACCACACCTTCTCAGCACCCTTGACGATAAAGTAGCCTCCATGGTCGAAATCACAATCGCCTTTTTCTGCATTTTTCATTCTGCAGAGATCAGAGTTCACCATTACAGGAATCCTGCCGAAGAGGACATCCTTGTCTTCCTGGAGTACAACTTCCTTGTGCAGGAATTGCTCCTTTCCAGTCTTAAATTTATCACCTCTTTTCATCTGCTGAGTGTATACCTAATGTAGAAGGATTGAAAGATACGTAAGTGATATCCAAACACAGCAAATCATACATTGCAAAACTTACTAATCTTTGGATAATGGAAGACTTGTAATCTAATGAGGGATACAACTTCCTGGGAAGTTGGAACTTAATATAAAGGATCACAGTACTTAAAGGGTGATTTTTTTACAAGGGAAAATTCTCTGAAGAAATTTTGTATACCTCCTAACTTAAAAGAGAGAATAAAAACGGGAAAAAAAATCGAAAAAGGAAGAAAAAGATTGTTACAGAAGTCGCTGAATAAGTGAACAAGGAGGCACTTCAATCCTTTTAAGATAAAAATCACCGCAAGCAAGAGCTATACATAAAATCAGGGTTGTTAAACCAACAGAATCAAATAAAAATTACAACAGCCGTAATAGCAACTTCCAGTATAGCTTTTTCAGAGAAACTGTCTCATTCTTGAAAAGCATGAGTCACATTGCATAAGAAAATAAGAGAAATGCCATAAAGTTCGGTTCTAAGAGGATAGAGACCATTTACTAGATATATTATCGTTTGTCTGCTTTTTAACTTACTCTTTTAAGGGAATAGCTAATCAAGCATCAAAAGTAGTATGTTAAGCTCCAATAAGAAACTCACAAGTTACTGATCATGAGATAAGAACATAGTACAGTTTTGTGCAACAGCTCATGAGGCTACAGGCGATAAAAGGATGCATCAAAAAGAAGAGTGTCCCCTACTCCTTAGTTTATCTTACATATTGATCATTCCATTTGTCACTTATTCATACATGCTGAATTACTAGCATAACTAACATATTTCACACCAAGTGTACGCTTAAGGAACAATAATAATGAAATATTTTGCAGCAGAAAAACTGAGTAATATTGCAATAAACTAACAAACATAGGCAGCAGTATCAGCAGCAAACCTCAAAATGTGTTTTAACTTTAATCCTGGCAGAATATGTCATGTGCTGGAGGCGGGCATGCTTTGGATACATATCAAGGTACCCTTTACCACCATCGTTTTCTTCACCTGTGTAAAATGTGGGGAGCTCAAGGCTGACATCACCGAATTGGACCCGAGCATGTCGGAAGTCGCCATCGCCTTTCTTGGAGGGATCATACCCTGGCTCCACTTTGATCTCGCCAACACTCTCAAAGACCCTCTTAATTCCATGTCGAATGAAATCATTATACGAGTTGATCTGGTGACTGACAGGCCCATGTTGTCTGAAAAAGGCAGATGACGCTTTCTTACAAAAACCAGCCAGTCGGGACTCGCCAAGCTCAACAAAATCAGAGTAATCAAACTCTCCATCATCAAAATCATCTTCGTCATCAATTTCCATGTTAGAAGCTTTCCCATTGGCGCTGGTATTACCCAGATCTTCCTTTGCATCAGCAACCATGATCTAAACAGTGAGATAAAACAAAATCAGAATCAAAAACACATATGCCTGAATTAACTTGCTCAGAAAAACAGTTTGGACAGGATAAATGGTCGACATGAAAGGTCCAAGTTAGGGAATCACACTAAACCATCATTTTGGGATGGATAAGAAGAACACCACGGAATAAGTTATTCCAATCCAAATTAAACGACAACTCTGCAACACACAATGCTGATCTACGAGTAAAAATCCGATTTTGAAGCATGCAAAGAGGCACATTGCATTACTAAGAAATCAGCACGCCACTCAAGACCAGACCTTCCCATTTGCTCCAAGTATCAAAGGTAACATTCATGGAAGGAAGAACATGAAGGCTATATTCTAGCATGAACATAGTTCACAATTTAACATAAAGAGCGCAGAAATTTCAAAAGCGCCAACAAGTCCAGAATTATAGCAGATAAGGAGGAAAAGAACGATGTTTTGGAAAATCCTGCCCTAGAACATACCAGAGAACGACGGGATCAAGAGGCAGTCGCCAATGGAGATGACCGGAGAACGCCAAAGAGAGCGTCGCCGTTGATGGGCCAAGTGGGTTCAGGTGGGAGTAACTTGGTGTGTGTGAAGAACCAAATGCCAGAAAGCGAGTAAAACAGAGTGAGGGTTTTGGGCAACAGGCTTTTATACCTTGTTTTAAGGGCGTGTTTGGATTGTAGTATAAAATACGTTGACTCCTTTTTTTAGGTAGAAAAATACGTTGACTCTTTTAACTACCCATCATTCGCCATTAACATTCCACACCATAATAATACAGTATAAAATTGGCAGAATACATCAATCCCCGTACTTACACGTTTTTTCTCATTGAACCCCTATACTTAAAATTGTTCAATCAGATCCCTGTACTGCCCCAATTTTGCCTATTGAACTTTTCTGCTTACGTGAACAAACGCGTGATTTACAAACCAAGCTAAAGCGAGTTGTGCCAATGTTATGTGGTGACATGGAAATTAAAAAAAAAAAAACTAATTTTTGCTGCCAATCTCTTCTTCCTCCAATTTGCCAACGTGGCAGAGATGGCAGTTGAGATTGTGCTGCCAATCTCTTCTTCCTCCGACCCCTCCGCCGGACGCTTTGCAAATCCTGCTCCTTCGAGTCAGGCGGCGATGGAGGCGGTGCTGAATCTTCCGGCAAGCACTAGCCAGCTCGACATCGGAGCCGTTCTACTCATCACCTTCAATCTTGTGCGAACTCATCGCAAATTCCCCACCTTCCGCCCTCGAATCCTCCCTTTCCGCCACCGGAATCACTCCTTACTCCGACGTGGTCGAGGAAGAGAGAGAGAGTTCGGAAGCAATAAACATAGTTAATTGTTGTGCGCTTCTCTACAACTTCCCCCTTCTTCTCGCTGTCGTCTGCCCCCGCACTCCACAGCTTGTCTGTAAATCAATTCCCTCCCATCCCTCCATCCAATCCTCTCAACATTCATTCAATCTCCCCACCAAATCTCTACCGAACTCCTCCTCCTCCTCCGTGCTCACCCAATTCTTGCAACTCAGCCGGAAATCCAAAAACACGAAACCCTAACCCCCAATTCCAACTTCCAAATCCGGATCCTGAACCCTAACCCCCAATTCCAACTTCCGAATCCGGATCCGAACTCCTCTGTTCCGCCTCCGCCGTCTCCATCCAAGTCTCCACCACCACCACCGTTGTCTCCGCCTCCGCCGTCTCCATCCAAGTCTCCCATCCCAAGGGCGCCCTCAAGTTCTTCAGATGGTCAGGCACCAACCGGAAGCCTACCGCCGATGCCTGGAATCTGGTCGTCGATCTGCTCGGAAGCCCACCGCCGACCCAAACGTGAAGAAGAAAAGGGTTTTTACGTGGAGGGATTTTTTTTTTCCACCAGGAAAACCAAAAGGGATTTTTTTAATAAGCTTTTAAAATTTTTGAAATTAAATACAATTATTTGGCATTACGTGGGCATTATGTGGATATAGTTGGCATTACGTGGCTATTACTATGACACGTGGCCGCGCGTCAGACTCACGTATTGGGGAGAATTCAATGAAGGGTTTAATAGGTCAAAGCGCGGGCAGTACAGGGGTCTATTTGCACATTTTTTTGTATAGGGGTCCAAGGGGAAAAAAGTTGTAAGTACGGGGGTCTGTTGATGTATTCTGCTGTATAAAATTACTACATTTACTTCAATCAAAAGTGAGCTAGCTAGCCACTCAAACAACAAATTCGTTGACTTTGAGCTGATACAAGAACACACAAAAAGAGCTTTACTTTGCACTAATTTAGCACGGAAGATGGAGCTAGGAATGGCCACCATCGTTTTCTCCGTGGTAATTGCTTTGTTGTTGACATTGGGTTGCAAACTGTTGAATTGGGTTTGGTTGACACCCAAGAAAGTTGAGAGGATCTTGAGACAACAACATCTCTCAGGTAACTCCTACAGGCTTCTGATTGGAGATGCAATCGTCATGTTTCGAATGCACAAACAAGCAAGATCAAAACCTATGGATTTCTCTCACGACATCTCCTCTCGTGTTGAGCCATTTTTGCATCAAATCGTCGAGAATCATGGTAAGAGTAGTTATTTTTCATTTTTTGGGATACTTGAGATGTATAGATATGCATCAGATCTCAAATCCTCCAAAGACTGAATCTTTGGAGGTTATATATAGGTTTTTAGATTGAAGGGCTGTCCAGAATTTGCATTTGTCAAATGAGTTTGCAATTGGTTCGTAACAAATTCATCATGGCAGTTAAAGCTTGTGCTGTTGATAATCTCAGCCTTGATAATCTCCTGTTGTGTTCATATAAAAAAAAACTGTCAAAGCCAAAACTTCAGCAAATTAACATGGTGCAAACTCTTGATATACAATTAGAAATGAGGTTGTTCATTGTTGTTATGAAGGTAAGAATTCATTCGCATGGCTCGGAACTATGCCAGTAGTGGTGGTGACAGAGGCCGAGCTAGCAAAAGAAATTCTCTCAAGACGGAGTGACTTCCCGAAACCATACTTCAAGGCTGCGGCATCGATTGCACCAGGAATAGCATCTTATGAGGGTGAAAAATGGGCCAAGCATAGAAAACTAGTCAATCCAGCCTTCCACATGGAGAAACTGAAGGTTCCTTAATCTTCAACTTTTGCCAAAATTTGACAATAGTTAAGTTGGACTACATGACAATCTTGTTTTCTATTATTTTCTTACAAAATCTGCAGCTTATGGTGCCAGCATTTCAAACAAGTTGCTGTGAGATGATCAAGAAATGGGAGGAGTTGGTGCCTGAAACAGGCTCAGTGGAGCTTGATGTATGGCCACACCTTACTAGTCTGACAGCTGATGTCATCTCTAGGGCCGCGTTTGGCAGTAGCTTTGAAGATGGAAGAAAGGCCTTTGAGCTCATCCAGGAGCAAACTCAAATCTTCGCAAACAACGCATTAGAGTTGATCTTCCCAGGACTAAGGTAACTGTCTTATTGCAATGTAAATTGTAATTGTGTGAACTTGTAATAAAGTGATACGGACCCGGTGTGGATCACGTACCGGACCCTTGTTGGTCAAGGGGTGAGACGCTCGCCCGGTGTGGACGACGGCTCGCGCGATGGGCGTTGGTAACGCCAAGAACAAAGAGGACCAAAGAGAATTAGGACAAAGGCTAATTTCTCTGATTAATTCCTCAAGGAGATAATTAGGAAGTATTTATACCTATGCCCTAGACGGTTCAATAAAATGCATCTCAGGAAAGAACCGACAAGAAAACCCGAGAGGAGAGACTTGCTCTTGTTCCAAAATTACAATTCGAATAAAATACTAAATCCAACTGAAATAAAACAAATAAAACCACAATTACGCATCATAGCGTTTCGGTCTTCGTATCTCTCGAATAGGCCTCGTACGCTTCGATGGCTCGGTCTGCTGTGCCGTATCAATCTCCCCCCGTTGAGATTCGGCTTGTCCTCAAGCCGTAAAGAGGGAAAGGCTCGGCGCATGGACTCGACGGGCTCCCATGACGTGGCTGCAGGCTCGCCATCTTCCCATTCCACCAACCACTCTTTGCGCGGCTCGCCCTCAACCATCACAACGCGTTCGGCCGTGGCTCGCAATGGACGTGAGATTGGACGATCATAAAGGAACTCGCCCGGAAGCGACGATGGTGGTGTGTCGGTGCCATTTGGGACAAAAGGCCGCAACAAGGATACATGGAAGACGTTGTGGATGCGTGCGCCCGGAGGAAGCTGAAGACGATACGCCACTGCGCCGACGCGCTCGATGATCCTGAAAGGCCCATAGAAACGTCGAGACAACTTGTTAGATAAGGGACGTGCCACCGAGTGCTGACGGTAGGGCTGGAGCTTGAGCAAGACGTCAGCCCCAACGTCAAACACAACGTCACGACGGTGTTTGTTGGCTTGCGCCGTCATGCGCTGTTGCATCTTCCGAATGTTGTCCCTGAGAAGTTCAATAACCTGCGCTCGGTCTCGGATGGCCTCAGAAGCCGGGGTAGGAGGACCCGTCGGTATAGTAACCCGACTCAGAGGTGGGGGTTCGCGCCCATATAAGGCCCGGAATGGCGTCATGCGCGTGCCCTCATGAAACATAGAATTAAGCGCCAATTCTGCCCACGGTAAGAAATCATACCAACGACGCGGCCGACCATGAGTGAATGCGCGGAGGTATTGTTCCAGGCCCCGGTTCCGGACCTCTGTTTGGCCGTCCGACTGAGGATGGTACGCGGTACTATGATGGAGCTTAGTGCCGCTGAGCCGATGAAGTTCCGTCCAAAACGCACTCGTAAAGATAGCGTCCCGATCCGACACTATAGTGGCCGGCACTCCGTGATGCTTGACAACAATTTCGACGAACACGGCGGCCACCTTAGGCGCATCATACTTAGGCCCGAGAGCCCCAAAGTGAGCATATTTGGATAACCGGTCAACGACAACCAGGATAGTCGTATAGCCGCGGGAAGGGGGAAGAGCGGTAATGAAATCCATGCTCACGTTGTCCCATACTTGTAAAGGTACGGGTAACGGTTGGAGGAGACCCGCGGGTCGTTGTGTGCTATACTTGGTAGCCTGGCACACGAGGCAAGAAGTGACGAATCCCCGGACATCACGTCGCATTCCGACCCAATAAAACACAGCAGCGACGCGCCGGAAGGTCCGGTCTATGCCCGGATGGCCGGCTGATGGCGACGCATGAAACTCGGCCAAGATTTCCGAACGGAGGGCTGACTCGGCACTCACTACGAGACGGTGATCATAGTACAAGACCCCATCGTGAACCTGAAAGTGCTCGGGAAGCTCACCCGCAGCCGTTTGCACATGCCACGCAACTAGATCTGGCATTGAAGTGTTCTCGTGCCGTAAGCGCCCCAGGAGGTTCGGTAAAGGCGACGAAAGGCCCATGAATTGTTTGATTTCGGCGTCGTCATCTATCATGCAGCGAGAAAGCGCATCCGCCACCTTATTACTTGCGCCCGGTTTATACTCAATACGGAATTTGTAGCCCATGAGTTTGCGGATGAAGAATTGTTGATCGGGAGTTTGAATTACTTGAGATAGGAGCTCCTTGAGGCTCTTTTGATCACTTCGAATGAGAAACTCCCGGCCAAGTAAATATTGTCGCCATTTCTGGACGGCGGACACAATAGCAAAGAGCTCACGATGATAGGCCGAAGATCCACGGCGTCGCTGACCCAACTTCTTACTATAGAATGCAAGGGGCTTTTCATCTTGTAATAACACAGCCCCCACGCCTTCATCAGACGTGTCCGTCTCGACCACAAACGGCTTGGAGAATTCCGGAAGCTGGAGGATGGGCGGCTTCAGCATCGTGTCTTTGAGAAGCTGAAAGGCTTGAGTGGCTTCCTCGGACCACACAAACTTATCCTTCTGTAATAAAGACGTCAAAGGGGCAGCTAGCAATGCGTAGTTCCGGATGAACTTCCTGTAATAACCCGTGAGCCCTAGAAAGCCCCGTAGCTGCTTAACGCTCTTCGGTGTAGGCCAATCAGCCATCGCTGACAACTTAGAGGGATCCGCTAACAGCTGGCCAGCCCTAACAATATGACCGAGATACTCCACCGTGGTGGTTCCGAAGGAACATTTAGAGCCTTTGACGAAAAAATTATTGTCTTGTAAAACAGTCAAAGCCAACCTGATATGCTCGGCATGCTTCTCCAGAGAGGGGCTATAGATCAAGATGTCGTCAAAGAAGACGATAATAAAATCACGCAGATACTGAGCAAAGATCTGATTCATCGCTGCCTGAAATGTAGACGGGGCGTTGATCAATCCGAAAGGCATGACGAGAAACTCGAAATGACCGTCATGAGTACGGAACGCTGTCTTATAAATATCGGCAGAATGCATACGGATCTGATGGTAGCCTGAGCGTAAGTCGAGCTTAGTGAAATAGGTAGCCTGACCCAACTCATCAAACAATTCTTCAGCTGTTGGGATGGGAAATTTATCCGCCACAGTAGCGGCATTCAAGGCCCTGTAATCGACACAGAATCTGAAACTGCCATCCTTCTTCTTGACTAGCAAAGCCGGAGAAGAGAAGGGGCTAGTGCTATGCCTGATAATACCGCGTTTAGCATGTTGAGGATGGTGTTGGACCGGTGGGTGCTGACCTCCACCGCCGACTTGAGAGAGTCGATATCGGTGGTGACAGTCAGGATCATATCCTGGAATTTCGCGACAGAGGCGCGGAGGTCATCGTCCGCCGGCGTGGAGGAGCCCGAACTGTTAGGATCGGAGGACATGGTTCACGAGATGGAAGCACCAGTTGATATGGACCGGGTGTGGATCACGTACCGGACCCTTGTTGGTCAAGGGGTGAGACGCTCGCCCGGTGTGGACGACGGCTCGCGCGATGGGCGTTGGTAACGCCAAGAACAAAGAGGACCAAAGAGAATTAGGGCAAAGGCTAATTTCTCTGATTAATTCCTCAAGGAGATAATTAGGAAGTATTTATACCTATGCCCTAGACGGTTCAATAAAATGCATCTCAGGAAAGAACCGACAAGAAAACCCGAGAGGAGAGACTTGCTCTTGTTCCAAAATTACAATTCGAATAAAATACTAAATCCAACTGAAATAAAACAAATAAAACCACAATTACGCATCATAGCGTTTCGGTCTTCGTATCTCTCGAATAGGCCTCGTACGCTTCGATGGCTCGGTCTGCTGTGCCGTATCATAAAGCTCAAAGAATGAATCTAATGACACATATAGAGCCTGTCTTGATTGACAGACTCTTGCCAACAAGTGCAAACAGGCGGTTCAACAAGGCTCAAAAAGGGATACAAACCATAATTGAAAGTGTCATTGACAAACGAAGGACGAAAATGGAGGCAGGAGAGGCGGCCAAGGATGACTTGCTGGGGTTATTAATGAAATACAACAGCGAAATGCATCAGAATGAGAATAACAAGCAACATCTTGGGATAACAGCAGCAGAACTCACTGATGAGTGCAAAGTGTTTTATTTTGCAGGGAAAGAGACCACCTCGACGTTGCTCACTTTTACTATGATCATGTTAGGCAAGTATACGAATTGGCAGACACTAGCACGAGAAGAGGTCTTGAAAGCATTCGGTCAAAGCACACCGGATTTTGAGGGGCTCATGCACCTCAAAACAGTAAGATTTTTTATCTTGTCCAAGTGCATGTTGCAAGAATTACATTCTTATACAAGATAACGGTCCGGATCCTCTGTCCCCATTACATGTCCCATTTCCATGTCCCTCCAATTTGATTGGTTAATAGAAATTATTTTATTAAAATAAAACCAATTTCCACTTAATTCTATTAAGTATGAGCCAATGAGATTTAAGGGACATGGAAATGGGACATGTAAAGGGGACAGAGGATCTGGACCGACAAGATAACACATTATCATGTGTACTCCAAACGGACCCTTTTAATCCCTGAACTAAACAATATACAACCTTTAATGTTTGTTACAAGGTGACGATGATACTGTATGAGGTTCTAAGACTATATCCACCATTGCCGACGACATCTCGAACTGCTAAGAATGATGCCAGAGTTGGAGACCTTTTTCTACCAGCAGGAACATTTATCTACTTGCCATTGATGTTCATTCATCATGATCCTCAACAATGGGGCGAAGATGCAACAGAGTTCAAACCACAGAGGTTCTCCGAAGGGATTTCGAAGGCATCAAGAGACGGTGTAGCGTTTGTTCCATTCGGATGGGGCCCACGCATCTGCGTTGGACAGAACTTCGCGCTCATTGAAGCAAAAATGGCGTTAGCCATGATCTTGCAACGCTTCTCGTTTGTGATATCACCTTCATATGCTCACGCGCCAACTTCTTTGCTCACCCTGAAACCACAATTTGGTGCTCAGATTCTATTGCACCAACTTTAGGGAGTTTTATTTCTCCAGGTTTTATGTTTGCCTTCATTGTTACAAAAAAACAAAGTGCTGTGTACTTTAATGTGAATGTTTGCATGAGGTGCTTGATGTCTTGGGTTGTGAAGCCCTTTGTGACTTGCCTAGAGATCAAGGTAACCTTAGAAACTTGAAGGAGTTTCATCTAGTTTCCACTTTTAAGAAGAGCTTCCAAAACATGCAAGCTGACTTCAATTACATACTAGAAAGCATCGACCTCCTAGAGACCTCTGTGAATTGCACTAGTAGTGAGACCTCTGTGATGAACGTATCTATATATGATAACTCACGAGCATGAAGGCTATATTATGGCATGAACATACATTACATAAAGCACGTATGAAATTTCAAAAGCGCCAACAAGTCCAGAAGCACGCATGAACGTACCCGAGAACGACGGGATCAAGCCATCAAGGAGACAAGGCGCCGATTGAGATGACCGGAGAAAGCCCGAGAGAGCGTCGCCGTTGACGGGCCAAGTGGGTTCAGGTGGGAGTGAGTTGGTGTGTGAAGAACCAAATGCCAGTAAGCGAGTCAAAAAAGAGTGAGGGTTCGGGCAACAGGGTTGGGTTTTATACCTTGTTTTAAGGGCGTGTTTGGATTGCCGTATCAAATACGTTGACTCTTTTAACTGCCCATCATTCGCCGTTCACATTCCACACCATAAAATTACAAAACTTAGTTTAATCAAAGCTAGCTGGCCACTCAAACAATAAATTCTTTGACTTTTAGTTCATACAAGAACACACAAAAAGAGAGCTTTACTTGTACTAATTTAGCACGGAAGATGGAGCTAGGAATGGCCACCATTGTTGTTTCCGTGGTAATTGCTGTGCTGTTGACATTGGCTTGCAAATTGTTGAACTGGGTTTGGCTGACACCCAAGAAAGTTGAGAGGATCTTAAGACGACAACGTCTCTCTGGCAACTCCTACCGGCTTCTGATCGGAGATGCAATCAGCATGTTTCAAATGCACAAACAAGCAAGATCACAACCTATGGAGTTCTCTCACGACATCACCTCTCGCGTCGAGCCTTTCTTACATCAAACCCTCAAGAATCATGGTAAGAGTAGTTATCATATATACATATGTATCAGATCTCAGATCCTCCAAGGACTGAATCTTTGCAAGTTATATATAGGTTTTTAGATGAAAGGGTTGTCCAGAATTTGCATTCTGTAATGAGCTTGTGCTGTTGGCAATCTCAGCATTGTAAAATGAGAGTATCTTAGAGACACTGCAGCTTACTTCCTGACATTCCTGTTGTATTCATATTCAAAAAAAGTCAAAGCCAAAACTTCAAGGTAAAACAACAGGAACATGGTGCAAACTCTTCATATACAATTACAAATGAGATTGTTGATTGTTCTTGTGAAGGTAAGAATTCATTCGCGTGGCTCGGACCTATGCCAGTGGTGGTGGTGACAGAGGCCAGCCAGCAAAAGAAGTTCTCTCAAGAATGAGCGAATTCCCGAAACCATAATTCAAGGCTGTGGCATTGATTGCCTCAGGAGTAGCATCTTATGAGGGTGAAAAATGGGCCAAGCATAGAAAACTAGTCAATCCAGGCTTCCACATGGAGAAATTGAAGGTTCAACTTTTGCCAAAATTTGACAATAGTTAAGTTGGACTACATGACAATCTTGTTTTCTACTGTATTATCTTCTTACAAGATCTGCACTGCAGCTTATGGTGCCAGCATTTCAAACAAGTTGCAGTGAGATGATCAAGAAATGGGAGGAGTTGGTGCCTGAAACAGGCTCAGTGGAGCTTGATGTATGGCCACACCTTACTAGTCTGACAGCTGATGTGATCTCTAGGGCCGCGTTTGGCAGTAGCTTTGGAGATGGAAGAAAGGCCTTTGAGCTCATCCAGGAGCAAGCTGACATTTTCGCAAACAACACGTTAGAGTTAATCATCCCAGGACTAAGGTAAATGTCTAAGTACAATGTGATTTATGTAAACTTGGAATTAAGCTCAAATAATGAATGTGATGACACATATAGTGATATAGAGCCTTTCTTGTATCACAGACTCTTGCCAACAAGTGTAAACAGGAGGTTCAACAAGGCTCAAAAGGGAATACCGACCATAATTGAAAGTGTCATTGAGAAACGAAGGACAAAAATGGAGGCAGGAGAGGCGGCCAAGGATGACTTGTTGGGGTTATTAATGAAATACAACAACGAAATGCAACAGAATGAGAATAACAAGCAGCACGTTGGGATAACAGCAGCGGAACTCACTGATGAGTGCAAAGTGTTTTATTTTGCAGGGCAAGAGACCACCTCGACGTTACTTACATTTATTATGATCATGTTAAGCAATTACACGGATTGGCAAACACAAGCGCGAGAAGAGGTCTTGAAAGCATTCGGTCAAAACACACCGGATTTTGAGGGGCTAATGCACCTCAAAACAGTAAGATCTCTTATCTTGTCCAAGTGCATTTTGCAAGGATTGCATTCTTATACCAGATTTTCATGGTTGTTACAAGGTGACGATGATCGTGTATGAGGTTCTAAGACTATATCCACCATTGACGATGACATCTCGAATTGCCAAGAATGATGCCAGAGTTGGAGACCTATTTCTACCAGCAGGAACATTTGTGTATTTGCCATTGATTTTCACTCATCATGATCCTCAACAATGGGGTGAAGATGCAACAGAGTTCAAGCCACAGAGGTTCTCCGAAGGGATTTCGAAGGCATCAAGAGACGGTGTCGCTTTTGTTCCCTTCGGATGGGGCCCACGCACCTGCGTTGGACAAAACTTCGCGCTCATGGAAGCAAAAATGGCGTTAGCAATGATCTTACAACGCTTCTCATTTGTGATATCACCTTCATATGCTCACGCGCCAACTTCTTTAATCACCCTGAAACCACAATTTGGTGCTCAGATTCTATTGCATAAACTCTAGGGTGTGTTTTTTCAGGTTTTATGTTTGCTTTCTTTGTTTTAAATAACTAAGTACTGTGTACATCTTGTGGAATGTTCGCATGAGGTCTTGTTTAAACTCCAGAAATTATCTTTTGTGGGTATTACTGCAATATGCAGAACAGATTCTATACTTAAATATGATGATAGAACCATTCATAATTGTGGGAGAAGTCATTTTCTTTTATCAAGCACCCTATTGGTTCACTTCCTCGGCAAGTCCATTCCAGGAGATCTTTAGGACGTGAACGTATTTTCAAAATCAATTGATACACAGCTTTTCCAAATCAATTAACCAATTCGAACTTCGAAGTTATATTGAGTCCAACATGTTTTGATTTGACAGCATGAGACCAAACATGTGTAAAAACCATTGCAATTAGCTAAATAGTGTCTAGCTTTGGAACTCTAGGGATCTCGTTTTCTCAGAGCTTCCACGAACTTATACATTGCAAATGCGTTAAGTTTGACAGGTCGATTCAAGAAACAACAACAACAAGCTGCCTAACCTACTGAAGTTAGTTTTATCATATATATTGCAGAATCTTGATTAATTAGTGTTCCAAAGCTGATATCTCTAGGTCCTTGTATCAATTCCAGCATCATTTCACAGTAATTCGATGTGGGCAATTGGGCATTTCCTATCACATGATCAAGACAATGGAAATTGGAATATGCATATCCAGTTATAACGATTATGGAATTAACAAGTTCTAAGAGTCTGATTGATTAGGGTCTCGTTATAATTAAACCCAACGTCCTCCATTGACAAACAAATTTCTTTTCTTTTTCACAGCCAAACAACCCAAGATCCATCCCAGATAAAAAAACGTTTCACAAAAATGTAGAAACAAAACAAATAGCAAGCAAGCAATCTCAGCCGAAAGATGGTGATTATTGAAATAATCTTCACTGATAAATCAGGAATATATGTAACTTCATCACGGATTGCATTGACAATTTGCCATGTTTAAAAAACGAGTTTAGAAATCCAAAAGCTTTCTAAAGCCTATAAACCACGTATAATCCATTCAACAACCGATACAATTGAAGTAAAACTAAGATGTAAGCAGAATATAAAAAGTAACAGAAAGCTCGGGAAATCAAAGCTAACTGTGTCGCAAGGCTGCTCATGAATTCAATCTCTGCCCGTTTAACGAGATGCCCAGACACTAGTAAAAAGCCAGTGCACCAGATACCATAGGCAAATTAAATCTCAAAACACAAAATCAGATCTCTAGCATAAACAAATTTGCATAGCAATGGAGATCAGATGGTAGTGCATGTTAATAATTCCTCATTTGGAATCAGTAAAGCTGGATGATTATCCTCATATCTCCACCAAAACAACACCAGAACAGAAGCTTAAGACCCTAGTTTGAATTGACTCGATAGATCAGACACAAAACGTCAATCACCATCATGTACTATTGCACATATAAGACTGGGGCGACAACAAACTATCATCACTTCAACGAGTCATTATAAAACCGGATCTAGCAGAGAGATAAGGTGTAAGACAAAAACGGATGAATTTAGGAGCAGGATTTCCTTCGAATCAGAAAGCGATTGGGAGAAAACGCGAGCCAATTACTCGAGGCTGCACCGGAGCAATTATAGGCCGGGTGAAATTGAGTTCTCGCACACGGAATTAATGGCGAGTCCCATTGGATCGGCCATTGAAGAGATCTTTCTGATAGAGAAATGGTGACCGAGAGGACGAAATCAGGAAAGGAAGAGGAGATTAGAGGTGAAGGAGAAAGGAAAGCAAATGTCCGATGCACCTTCTGAATGAGTTTCATGGATTGAAATCACTCGAAGGCGTTTCGGGATTCGGTCTACGCCCGCAACGGAACTCGAACGACATTGAGATAGTTGCGGAGTTCTCTAAATGGCGCATGTGAAACCCTAGCCCGCTCTGTGTCTTTTATAAGGCAGGGGAGGAGAAAGAGGGGCCAGAATGTCAATTCCTATCGGTGCCCGGAGTTTAGGAGTATTTACATCGGTGTTCCAAGATTAACGCTTTTTTGTGCTGCTGTCCTAAAGTTTGGGCTTTTCTAATTAGGCTTTCATTTTGGCACCCTCGTGATTAACTGATTAGTGCTCAAGTACCCTTGTGGTTTCTAATTAGGCTTTCCTTCCTGTACCCTTGTGGTTTTGACGATTCCTTTTGGTACCCTTGTGGAATTGTCAAAACCACAAGGATACTAAAAGAAATTTCCTTTAATTTTATTGATTATATTCATTCCTCAGGAAAAAAATTTTTATTATATTCAAGCCTTATCATGGTATTCGTTGTCCTCAGATTAATAGGGTTTATAAATTTAAAAAACTGCATTTGATCCATGAATCATTCTGGTTAAAGCTTTTACACAATTCTCTGTTTTGAAGAAGTTTTAGGATTAGTTGAAACTGAAATGGTTTGAGTATAAATCTGAGTGGTTTGAGAGTTTAATCATTCTAAATTGAAGATGATTGATATAGTGATGAGATTGAATCTAATCAATTTGAACCCAAAAATGGACACTAGTTGGAATACTCAAACTTTTATAAGCACTAACAAGAAATGAACTCATCTTGAACACGGCCCAACTTAAATATCCTTAACTTTTAAGGGCACTAAAAGGAAATAATCAATTTTACTATACTAATCAACATACTTGTTGGAGTAATTTGTCTCACATCGGACATATGTGCAAAAATACCACTAGTATATAAGGGAGGTGAAACTCTACTTATTAACTTAAATTTTTTGAGTTAGAAGGTGCATTTCAACCTTGTATGTTTAAGTGTGTATATTTCCCAATATGTCACCAAATTTGACTCGACTTACCGGAATGTCACATGGTATTAGAGGAGAGTGAGGTTATTATATTTGTATTTTTTAAAAATATGAATCACATACTCTTAATTGAATCCTAATAATTTTAGACATATTGCATATTAAGTCTTATGTCCCCATCTATAACATTATCCATTATAAAATACTTATTAGATCTTACTTTATCATTTTATAATCATCAACTATGTTACACATTAACCATATTACAACCTATCATCAATATATACTAAACCCTATTTGAATTGTATACTTTATAATCATATTGCATATGTGACAGTTATAAAGTTATTATAATATAATTTATAAGATATGCATTTCACAAATATTTTTCAAGCATGGTTTATAAGTATTATCTTAGGAATTATAACTTTCATTCTCAAATTTTATAACCCTTATGTTATATATATAGTTTTATAATCAAAATAATAATGAGTAAATTCAATTCAATTTTATCATATAAAAAGTTAGAACAATTATTTAGTGTTACTTGTACATTAACCTCGACATTTTGAAAGAATGAGGGCAAACAAATGAAATATGACATTTGCTTCAATATCAATAATAATCAAGTCGGTAGAGAACTAATTTATTCAATTTTGAATCTTTAATTCGAAATACAACAAATCAAATTCACCATTGAACAATTAGGATTCTACCTTCTCACAACTACGGTTCGTGAATATCCACTCAACATATCCTTGTTTAGCTTCAATGTTTGATGATGATTTCTTCACCGCCCGCAATTCGTGTTTTCTATATGGCAATTTGTGGTTCTTCATCGCCTGTCATTCCAGTTTTTCTTCATAACCTTCACTTTGTGTTTCTTCACCGCCTGATGATGAAAGATGATTAATTTGTTTTGATTTTCAATATTAGGAAAAAAATATTATCGTGTATTTTGTTACCATAATTGTTTAGTGGGCAATTCCCTCCCACAGTTTTTCTCCAATGAAATCCATTAAATTAAGCTAATTTTCATTTGAAGAATCCATGTGAAAATAATCTAGCCTCCCTCCAAATATTTGTCTATTACCCTTATTAATTATCATTGATCTAACGTCTTTCCTTTCCTTACCACGTTGTACCATAAAATGTATTCTCCTAAGCGTCTCTCTCACGTAAAACCCCCCTCTTAGCGTCCATGATCTTACCACGTGCGCGGATTGTATATTTTTAAAATCCAAAACTCCATTTTGCTTTTTATTTAGATTGTGTTTGGCAACGCTTACATCGAGCTTATGGAAGCTTGTGAAAAAGAGGCCCGTTTGGTGTAAAAATAGAAAGGGAAACGGAAATGGAATCAAAAATTGAAATGAAAGGAAACACATTCCCTTACCGTAAGAAAATGTTTGATTGATACATTAAAGGATTGGAAAAAATCCCAATATTCTCGATTTAGGTTTTTATAATCTCAAATCATAACTCCCCAAAACTAAACAATATAATCTAGCCTCTCCTCATTGACTAGCCTCTCATTGACATCCTCGGGCAATTCGGCCCCATCAAAGGAGATCGAGGGGCATCTGAGCAGGACGAACAAAGAGAGGCAGAAGTTAGAGGAGCGGAAAGGAATCTGTTACTACCCTTTTTTAGGGGAATGAAATGGGCTTTTGATTCTTTTTCTTACCTCTATGAAAAAGCCCAAAAACAGGCCCCAAACACTGCCGAGCGGAATGAAATAGTCCATTCCGTTTCTTTCAGCTTAAATTTTAACAAACAAACGGGCCATGAATGTATTTGTTCGGTTGGATAAGCTTAATGATGCTCATCGAGCTTATGGCCTTGCTACGCTTTTAATGAGAAAGTACTTTTTAGAAAGAAGTATGTTTTTTTTTACCTTGAAATTTATGAAACTAATTACATTTTTTTTACCTTACAGGGTTTATCGCACTTACATTTCATTTTTTCCTCATATCTTCTAGGTCCGCCCTTCCTTTTCTTCTCTCTCATCCACAATCAACAACTTTCTCTCAGGCTTCTTCTCTCTCTTTGGAACCTCAAACGACACCATTGACAAGATCTAGGCTCTCACTCTCTACTTTCAACATTCTTCCCTCTTTCTCTCTTCTCTTCTACTTCTCTCTTTCATTCTCTTGCCTTGTCAATTTTTTTCCATGTCTCATTATAAAAGGGGAACTAATTTAAGGGGAAGGAGTTTGATGATCCAGCACAAGGAGGACATTACTTGGTAGATATATCAAAATGTTGATTATTTCTTATTTTAGATCTAATGTAATCCTGAAAAGTAAGTTGGAACACATGTAACCCTCTTGAAAAGTTTATTAAATATTTCAAACTACCAATAGGAGTATCGTACGTATTTTGTAGGATTACGACAATGAAAAGTTGTTAGTGAGGACTCGTGGTGTCAATTTGGGTTGGTATCTGATAAATCTGCATTAAAAAATTTCACCTATTTTTAGTACCCCAAGCATCTGTTGTTTGTTATATGAAGTGCATAATGAACTTTGTTAAAGGTGTGTCATGCATTCTTTGGAGTATGATTATATATGTAAGGTCGAACTCCTAGTGTTGTAGATAGATGGTTGATTTGGACGAGAACTTCTTCTTATGTTTGTTAGGCATATACTTTATGAGTGTGAATTATGTGTGACATAAGAGTTCCGGTGTATTACGAGACGCATTAGTGGTTGTTGAATACACCCAGCATGATCTTATACAGGATATGCACTTTTAATATTTTCTTATGTTTTGTGATTTATCGAAACAATGTCATTCAAAATGTGTTTTTAATGTTTGGCATGTAATTTCGATGGTTTAACGTTATACTCCCTTCCGTTTCACAATAAGTGTCGTTTTAGCCCTTAAAATTTGTTTCATAATATGTGTCGTTTTAGGTTTTCAAAGTGCTTTATTAGGGGTGAATAATGATAATTTTATTGAAATGTGTATTTGTTGACTAAATTTGTTCATTCATTGGCAAAAAAAATGTAATGAGTGGTAAGATTAAAAAAAAGTTGTAAGTTTTAAAGTGAATGATTGCTTTTCTTAAAAACTGTGTTAAGAGCTAAAACGACACTTACTGTGAAACGGAGGGAGTAGCATTTTCCTATACCTTATCTGATCCCTTGTCTGATTTGTCTCGATGACCGATGCTTTTCCTTCAATCGTCACCAATTACTCATAAATAGTTTATAACAAGTCGTAATATTTTCCCACATCTTATCCGATCCATTGTAATTTGTCTCAATACTTTTCTTTGACTTTTCTCATTTTGGACTTAATTATTTCATGAAATCCGTCGTCACCGATTACTTATAACCACTTGTATGGATCCAGGATCCCCTCATCCTTTGACGATTAGCCAGCCGATAGAGTTTTGTTTGGGAAAAGAAATTAGGTTTCGTGATGAAGCGACTTGAAGTATTGCAAATGAAGCAAAAACACGACAAATCAATCATAACTCGTTCTAACACTCTGATGAGCCTGATACTATATTATTAGTAATCCAAACAAGAGCCATTAGAGTTGATTAAGAGCCTAATATAGCTTCAGAAAAGATTAACAAACAATCTAAAAAGGTAATCACACACGCGCAAATTAAAGTTCGCCCATCTCCAATCATCATTAGAAAATTCCCATAAACAAAAAGTGATCATGAGAACATATATAGTATCACTAGAACATATAGTATGCGCCTGACCGTGTGTAAGAAGTAACCACACACGCCTTACAAGTAAATCCCCCACTCAAAATCATCATTAAAGCTGAAACAGCCATGAACAACAATTATTCAGATCAACCTCTACGCATACCTGCAATCACCATAACCTGCAATTCATCCAAACAACAACAAAATGAGGATTATATTCCAGAGAAAGAATTAATCAACTTGCACAACGAATGTATATAATAAAATAGTTCATACTTGGATCGGTCAAGGTAATGAGGGCAGAGTTCTTGAAATCACAGTTCCACCGGTTGCAACCTTTAGCCCTGTAGTACATGTTCATGACAAGGGAGGCATGGTTGATGAGATTATCGGGTGAGAAACAAGGGCACCCACTTTGGAGGAATCTGCAGTCCACTTGGGAGCAGGCGTAGTTGATGTTCTCCAGAAGAGTCGCTTCGTCTGATGACGGCTTCGCCACGCACCATGTCGTCACCTGCATTTTGTCAACATCAGAACAGAAACTTGGATCATTTTGTCAACATCAGATCTCACAAGGAAGGACCCATTTCAGTTTTGAGATTTACCTGTGGATTAGCGGCTGCTAGAAATCGCCCTGTTCAATCAAACACAAGAAATCAAGAAATCAAGAATGAGATTCTTTGTATGGTTAAAGATAGGATCTTTTTCAGTTGAACAATTTGTTTGACTGGTTTTTTGCAGGCACAAACGTACCTGAAGAGAAGAAGGACAGGATGAGCAGAGCAGAGAAAGCAGCAAGTCTGAAATTGGAAGCCATTGGAACTTGATTTTCTTTTTCTTTTTGCAGGGTTTGTGAGGAGATCAATAGAGAGAGTTTATGGGTGAGGAATTTGAGAGGACTGAATTGGATGAGAAGTGGATTTTCTTGGGAGTGAGTGAGGGGTGATTTAAAGGGTGAAAAAAGTAACGGCTAATTGATTGAATGAAGCCCGGCTTGGCGGCTCAGCCAGGGAGCCGTTATTTATATGCAGCTTGAGCCGAATATTAGTCTCATTATGTCACTTTTATAAGCTTCTAGTTTGATGCTATATATTTATGTCTACTTGCTCTGCTTGATTTTGCCTAACTTTTTTTAGTATTTTATTTGATTGATTGATTTTGGTATGAGTTAGCCGTTGCACCCATGATAGATGCCAATGGTTGATTTGTCAAAGTTGTTACAAATCTTCGTTGGATGATGCTATTGGAGTCCTATTAGGACGGCCACTTAATTCCTTTACAAAATATTTTCACTTAGACTCGGGTATTTACGTGTGAAGACTTCAAGTGTGAAGCCTAGAGTAAACTTATTTTAACAAAAAAATGGTCATTCAATACACTAAACAAGTATAAACTTTAGTGAGTAAATGGGTGCTTATTAGTAGTTAAATGACGGGTAATCGAAGGGTCAATAACTAGATGTTTGTTTTAAATGTAAGACCCTTACGATACGTTTACAAAAAGCTTTACACGTGTTTTTTAAGATTCTGATTTGCAACATAAAAATGATTATGAAGATACCTAGCTTAGCTTGTAATTCACTTATGAATTTAATGGGATGAGGTTGGAGGTATAAGGAAAGGTACGAGGAGTGGAAACCATGGAATCCATAATATGATAGTAGTTGTTGAGGAAATTACTTGAGGGTTTTACCCTTCATAATGTTGCTTACCAAAGAAGAACTTGTTTCTATTTGAAACCAAACTCGTACTATCGATGAAAATTTGTACAAGCTTCACACATTCGAGTCTTCGACCACAAAGTAAGTGATACACATTTACACCTTTTTCCAATATAAGCCTTCTACACCAACTACTATTGTTGAATATATATGTACACTTATCAACTTGGAAGGACCACAACCCCATGCTATAAAAGTTCTAGATAGTCTGAATGTAGTCTAAAATGAGAATGTGGCCTAATTGAACAAATTTGTTACAGAGACCAAATGATCTTTCATGAAAGCATACTTGATTAGAACCGTCGAAAATTTTGTCAAATAAGAGATACTTGTATATCGATTTACAATGACAAATGTAGAAACCAGTGAATATGTTAATGTCACCATTAATCTCAATCCTTTTGAGACTTCCTTGCAACATTGAAAGAGACTTACGTAGCAAGCTAGAGAATCTCGTATGATAACCAACAATTGCTAAGCTATATATATTTTGATGTTTAGTTAAGTCATAATCAATTTGATGAGGTTAGGTGTAGGTCTACTCCATTTTACATGACTTTTTTGTTAAGCTTTATATATTTCCTTTTGTGAATATAATGCCTTTTTTGGGTGATTTTTTTTATTAGCATCAGTAGGTGTTTGTTTTTTTTGGTTGTCCACTGGTTTATCACAGCTTTGTTTTGACTACGTCCAATATGACCCGGATCGCGTACCTAACTTTGGCGGGTGAGTCAGTCAAATGGAATTTTTTACATCCACTAAAATTGAACCGCCCCCCAAACCTCGTGGATGTGAAACAGATCATGTACCACCTGAGCCAACTCCCTTTGATACCAATAGGCACTTGTTGGGAGATAGTCGGATAGATTTGCTTCTTTAATAAAACTAAACCACAAAAAAAGCCTGCTTTGGTTAGATTGTCTTGTGATAAGCTCTATAGTCAAAGAAATGGAGAACCAACTATTCTTATTAGGTCCCTATAATATAGTTCGTCCTACGTAAAATTAGTTGGAATCGGTATATGAGCAATCGCATTGAAGCATATTAACAACATTACCTAATAAGATTTCAAGCAAAACACTTATTTATAAAAAAATCCTTATCAATCAACTTGATTACTAAATTTATTTCTTACCCACCTGCCCCTAGAACTTACTCGTTTGACCATTTCAAATACTTTGAATTATTAAGCGTTGTCTGAAAACATCTCTAACCATGAGTTTGTGTTTTTTTTACTGTATAAGGAAAGCATTAGGATCGCCATAAGTACTATTTGAACGAGTACTGAGACCTCATGGTACACTCATGAGTGCTCAATCGGTGAGATGATGCGCCTAACTAGGAATACGTACCTCCAAGTTGTATACTACTATATACACATATTGGGTGTATCTTGTACCCAAAAAAACAAAATTACTCTTTTATATTTTTTTGCCTTCACTCTAGAGTTCATTTTATATATTTTTTTAAAATAAACTTAATTTGACTTGAATATATCACTCTCATTAAGATCTCTCGTCTTCATTACATTATTGTATGCCAATAATCATACTAACTATTTTAAGTTTTTCATCAAATTCACAAAGCTTCACTTTCCTTTTTGGAAAAATAGACTCTCTTTGGAAAGAAGTTTTAACATTTTTCTAATGATGAAATTGTCATATAAAAAATACATTCAAAATATTCTCTTTTTTAATTTAGAATAATGTTTCTAAAAAAACTTAAAAAGAAAAGAAAATGAGCCAATTAGAAAATAAATTTATTTATTACCATGGAAATCCCAACCACAACTTCACCTTGAAGTTTTACTTTTACTCATGTGAATAAATCTGTGATTGGATTTACCTTCACTATGGCCCTTTTGGGACACCCAAGAACGGATCACGCGGGCCCCAATTTCGCGCTCATGTGGACCCTGTTCCATGTTCAGTCAATTCCCCCCTCCCCATGGCCGATTAAACCACGAAACCTGCAATTACTCACGGCCCCCATTACAGTTCAGTGTTCTCTCTTGTAATTCGAAGAGCTACCCCTCAGATTCTGCCAAATTATCACATCCATTTTGGTGTCTCTCTTTGTAATACCCTCAAAGATGCAAGCTTTTTCAGTTTGCCAATTTCAAGTGCCATTTTTCCAGGCATCACCAAATTCGGTCGAAATTGCTTGTGCAATTCCGAAACCCGGATCTTGTTTCCTTACAAAGCCTCAAAATTTTCATGATTCTCGCTTGTTTAAGGAAACCCACATTCTGCCTCGCCATAATGGGAGGACCCGTTTTGCTTCCATGGCTGCTTCCTCAGCTTCAGGTATGTTATTTGATTAATGGCCTTTCACTTTCGCTTCCAATTTTTTCCCCTTCAAAATTGGAATATAATTAGTAGAAAAAATGGATGTGGGTTTGGCATTTGCTTATACTACTGTGAATTTCTTGCGCCTTTTGTTCCAAGTGGTGTGATTGTGTGAATTATTGCCATTTTGGTAGATATTAAAAAATGAAGGATTAAGGGATTTGTCCTACATTAGGGGCTTCCATAATAGTAGTATTAGGAGGCATCATCAAGCATTGAAGCTGCATGTTCAATTTCTATGGTGAAAGTTGGGTCAATCACAGAAACTACCACTTTCTTTTTGCTTTCATTTGACCACCTATTTACACAAAATTTATGCCCCTTTCCACCAGGGTTAATGTTAAACATATGTGTTTCTCTTTTGTAAAAAGGAAAGGGTGTTTTGAAGTTGTACCTAGATAGTTTTACAACTGAATGTTTAAGAAAATTTGATACATCCTAGGTCTGTCTGACTTTCCAACATCATTGAACATGCTTTGAAGCAAATGTATAAAGAGAGGAAATAGAAAATGTGATCGCTTTACCAGGTCCTGAATTCCTTTTACCTTTGGTGTTGTGTTCTCAGCTGGAAGTGAGGACTATGTTGAGGAACCTGCAACAAAGGTGAAATTTCTGAAGTCCATGATTGTTCCTGGATCTTCAACATCTTTGACTTTGCTCGGAACAGGTCGGTCATTTATTCTGTTATGCAATTGCGTTTTGTGATCACTAAGACACTCATTGTACTCGTTATAAAGGAACAAAAGTTTCATGCTACTTAACTAAACTTGTGACAACTATTTGGTAACGATCTCCAATGATGAATATGAAATTTGGTTGACTGTATTGCTGCCATCAACACATAAGTAGATAATGAACAATGTGCTAGATTTAGGTAAGTTACTTGATACGCAGAGCATCGAACCAAAGACGAGGCCGGCTCGTGAAAGGCGAGCACCCTTGAGATTTAGAGACCAATATTAGTTATTTTAGTATTTGTTTTCATTTATTTTGGATTGATTTGGATTATTTTATTTGATGTAATTTTGAACTAGAGTTTTACTCTCTTCTCGGGTTTTCTTGCGGGTTCTTTTCCCCGAGTCGTAATTTTATTGAACCCGTAGGGCATAGCTTATAATCCCCTTTGTAAGCTAATGAGGAGTTAATGAAAAATTATCTCTTTTGCCCTAAACTCTCTCTTTTCTCCTTAACCCTAAACTCCTCGAGTGTTGCTCGCCTATCCCTTCCTGCTTGATCGTTACCTTGCTCGGCAAGGCTTGTTGCGCTACCAATCCGGTACGGTAACATTGCTACATAATAAGTCAATATGCCCGTTTTTAAGTTCTACTGGCAGTATTAGGGATGTGTGTCTATGATACTTTCATTTGGGTAAAGGCATCCAATAATTGTACTCCCTCCGTTTCAAAATATATGACCATTTAGGCATTGCACATATATTAAGAAAAAAATGTTATTCCTATATTACCCCTAACAAATGTAGAGTTAATTATTTGCTTGGCGAAATATAAAAAAATGTAATGATTATGATAAAGATAATTATTAGGGGTATAAATGGAAAGAGATGGGAAAAAAGTGAAATGGTCAGGTATTATGAAACGAGAAAAAGTGAACATATGGTCATGTATTTTGAAACGGAGGGAGTATTTAATATCTTACTGGCTCTTAATGGAACTATTGTGTATGATCTTTGTTTATAATACTCCTAAATCATGACTTAATATATGAGTGTTCGTTAAAAAAACAAAATTCAGGATACAGGGAGAAGGTGTTTGCCATCATTGGAGTTAAGGTATATGCAGCTGGCCTGTACGCAAACCCGTCCATTCTCAAGGAATTGAGCTCATTTGTCGGATCAGCTTCGGCTCAAGACTATCTGTCCATCTTTACCTCAATGTACCAATGTAAATGGTCAAATTCTTGTAGCATGTTTTCCCATTTTGAGTCAATTTTTCAATTTTGACAAAATAAGGTATGTAATGTACTCTGATGTTAATTTCGACCGAAAAAAAAAAATGTACTCTGATGTTAGTTATCTGGGTGCAGCCTCTTCAGAGAAATCTTTGCAGATTGTTTTAGTGAGAGATATAGATGGCGAAACCTTCTGGAATGCGTTGCGTGAAGCTCTTACTCCCAAACTGAAAACACAGACTCCTGTTGATGAAACTGCACTTGCTACCTTCAAGGGCTTCTTTGAAGAACGGCCTCTGAAGAAAGGAACTTGCATATATTTGACGTGGCTTGAACCATCCAAAATGCTGGTATGTGTTACTCATATGAAAATGACTTAAAAGACTTTATATCAATGTATCATACAGCATTATATTTTGGTCTTACCAGCCCACACTTGATTTGTTGACTCTTTAATCCATAAAACATGTTAAATAATGCATCCAAACAAGCAGAAGATGAGCTGAAACTATCCAATCTGCAAACTATGGAAACTTGAACTGTGCAAATCCAAGACCAAACCCAATTGACAAGAGAAGTCTTTTTGGACGTTGGCTTTTTTCTCCACCGTTTTTCTGCCAACATTGTCATTCTTCTCTTGGTCTAAATCTTTATTCTTAGTGAACATTATCATACAATATGCCATGATGCTTGAGGGATGTCAAACAATCTGGTTCTAAGGCTTTCTTTTTCTTCTTCTTGTCTTTAAGGTTTCTGTGTCTGAAGATGGAGTACCCGCTGGGCTGGACGGCCAGATTATGTCATTGAATGTCACCAAGGCCTTGTTTGATGTCTTCTTCGGCGATTCCCCGGTTTCTCCTACCTTGAAGGATTCTGTGTTAATGAATGTGACCAGTAAGCATCAATAAACAATGCCAGAATGAGCTGCCTTTTGTCATGCTTATTAGTTATTAGACACAAATTATGTGAGTCTGGAAATTTGGCCCTGGCTTGGTGCTTTCATCCAACTGCAATAAAGTTCAGCATCTTGAACCTTGGAGCTCAGTTTTTTGCAGAAACCAGTTGTGTAAGGCCAAAAAATAGCACTATTTGCAGGAAACTGAAGTAATGCACTATCTTCTAATTTCACTAATCTATATGTGTGTTCTTTTTTAATACATAATGGCTATATACAGCCTAAATGTGATTTCTTCTTGCAGCGATGATGAGACGTGGTAATCAATCAATATACAGTAGAACCTCCATAAATTAATACTCGATAAATTAATAAACTCGGTAAATTAATATTTTTCTTCGGTCCCAACTTGGGCCAGTGTAAAATTTGACGATATTCGATAAGATAATAAGATAATAAATTAAAAAAAACCACTATAGAAGTATAAAGGTCCCAATAAAATCATAAATTAATAATTATCTATAAATTAAATAAATATAACTAATAATACTATCAAAATTTAGTAAAATATGATTCTATTGTTGATTGTTTTTTCTTAAAACTTAGTTTACTTGAAGCATATCTCTAACTTGTCTCATTGTATCTAATATTTTTGGCGTTGTATTCTCGAACTCCACCAAAAAGTTGTGAAGAGTCTTGAACGCAATAAGTGCTTCCATTCGCGAGACTGGTTCCAAAGGAATTGTATCGTCTCCAGCTTCATCAGCTCTAACCATCAGCATTGATCGCTAAAATCTCTATAAATTAATAAATATTAATTTATCGATGAATTAATATCTCGATAAAATAATAAAATACTCCGATCCCGAGTCTATTAATTTATAGAGGTTTAACTGTATATTATAAAAGCCGACCGTTTTTGAGCCACCAAGTTGATTCTGGCCCCACCAGATAATTAACCAAAATAATTTTTAAAGCCTTTTAATTAACTACCATAATTTTGGTAAGTAAATTTTCAATCTTTTAATTAACTACCTTATTAACAATATCTATCCATACATATATTTAACCAAAATAAAAATATATTGTAAACTTTATCTTAACAATGCAAAATTAGTATCATGTTAAATTATTTTCTATTAAAACCACTCACGGTTGGACATATAATGTAAACTCAAATACAACATTTTTTTTAATTAGAACCCTAACTAACTAAACACACATCTAATGAGGCGGAGAAATTCAACGAATGTGAAAGACATGCATTTTTTTAATTAAAAAATGTTGTATTCAGTTGCACCCTAACTCAAAATTTGTATTCTAAATTGATGTATATACTATAAATCGTTTATTATTTAGTAAAAATCAAATTTTGTTACTCAAATACAACATTTTTTTTAATTTAATTAAGTAAAATAGAAATGCTAAATTTTACAATGCGAAAGACATGCATCAATTTAGAATTTTTAAGAGAAAGTTTTACATTGTTTTTTAATAGAAATACTAATTTTGTTACTTTATTATTTGATTTACTTGAATAAATTTAGCATTTTTAAACTTAAGTTAATTATTTTCTATATTTACATGATCCACTATATTTTTTTTTACCCATTATATTTGATTTTTTTCTATCTTGATAACAAATTTGATTTTTTAGACAAATAATAATTTTGATTTATATCTTCATAACGTACATCTTTTTCAAAATGTTTACTTATTTACAAAATAATCCCACAACTTTTCTCAAGTTATACAAATGCCCTTTATTTTCCTAATACAAACATACAAGTGGTCGTTTTTTAACCACCACATTAATTTTGACCCTACCTCATATATAAAAAATGCTAATTTTTATTATTCACATTATATAGGGTTTTCCTATTGTCTTTCTTCTTATCTACTTATATAAAAAAGCTTTTGTCAATTAGTAATTCTTAAAGCATTAAAGGGAAAAAATCTTTCACAAACAAATTAAGAAAAATCTATGAATATTGGATTCAACTTATTTCTTTAATAGAAGTAAGTTTGTGGTTTTTGACATTTTCTATTAACTTTTTATAATCAGTTGATGAATTTTTTTACTTATATTTACATTTATGATAGTCGTTATTAATCTATGATAAAAATTGTAAGTAAAATATCAATTTATATTCTTATAACCAGGTTTTATAAAAATATATAAATGAGTGAAAAAAATATGTCTTATATATATATTTTGAGTTATATGAACTTCAAAAACAATATCACTCTTTTTAAAAGATAAAAAACATGTTCATATAATAAAACTTATATTATATTTTCCATATAAATATTTGATTATAAAATATATAATTTTATTGTAATATTTTTAAGTGAAATAGTCGTGCATGGCACGACAGGTTAAGCTAGTTAATGTCAAATGGCACAATAAAAGAAATCAAAATTTAATACTCCAGTATTAGAAAATCACAAAATTATATTTTAGTGATATGTATCACTACAAGATAATCTTGATGATCTGGATCATGATCAGCACTTCATTTATCCATAGAAAAAAAACAATTTATCCATAGAAATAAATAAATAAATTTAATTTTCCTTTAATAATTTTGGTTAAGTTACACAAAATGCTATCTTAATCAGGAAATTTGCTGAAAATCAATCTTTACGGGTAGATAAACAATTTTTTTTTTTGTGAGTAATTTGGTGCAATTAAAACGCCTCCCAGCAAGGTCGTCTCTTCCAAGTTCCAATCTTTTATTTCCGCCTTGATCTTATATGTGCACAGGCACCTGTGATCTCTCCACTCCAGCTCTTAAATTAGATTTCGATCTAAAGAACAATGAAGGGCATTGCAATCTCCAATCCCAATCAGTTGCAATGGCACCCATCACACCAAAAGAATTCTCCAACCAATCACCTCTTCAGGCAACCCAACAACCCAAACCCATTCCAATTCAACCCAGTTTCATCCCAGAAGCCACTTCAATTGCCAACCCTAACCCTAAATTCCGCCAAATCCGGGTCCACCCACGAAACCTCCGTCCCTCCATTGGTGGTAGTTGGGTCTGCAAACGCAGACATCTACGTGGAGATCGACAGGCTCCCACAAGAAGGCGAGACAATCTCAGCCAAGACCGGCCAAACCCTAGCCGGAGGCAAAGGGGCAAATCAGGCCGTTTGTGGGAGTAAGCTTTCTCACCCTACATACTTTGTGGGTCAAGTTGGAGATGATGCCCATGGGAGGCTGATCACTGAGGCATTGAAAGGGGGTGGGGTCCAGTTGAACTTTCTGAGGAATGTGGGCCCGGGGGCCCCAACTGGGCATGCTGTGGTGATGTTGCAATCTGATGGGCAGAACTCAATTATCATTGTCGGTGGGTCTAATATGTCCTGTTGGCCTGAGAAGTTGGCTGATGATGACTTGGAGATTGTGAGGAATGCTGGCATTGTTCTCCTTCAGAGGGAAATTCCTGATGCTGTTAACATCCAAGTTGCTAAGGTTGTAATCCTTTTTCAGTCAACAATGTGTTTCTTGTAGTTGAGTTTTGGAATCATGCTTTTTTTAATCATTTTAGTGGACTGGTAGATTTGGCTCCTTTTGATATAGGCTTATATGTTTCATGTATGTATATCCTTGTGTACATTGTATAGTTTGGTTAGAGCTCTATTGGATGGGCATTACTAAATACGAATGCCGTGGGTGATCAATGAATTGTGAAGGCACTTGTTGAGGTGGACTCCTCCTGAGTGTATTAGTACTCTGACTTGTTTCATTAATTGGCTATTTGTTGTGCTTTCATATCTAGGCTGCGAAAGATGCTGGTGTTACTGTCATTCTGGATGCTGGTGGAATGGATGCTCCTGTTCCACGTGAGCTGCTGAGTTTGGTTGATATTTTTAGCCCAAATGAAAGCGAGCTTTCTCGGCTGACAGAAATGCCAACAGACACATTTGAGCAGATCAGTCAAGCAGTGCAAAAATGCTATGAAATGGTGAGGCTCCAGCATTTTCTGAACAGTGTGAATTTGTTGTGGTTATTGTTGAAACTCATCTTTGAATTAAAATGCTTTTCTCCCCCAACTAGGAGTATCTTTTGGAAGATCTTGACAATTAAACCTTGCAAGTATTAGTTGTCTGTTATGTTTCTCAAGTTCCCAGTGTCTTCATGTTTTAGGGTTTAATCTCCTCCTGGGGATTTAGAAGTTCTTTCCAAACCTCTGATTTATGTCCTCTACTATTGTCTCCTTATATTAGCAAAAATAACATGACATGGGGTTTGCTAATATATAAATGATGCGACTTCGTGTATTAAGAATCCAATTCAAGAGAAAAGATGCAGCCTTGAGATGAGATTTGCCTTGAGTTTCTTATGTTTTCTACACTTCAGGGTAAAGGGTGTAGAAAATCTGGATTGAAATAACTGACTCGAACGAACAATATGCGTGGTTTAGTTTTTTAGCCATCATTCTAGTACTGCTGCAACTTATTTTGCAAAGCTGAGTTAATGGATAACCTTCTCTTTATCTAACTCGGGCAATATTTGAGATTTTGGAAGAATATCTCAACTCATTGTGCTTGAATAAATTCGGCACTTACACAGGCATGTGGGTTTACTCGGTAAATTATATTCTGAAGAACTGAATAAGTGTCTTTATGTGACCTTTGCCCAGCCTATATTGCTTCATTCATCCATAAAGTAGATAAAGCTAAAAGTTGTGTCCATTTGGTCGGATCTTTTCATGATCATATTTTTGGTATGACCCATTTTATACTAGACCCTGGTGAAGGAATTAAATGATTTTCCAGCTTGAGAACTATTATGGATGTAAGATTGAAAATCAAGCATCATACCGCATTTATAGATTTTGTCTGTTTGTAGGGTGTGGATGAGGTCTTAGTGAAGCTCGGGTCTAAGGGATCGGCTTTATTTGTGAAAGGAGAGGAGCCAATCAAGCAATCAATAATATCAGCTTCAAAGGTGGTTGATACAACAGGTGCTGGTGACACTTTCACATCTGCTTTTGCAGTAGCCCTCATAGAGGGCAAGTCGAAACAAGAATGCTTGAGATTCGCTGGTACTTCTCATCAATTCTGGTTCTTCTTAAGTTTTGTACTTTTTAAGTAGAAACATATGAAGACCCTTATACTGTACTATACTTTTAAATGTTGTCTACAGCTGCAGCTGCTTCGCTCTGCGTTCAAGTCAAGGGAGCCATCCCGAGCATGCCTGACCGGAAGTCGGTTTTGGACCTTCTAACTTCTCTTTAGCTTTTACATATATAGGCAAGGCCCCAGCTGTTTAGGAAACATCTATATAAAATGGTGATCAAAGATCCAGCAGTTGGACATGATGAATAAACAGATTAGCTCGTGTTGTTTCTGCTTGCCTATATTAGTTTTTCAGATTTTGTAAATCTAATTTGAACTTCTCTGTGGTGTTGGGAATAAAAAATAAGATCCAGTTTGTTTTCTATCCTCCATTTATGGAATCAGAGAACAGATTCATCATTCATCTTTGATCTCAACGCCTACTTATGTCACTTTTTTTTTTTTGCACAATGGTAAAATATGTTGAAGAAGGGGGGAGAAGTACATCACCACAAAATCAGAAAAATACATCAAAGAACCTATAATGTTCTCCGACCTTCCTGCAAGGCGTCGTAATGATCAACACTCGACACTAGTCTAAACTCGATGCAAAAACGTGGAACAAACCCCCTTTTATGCCTCCTCATGGCTTTTGCAAAAGCAAACAAATCACTCAGCAATAAGGGAATAAGGGGAGAGAGGGAATTATAATGTGGGATCCATTTGATGAATATAGTGGTATTTCCCGTGTTAAAAAATAAGCAAATAAACACAAGAGCAACCTTCAACAGCATTCCCCAAGTCAAACTAATTCAAATGCATAAAGGGCATACGTTGATTTTCATGTATAAGATTTTATGGTTCCTTTTTGAAATGTATACTCACAATTTCTAAGCAAAACAATGATGCCCACATTTATGTAACTAGTGTAAGATAAGTTCTGATTTTCAATTAGAAGAAATAGAAAGAAAGAGGAGCCTTCTTCTGCCAAGCCAAGAATCAAAAACTAATAAACACAACAAAGGGAAGCAACAGACACCGAAGTATCGTATGTGATTCCTTGCTTCCTCTAAAGCACAAAGAGTAACCTACATGGTATGGTTATTATCACATCTCTTCATAGTATCATCTTATACGCTTGATTTCGCCTCTTTCCGCAAGCTCTCCCTTTCCATTGAAGCTCCAAACTAACCCAGTTGGGTTCGATCCTTGAATCCGCACTCCTTGGCTTTCTTGGCAATGGGGGTGGCTGCTAGCATGATGGGTTTTCCAGGCTTCATGGGGTTAGGAACAGGTTTGTCGCGCTCTACTCTCCTTTTAAATCTTTGCTAACAATATGTATCCTTTTAGCTAGGCATGACAAGTATTGCGCAACAGGAGGCATGCCTTCAACGCCAACCCTGGGCATGGTCAGGGGAAAGCTGTACTCCAAGTTAGTTGATATAGAAATCCAAGATTTCAACCAATTCCATGTCGTTGTCCTAGATATTTTCAAGTAAAGCCACTCAAAAGCTAGTTTATTAAACTTCAATCATGTTATGTTAATCTTGAAAAAACGAACCTAATGGGATTGCATCTCTCAACCAGCAACTTCAACTCGGCGCTGCCCGGAAAACACTACGAAATGCCAACAAGAGAGTTAGTTGAGGAATGCTACAATCGTTGGAGAGTGGCGAGTAACGATGAAAAGAAGGAAATCTTCAATGAGTTCATGAAGGAGCACGTTGGTCTCGGCAGGCTTGATAACTACACACTGATGACGGGTTTGGTGACGCCACCAGTGGCCATGGCCGCTAAGAAAGCGGGAGAGAAAGTTCCTCAGCTCAGCATGATCAAGGTAGTCCCTGACGTCGTCTTTGTGCCCACTATGACCATCATAGCTCTAATCACGGCTAAGCTGTCCAGAAGGATGTTGGTCAAGGACAAAACAGCATCTCAACATGAATCATGAGTTTTCGTTCTATTGCTATACCAAAATAACTACGCAACCACCACGGTTGGTTCTTGGTGTGAAAAAGGCTGCATATGATCAGTGTATTTACAAACATTTATGAATGCTGTGTGTGAGAAAGTATCAAGTTGAGCGCCTGTGTTTGAAAACTTTCAATACAAAAAGAAACTGAAATCAAATGGGCATGATCAAGACGAATGAAGAACACTTTGAAAGAAATATACATCAGTAAAAGCCAAACACACAGGAAAGACTAATAATAAGGCGAAGACCACAGAAGGATCAATAGCATTTACAAAAATATTGGATTGAAAGAAGCTGAATGGATCCAACATGCCATTTTTTACAGAAGGAGAGAAAGGAATATCTTCAAACTGTAAGGAGCATGCAAGTCCAAGAAGCATATACAGAGGTGATGTCAATTTTTTCTTTCTTATTTCGGTTTTCATCCGTCTACTCAGCTCTAAGACGAAAAATTACTGATTTACACTACCCAGAGATTCTACGATACTTGGTGAAACGACCTTTTCTCTTGCCACGCTTCCTCTTGTTTTTCGGCGTACCCAGTTTCGATTTTCCTGCATTTTTGCCTTGTACTGAGACGGCTTCGGCACCTGAGGCAGGATGAACATCATTTTCCTCTTCCGCAACCCTTCTAGCTATCGGTTCCCCAATAGGTTGGACACCAGTCTCTTCCTTTATCAGCACCTCATCTTTGATCTACACAAAGTGTTCATGCAAGTAGTGACTATCTTACAGTTTGCGGTAAATTTTAGGCATAGAGAAGTGAAGTTAGATTAATAATATATCACATGTAAATTAATTCGGAGTATCTTACTAAATACCCCAAAAAACACTCACTTAATTCACATCTTAAATTGTGCCAACTTAACTATAGAGTTGCTTTACCTAGCTGAAATGCTTTAGTCCAGAGGACAAATTTGGAAAGATAGTCCAGAGGACAAATTTGGAAAGACATTTATCAGAAAGAAATTCTTTTAGCAAAAAACGACCCTTCAAAGGACACATAATTGAACAGAGGGAGAGTAGGCAGACTCTCCTCGGGCATTATTCTCAATTAAAAACAGGTATTTTGAAATTTCAGAGATCTCATTTGGGCACTTATAAATTTGATTGCCATCCAGTTAATACAAAGTTTAGCTCATGGAAGAAGAATATTGTTTTCCACATGACATGGTACCTACAGCTAATTCAACCTTACAATTCACAAAAAGCATTAGGCATGTCTCATCATACAAAGCACTTCCTACTAAACGTAGTCAGAGAATTTACCTTCACAGATGACACCCCAACAAGAGTCTTATCGGAGCTCTCAACCATATCTGGGAAAGGAGTGATCTCTCCAAGACTTGAACCTTCACTACCAGGCATAATCACGTCTTCTTTGTTGTGAGATGTGGTGCATAAAGATGCTGCAGGGACATTTCCGTTTTCATGAGGCATGGGTCGTGGAGTCGAGGCTTCAATGTTTGAATAAATTGTCTTTTCATTTTCACCGATCACTTTATCCATCCGAACCTTCAGCTCGCGAAGTTGGAGCTGATATTCATCAACCTTCTGCATGATTTCCTCCAGTGTATTATCATCTTTGAACTCAAGACATGGCCATCCCCGAATAATATCAAACTCATTATTTGTGTAACTAGACTTTGATGGTTTCACTGCAAGACAAAACAAAACATTGAAAAGATAAATAAGAAAGAGTTAAAGAACAGATTGTAAGCGCAAAGTAAAAACAAAAAACACTCATTATTATTCCACCCAGGATCACTGGATGAAAGTTTAATAACTGAGTTAAGAAGCTACTGACTACACATGTTTTCAAAATACAAAATACAATTGATTAGACGAAAGTTTCAATTAATCTTGCAGATCTCATCAAATAACAAAAAAAAATTCTTCTCTTACATCATGGAATTGCTACTAAAACAGGAGCAGCAGTGATTCAACCTAGACAGTGGATTAATTCCTACACATCCATCAAAGGCAGATTTTATGTTAACCGAGGTGGGGAAACGTAGAATTCCGGGAAAACGCGAGTTTTGGGCAACCTCAACTCTAGCGGTTGGACTAACATAGGCCTGCCATGGGCCTATGTTTTCTTTTCAACCTAGACAGTGGATTAATTCCTACACATCCATCATGGGTGGCCTATGGCACCTCCAGACTAGGCTGAAAAGAAAACAAAACCTAGCCTGCCATAGGCCACCCATGATGCATGGCAAGTGATAAGAACATGGCTTCTTGATCACTGAAAGCTTTCTTCAGAGAGTTAAAAGAAAACAAAACCTATGAGGCAACATGTACTGCTCAGAGAAAACTTAACAATGCTTATATACATCATCAATTGCATCAATAATTGATTTCCAGTAATGAGAAAAGATTAAAACAGTAATCTTCAAGACTCAAAGAGTTATAAAGCAACACAATGCACTCCAAAAATATTATGCACCACAAAAGGCCAAAGGACTTATTCAAAAGAAAAACAGCATCAATAATAAACAACAAAGATAATAATCAAAGATGCCATTAATAAGCCAAGAGAATATCCTTCTCACCTATATTGCCAAAATCAACATCCATGTGAGGCCGATCAGCAGAAGACTTCTTATTCACTGCAAAACATAGTACATTAGGAAGAAGGCTTTCCTAACCTTAAAGGCAATTTTAACACAGAAGTCATACCTAAAGTCGAGAACAAACTATGTTGTGACATATATGATGCTATATCGGTTTCATCTTCAACCCTTTTTCTTTTATTCCTCTTCATTATTTTTACTTTTCGATTTTGACAAGTGATTGGTGTAGATTTCACACTACGATCCTCAGAAGGGAAGTTCAGTAAATCACGCTGCTGCCTTTGATCATACTCCGCAAGCTGTCTTTCATACTTCAATTCCTTAGCCCGTAGCTCTTTAATTTGAAGCTCTGCCCACTTGCAACGCCACATAAGAGGACGTATAAACTCCCTCCAATGAAAAGTCAATTTTTTCTTCCTGATACATAAAAAAGAAGATGGTGAAACATTAGTTAACAATCATGGTATGAAACAATCCCAACATATACCAACTAAAGTACTATGATTGACACAAGCCAATTATACTGGCACAAAGGTACATGCTCAATAGTACATCAATCAGTTACATGATCTTTGAACATTTCATGAACCTTCCAATGACAATCAAATTGGCAATAAAAAGCTTGGCATTGTACCTTGCCCGAAATAAATCATCAAAAGTATCAAATGCCAATGATGATAAACCGTTATCATATGATTGTGACTCAACTTCCACATCATTAGGTCCATTTCCAATTTCTGAATCAGTATCACAAAAAGAGCTTGAATTCTCAGTTGCATCTTCTGAGTCACTCGCAGACTCTTCTTTCTCGCTGGATTCCATTAAATCAGTCACATTTATCTCTGGACCTTCACCTTGAACAGGAGTATGTTCAGTTGGTAAGGCTTCTGTGAGAAAAGAGTTATCTTCACAGTTTTTAGCACAAGTCATCTTCTCTATTTCTTTTGACGCAGTTCCATCCTCACCAGGGGAAATATCCATGTTTGTCCTTGATTTTCCTTTCAAATCTAAATCTGGACCCATATTCCCAAAATGAATGCAGCGAACGCAGCTTAGATCATTTGTCAACAAATTCCTTGACCTGCAGAATCGATAGCGGAAATCAGCACAATGCTCGAGAAACAAAGATGATATTGAAGACACAATACCAGAATACAAGAACTGCAAAACAACTAAATCAATGTTCTCATTTCTTTTATAATTCTTAGACCTTTATATACATCAGAACTCTCATTTTTTGTAGCACAACTCCGAAAAGCTCCACCAATAACAATTTCCTCACTTCTTGCTTCTGTTGATTGATTCTGCCTTTTTAAGGTCAATTACTTTTTCTGATTTCATTAGTAATGGCTTCTACAACAGGAAAGATCAGGATACTTTTACATACCGGAGTTACGTAAGACAGCCTCAAACACATTATAATGCCAAATTTAAAAGCAATTTGACATCCAAACGCTAGTCTGGTTTCTTGCATATTACTCCATCCCTCCTCTTTGAATCATTTTGCCCCCATTCGTCAAACCCCTTCAAATATTTATGATCAAAATAAAACCAAACACAAACCGATTTCCGCTCGAACTGTTCTCACACAAAAGCCCCAATTACGCTGACCAGTTGATCAGCTTTGGACAGCTACTCCGCTAATATATTGAAAGCACATAAATTGAAAAGCAAAGACCCAACCATTAGTAAACAGATGGAACCTCCCTTCCCCGTTCGCACAGAATCTCAACAAAGGCCGGAAATTTCGCTCTGAATACTTCAAAATCAAAACCAAACAGCAAGTTCTTAACCCTAAAACTTGAATCGACAGAAATTAATACAGAAGAACATATAGATCAAGAAGAGACGGGGACATGGGAAGAGAGACTGAGGTTACCCGGACGCGTTACCGGAGCAGTCGCCGACGATCGTCACCACCCGTCACGGTAGTCAGAGTTAGTCACCACTCACCGCCATGGAAGTATCCTTTTTGTAAACATTTTCAATTATTTTACTTTCCCTTTTTCTTTTCTTTTATTTTTTTTTTTACTTTTGGAAAAGCTGGCAACGGATGGGAGGGAGATAAATGGGTATTTTTGGGCCCAGAAAGCCCAACTTGAAGAAGTCCCATGGAAAGCCCATTAGCATATTTAAAGTAAGTGAATTTGATTTATCTATTGACAAAACACCAAATTTTTTATATAGTAAATTGAAATAAATAAATATGATATAGTAGTTAATCATTATAATGTGTCTAATTTAAACAAATAAAGTATAAAAAAATATTCTAAGTATAAAAAAATATTTTTATCATTGCAGATGGTACATACTTAAACTAATTTTTTATTATTACGATTTTTAATTGTGTATTTTAAGAAAACTTGATTTGTGTTGTTCCTATCCAAAACTAAATTAGGAAGTAAAATAAATAAATCCTATAGGTTAACAAAAAAAAAAGAGAGAGAGAGAGAAAGAGAAGATTGTTCAATAAAAATTCTGCTAAATCTTTTTAAGTTTAACTTCTTAACTAGTACAAATCCCGTACCGTGTACGGGTAATATAATAATAGACTCGAGTCTGAACCTATTAGCCTATATATGTATTTTTATTACTACAATATAAATTTTAAAATAATTCTATTTAACTTTTTATATTTATATTATTATTTAATATACTATTAATATACGATGATATGAGAACGTTTTTTCACTATTTCTCAAGATTTATTAATTAATGGCAAAACATATACTAATTAATACGGAAAAATGGCTAAGATATTTAAAAAATCACTTGATTTTTTTTATTTATATAAAGATATAACGGTAAAAAAAATCATGTTAAGAAAAAATCTTAAGATATAAAAATTGAGATATCAAGTAGATATAAGGAAATTGAATAAGATATAAAGTAGATATATAAGAAAATTGGATAAGATATTAAGTAGATATAAAGGTAAGGAAAAAATCTAATGTAAAAAAATAAAACTATTATTTTTATTAAGGATGATGACGTGGCGCAAATTTTTACACAGACTTGGATTGTACTTTAGACTATATTATACTAGACTAGATGTCACTTGTATGGTCAGGTCACTTGTTCTAAAAATCTCTTATCCGTCTTATCTAGGCGACACCCTAACGAGGAGAAAAATCATTCACACTCAAAATGGTGTTATTCAAGGCTATCAACGGAGCTATCACCTCAGACAACAAACTAAGAATTATGGTACTCTTCTAGATAGGCGCACAAGGTATAGATTAGAAGAGTTCGTTCTTCCTCTCATTTTGTATGGAGAAGACGATCCCATTATTGCTCAATTTAAGGTAATTTCCTAATTTTAATTTTAATTAAATTTTTTATTTCCTTGTTAAAATACTTACTCTTTGTATATTTAATTATGTATACAAACCAAAATGGTCCATCGTGAAGCTGCACCAAGTTTGAAGGCGGTTGAAAGAGGATTGAAGATTGACTTCTATTGAGTAACTTAAATATTATGAGTGATGTGGGAAGAGTCTTTGACCTCTTAACTTAGATATACATAAAGCCAATTGTAATATTGTCGAGAACCCTGGTAATGTTGCTCATGACTTTAGGAACTAACTATTATTATTTTGACTTATTTGGTCAGTAGACCATTTATATTACTTGGAGTATTATGTGAAATATTATTATGTGGAGTATTATTTATATGTGGAGTAGTTTATGATTTCATTTATCCATTTACCACGTGGTCTGCGCCCTCCTATGCTATCGACTTATTAGCGCCACCAATTTTAATTTGGCTAGATTCCGACATCACTATGGCAGGTTGTCCCCACCTCGCTAATCACCATTTGTTCTTTTTCTTTCACTGACCAGCTCATTCGGTGCGTGGGGATAAAGATATCCTAATCAGTTCAAGTATATAGCAAACTCATATGAATCCTCATCTATTTTTGACTTTTGATATTGGAAATTTTTAAAAACATGATAAACATACGATGATGTAATGCTATCTTGATACGTTCCACATAATAAGAGGTAGATATCAATTATATCATTATTGGTAGTCATTGGTGAAAATTATTTCATTATAAATGATTTGATTGTCTTGGTGCTAGGCATTGGTGAAAGTTGTTGGTAGATGGGATAGATATTAAGTATGCCGTGTAAAGAAACATTAACCATTTATATTGTCTTTTGTCAATTTCCAGCTTTTTGTTGCACCGCTTTTGAAAATGGCCAACTACAATCTTGCATGTGCTTCCCCATCTCCCACTACACTTGAATATCCAGCCCGATGATCAACTGCAATTTCCACCCTTCCATCACCATCCATTCACCCTGAGGGCAGATTACACTCCTCAGTGAGTTCTTGACTACCTTCTAGATTGGATTCATGGTAATTGGAATCCCGATCTTTCAATTATGTCATTGTCTTTCACTAATTTAACCATTGATAAACTCAAGCAGCACTATGGCGGGATGCCCCACCTCGCTAGAGATCACTTGTTCTTTTTCTTTCACTGGCCGGCTCATCCGGTGCATGGGTACAAAGATATGACTCAGAGAATCGACAACGATGTTATGAACTACTGTTATTGGAGGGAGATTACAAGGAGAAGAACCATTCACAATGATGATGGTGCTCTTCAAGACTATCAGTATAGCTATCGTCTTAGAGAGCAAATTGATGTTAATGGTAGTATTCATGACAGGCGCTCCGGTGGGTATAGATTGGAAGAGTTCCTTCTTCCTGACGATGAATATGGAGTTGACCCTCCCGGTGTTGAACAATTTAAGGTAATTTTCTTATTTTAATCTTAATTAATTTTTTTGATTTCTTATTAAAATTCTTACTCCTGTATATATGTTATGTATAGAAATCAGAATGATTCATTGTTAAGTTGCACCAAGTTTGAAGGTGGTTGGAAGAGGATTGAAGATTGACTTCTCCTAAGTTGAAACTTAAATACTAGGAATGATGTGTGTAGGATCTTTGGCCTCTTATCTAAGATAGAGATAAAGACAATTGTAATATTTTTGAGAACCCTGGTTAATGTTGGTCACGACTTTAGGAACTGACTATTAATATTTTGACTTATTTGGTTAATAGACCATTTATATTATTTGGAGTATTATGTGAAATATTATTATGTGGAGTATTATTTATATGTAAAGTAGTTTATGATTTCATTTATCCATTTACTATGCGCCCTGCGCCTCCTATGCTATTGACTTATTAGCTCCCGCGCAACAAATTTTAAAATTAAAATCTACAACATATTAGCGTCCCTTCTTTGTACGGGGGTTTCTTTCTTGCTAACAATATATATTGCTATCTGTCAAATAATTCTACGGGATGCGCTGCTTTTTTCTTTTCAACTGGCCAACTATAATCCGGTTTTTCCCAATCTCGAATTTCACTTGAATCTCCATGCTGATCAACTGCCATTTCCAACCTATCATCACTATCCATTCAATTTGTAGCCTAATTACACTTCTAGTCAGGTTCTTAAACACCTTGCAAATTGGATTCATGGTAACTGAAAGCATTCACCAATTTTACCTTGGCTAGACTCCGGCATCAGCATGGCGGGTTGCCCCACCTCGCTAACCACCATTTGCTCTTTTTCTTTCACTGGCCGGCTCATCCGGTGCGTGGAGATAAGGATATGACGCAAAGAACCTCCAACAAGGATGTTAACTGTAGTTATTGGAGGTAGATAACGAGGAGAAAAATCATTCGCACTCAAAATGGTGTTGTTCAAGGCTATCAACTAAGCTATCACCTTAGACAACAAGCTAAGAGCCTAAGAATTATGGTATTGTTATAGACAAGCGCACAGGGTGTAGATTGGAAGAGTTCGTTCTTCCTCCCATGTTGTACGGAGAAGACGATCCAATTGTTGCTCAATTTAAGGTAATTTCCTTATTTTAATCTTAATTAAAAATTTTGTTTCCTTATTAAAATACTTACTCCATGTATATTTATTTATGTATAGCAATCAAAACGGCCCATTATGAAGTTGCACCATGTTTGAGGGTGGTTAACGTTGCTCACGAATTTAGGAATTGACTATTATTATTTTGACTTATTTGGTCAGTAGACCATTTATGTTATTTTGAGTATTATGTAAAGTATTATTGTGTGGAGTATTATTTATGTGGAGTAGTTTATGATTTTATTTATCTAGTTATATGTGTATGTTTATGTGAATTCATCATGACATCAATGCGTGGATATTTGGCATGCCAATAATCTCTACTACATCAATACATGAAAGTAACTTTACAATGTACTCCAAATTTAGCATCCCTCGGCATAAGAATTCTGCTTTAGAGAAATTAAAATTCTATTTAGTAAATATAATGTTATAAAAAAAGTATAAAAATTACAATTAGAAATTTAAGATATATCTCCAAATTATGACTTTTAGCTAAGTACAATATAGGATAGAAAACTCTCAGTAATAAAAACTTTCTTATTCATACTACTTTGTAATACATAAGACTATTATTAGTCTCGTGCTTTCAAGGCACGAATTTGATTTAACTAAAAATTTAGTTTTAATTTATGTAAAGTTACTCAAAAGAATAGTTATGTGTACAATTTTGGATTGATTTTTTAAAGATTTGAATATATTTGTTTTAAGATTTGGATAATTACTTTTAATAATAAGAAAATATCTAAATATAATTAGAAAACTATTAGTAATGGATGATATATAACATAGTAGATAGACTCTACAAATTCTACAATATCTACAACGAATCAAATTGATCCGATATTTTGATTTAGTCGGATATTCAAGATTTATTTGTTTCATACGTCCAAATAAAAAGTAATATGTCCCTACCTATTAAAGAGACAATTGAAATTAAGATTTTGATCAATGCACAATTTTATTAAAAAAAATTATGATTGAAATTGAAATTAATAGATAAGAAGATTTCTAGAAAAATTATATATAAAATTTAAAGTTGATTTTTTTAGAAAAAAAAATTAAAATGGAAAGAAGTAGATAAGAAGAGTTCTATTATGGGGTCGACAATGAAATTTCAGCCAATTAAACAAATTAAATTGTTTTAATAAAGATGTGTGATGCGGTCCAATAAGAAGTTGACATATGTCATGCTAAATATTATTTTTAACCCTCGTTTTAGTATATAGTTATGATAATGATAGGAAAGTTAGTATTGTCACTATTGTAGTACTGTTGTTTTAGATTTGTTTTTTGTTTTTTTTTTTTCTAGGATTATTATTATTTTCGTAAGAGGGTTTATAAATTTACGACCAACTTTTTTACAAAATTCAACGGTCACGAAATAGACAAAAGAAAATTTAAAAAATAAATCTTCGAATTGGCTCAATCTAGTTTCAATCAGCGCATATATAACGTGGTATACATATGAAGGCAAGCATAAGAACAAACATCTACCAAAACCGGCCAGAACCAATCTTCTTACTAATATTGTACTAGCAATTAGCAAATGACAAACGAGTATCAAAAAATGATGTTAGGGACATCGATTACAAATGTATTCATCATGATCGAACTCGAATTCTTGTCAGCTATGTCAAATCAGAACCATGGCAAACAATGTTTCGGTCCAAAGCCACAAAATCAAAACAAAAATGCTCTAATATAGAGGCTGTTAACAAAACATGATATTTGTAAGCCAATGAAGCACACATATAGTACAACAACACTTCGGACTGACCTACCTTTAGTGCTTGCCTGATACTCGCCTAGAAGCCGCTTTCTGTGATCTTATCTGCTCTTTAAACTTAGCTATAAACTCATCTGCCTTTCTATCAATCTCACTGTTACAATCTTCCTCCTCATTCACATCCTCCACAACAGATGATGATGATGATCCCTCCTTGTTCTTGCCCAACTCCAAGGCAGAACTTTCTCCTCTTTCACTCTTTGTACTACTAATGTTTTGGTTCCTACCCTTTTTCTTTTCACTGATTCCGATTGATATGATGACCACATCTTGCCTCTCCTGCGCTCTTTGATCCGCCTTCTGCTTTCTGGAGCTCTCGTTTGTACAGCTAGGCTCCAAAGTGATTGCTTGGGGCCTGACTGTTCTTACAGATTTCCCTCTCAAGGAATTCTTGGATAGAATTGGTTTCACATCCAACTTCAGACAATCCCACCCACATTTGCCACTATTATTACTACTTCCATTTTCATCCTTGGCCTTCTTTGCAATCTCCTTCGGCTTGTCCCTATCGAATAATGAGCCAATGCTGAACCGGCGAGGATGTGATGTTTTTGATAAGGTCTTTCTTTCATCCTGGCTCGACGAGGAGCTAGAACCCAGCTGAATTCCGCTTGACCCGGTCACCAAGACAAAATCATTGCAAGCATTGATCTCCACTTCAGGCGATTTCAGTTTGGGTAGGCCAATTTCAGGCGATAGCTTGGGTTCAATTGTCGAAGTGGGATGATGAGATGAAGGTGATGGTGATGAAGAGGATGTTGTACCTTTGTTCGACGAGGAGCTAGAACCGGGCTGAATTCTGCTAGTTTCTGTTGCCATGACAAAATCATTTTTTGATGGCTTGATCTCCACTTCTTTGGATAGACCGATTTCAGGCGATTGCTTTGCTTCGATTGTTGAAGTGAAATGCTGAGATGAAGTTGGTGGTGATGGTGAGGATTTTGTATCACAACTACTACTTTCACTTCTCAAACTATCTGCTCTTGACTTCATTTCGCCTTTTACACCGTTTCTTTTTCGTGATCTTCGGCTTCTTGATCCAACCCTCTTCAGAGGAACATCACTACTATCTTGGATAAGGGGAGAAAAGGCATGATGATCTTCACTTACCTCACTCAATAAATTCTCAACTTTCTTAGTCTCTGTCTGCAGTTTTTCCATCTCTATGGTTGGTGGTGTTTCTGATACAGCAGAAGGCAGTATGAAGTTAGACATTGGTGACACTGATTTGGGTGACCTTTTATTGTCCCTTTGCACATTTTCAGCCTCTGTAGTTGGTGATCTTGATGCAACAGAACACAAAGGAGAAAACCCTGATGAGGAGACTTGTGAATGGGGCAGATTTTGACACTGAGTATCACCAACAGGTAAAGAAACATCACCAACTTTTTCTTTGAAATCCACCCTCATGGATCTTGATTTCAAAGAGGATGTTGGCGAAGTAGCCAACTTCATGTCCACATTGTCCATCTTTGGAAAACTCTCCATTTCCATGGGCGGTGATTCAGACAAAGAAGGGCTGAAAGGAGAAGAACCCTTTGATGAAGAAACCCTAAAAGGTCTAGTCTTGACATGTTTCACTTCCTGAACCTCCCTAACAAAAAACCCATCATTCACTCCTTCCTTAAGATCCGCCATTAAAGGTTGAGAATTTAACACATTTTCTTCTCTTGTAGCCCCACTCCATGAGCTCTCTACCTCCACATCCATGGAAGCTAGCTCTGAAGAAGATGGGCACAAGGGAGAAGACTGAACTGATAAAGAAGGCTGTTTGGCTTCAGTGTGAGCAACACTTGGTGAAGAAAGGTAACAACTTTGTGCAGAATTGGGCCAATGCCAAGGACTTGGTGAAGAAGAAGAACCCACCAAAGTACTATTACCCTCCAAATTCTCACTCTCATTATCCTCTTCAGAGTAACAGCAATTTGAAGAGGCATCAGCATCAATCTCAGACTCAGGAGCAAACCCTTCACTGTCACTCTCCTCCACCATTGATCTCAAACTCCTAACGGGTAAATCCAACGGCTCGTAATCGAAGTCATCATGGGCACCTGGTCTCACCACAACCGTTGGTTCAACCCCGTACGGACGAAACTCAAAAGCCTGATTCACACCCTCAAGCCCAAACCCGTTTCCATAAGCACTATACCCAGATGGATTTTGGTGCTCAAAGTTGAAGATTGTAGAGGCGTGGAGCATATTGGGTGAGTTGAAACCAGGGGGGGTTTGAATCCCCATCTGGGTTTGGGCTCTTCGGCGGCCAAACAAGCCATAAGAGACTACAATGCCGATTACGAAGAGATGAACAAGCTCCCAACTTTTGGCGAAGACGGTATGAGAAATGAAGTCCGGGGCTTCGGAGGTGGTAAACAGGGGGATGATACAGAGGAATAGAGCGATGAGGAGGAGCCTGAAGAGGAAGCTTGAGCAGAAGGGTTTACCTGTGGTGTTGTTTCTGCTTGTGGGTTTTGGTTGAAATGGGGATCTAGGGTCTTGGTCAAGGTAGTCCGCCATTGTTGGAAGCTTGAAAGGAAGCTCTGTGGGCGTGGTGTTTCAGAGAGTGAGGGGACAAAGGGGAGAGATTAGTGGAGGAAAAACAGTGAAAAAGGAGGACTTGGGGGAAGAAGAAAGGTAAGTGGTGTGAGAAAAATATGGTAAAAAGTGGAGGAGTTTGGATTGGTCATTTGGTCAATTGGTCTCCTTGGGGTTACCGTTTTGTTCATACTGTGGTGGTGTTTGCTTTTTTGAATGTTTGGAGGATTTCGTGGGAACACGAGTATGATTGCAGATTTTGCTAGGGCTTTTAGTTTCAGAGTGGGGGCTATACTAATTTATTCTATGTTGTGACATGGTGACTTGTGAGTGGGAAAGGTTATGATGTGTGTAAGTGTAGCGCAGTGCAATGCATATACGTAGAGTACAATTATTGACTAGTCGTTGTAGTCTCTTTTTTTTTTTTGTTGGGTGCAAAAGGAGGAATTATCTCCCTAGCCGACCTCACAACATGGATATATATGTCATGACTGGTGGGTGCATTTTGAGATTATGGCGGATGTATATTTTGGGTCATGTCAGAATGGATTTTACTAAGTTTTGTAAGACATCTCCTAAATAAGTCCATACTCCATTCTATCAAACAGGTCGGTTCGAGTGAGTTCAGGTTCAATCTTTTCGGATGCGGATCGAGTGCGGAAACGAGTCAATTGAGAGACAGGTCAAATCTGGTCGGGTCTTGACAGGTTACTGTGCAGGTTCAGTCGGCCTAATGGGTCAAGAATTTTGAACTTTAAATGATTATTATGATTAATAAAAATAAAGTACATTTATTCTACGTATATACAAAAACCGGTCAATTCAACGGATTCAGATTTCAACCCAATCAGTTTCGGCTTAATCTGATTTGGGTTTGCCTGCTACTTTTCGAGTCAGATTTCAACCCTAAAATTTCCGAGCGATTCGAGTGGGTTTTTCGGATCGATTTCTCGAATCAGGTCAAGTTTTGACAGCGCTGAATGTCCATACCATCCCTATATGCAAGACGAACCACAATCCAAACAAATACCGCTCTACGCCCCAATAGGAAGACTTTCTTAAGAGCATGTACAATGGAGAAGATTTAACCTTCTCTTTAGACACTCTTCAAAGTTCAAAGAGAATCTCCTCTTGTTGTACAAATATGAAAGAGAATTATTTTTGACCGGGGAACAAGAGAAATCCTCCATATAAAGAGGATTGTGGGTATTGGCTCTTGTACCTCCTCTTCACTTATAACAAAATCATAATTTGTCATGTGTCCAATTAATTCTCAACAATTTTCATGTAATTTATTTTAATCTACCATCAATAATTTATAAATAAAAATAATAATAAAATGTGACATTTTTGAAAAAAGTTAAGGTTATTGATTATTAATTTTGTCTTGTCTATAGTTGAATCCAATATTACCCTATTTTCAAATAAACTTTAGTTTTTTCTTTCTCCCTTATATCATGGATCATCATCATAATAAAATGTGATATTTATTCTTAGTGTTGTTTTTATTGTAAGTCTTCCAATTCTCTATCGCGCAAAATCTTGACCGATGACGAAGGCTCAGAAACAGAAACTTACAATTGTAGTGATAAGAATGCTTAGATGAATGTGTGGTCACGTGAGGATGGATAAGACTAAAAATAAAGTAATCAAGGACAAGCTTGAAGTGGCTAGCATAAGTAACAAATTGCGAGAAGCGAGACTGCGTTGGCTTAACCATGTTCAAAAGTGGAGCCCTAACACTACAGTGAGGAGGTGCGAGTGTTTGGATTTAGGGGTATGCTAGAGGGATAGTGGTCGCCAGAAGAAACGCTAGATTGACAATATTAAGTATGATATCAGTTTGTTAGGGATTTCTGAGGATTTGGTTCAATGTAAGAAAATTTTGATGGAGAAGATTCGTGTGTTAGACAGTTAGACAACTTGTTGGTGGAGTCTTGTAATCTCGTGTTGGCCGATGATTTTGCTCTTAGTTGGCTAGTTTTTGTTAGTCTTAGTCTTTTTTTTCCTTTTTCTTTTATTGTTAGCCTTACTAGTAGTTTTAGTTGTATTCGTTAGGGTTTAGGCTTTTTGGTATAATTTTTGAGTGGTTTGATTCGTACCTTTTGGGTTATATTGAACGTATTTCATCTAAGTTTGCAATGTCCCTTTCTAACCCCCTAGATCCTGCCTTAGCGGGATTTCATTAGGTAAATGTTATTGTTGTTGCTCATAAAAGTTTTTCTTATTATAAGTAGCTAATATTTCATCAATAATTAGAGATTATATTAATTGGACTAAATTGTTTAATTGAATACATTTTATTATAATTTATTTGAAAATATTCGATGGTATAAAATATACGGTAAAATAGATATGTAAAAGTAGAGGAGAGGAGATGATACTACCCTTCTTGTCATAGAGATAAATAGGAAAAGAGAAAAAGAAGAATTTTATGGTATTTACACCCCTTTATTTTGTATAGACCCTAAAAGTTGACTATATAGGGTAGATCATAATGTCGCATCAAATATTCATATACACTAGCAGAACAAAACCATGCATCATGCATGGTTTATGCAATTATACTAGCATGCAAAGCTTGTCATGGCTTAACATATTGATTCTATGATGAAAATAAATCATCAAGTTGACAAAAACAATAACGCTAATAAAATTTAAATCATTAAAGAACGTACAAAGAAATGAAGGTAACAGCATTGTTGCGAGATGATTCTTGGTCAAAACAAGAAGATGATCTGATCCTATATGTGTAGCATCACTAAATGTACAACTCCTTTTTCTCAATGAATTACTCATAAATGAAGATGCATTTACTTGTTAGAATTAGGTGCATGGTTCTTAGCATGTTTGGGAAACCGACAACAAGTAAAAGAAAAATAAAGCAGATTAAAGATTTGCAATTACTTGATTCGCAGTTACAGATTAAACAAAAAAATTTAAGTGCACCAAATCAATCTGCCTTTGACCCCCAATTAAGAAACATATCACAACGAGCTAAAATTGCAAAGAAATCAAACATTTTCCCCTTTTCTAATTTCTAATTAGTTTGGAGTTGGCCCGAGTTAATTCTTTTGGAGTTATTAGACGGGGTTAAGTTTTGAATTGGCAAAACGTGATGTTGACTAGAAATCAAGAATAAAAAATACATAATATATAAACGAATAATCAATAAAAATAATGTATCAAAATGAACATTAACACAACAAATTATGCCTTTACCATTTGTGATTTCATGGTATTCTATCTCTATAAACAAAGGCTTATGATTTCTTACCAAAAAAAATGTTCTTATAATATGATTGAATTAATGCTCTTTCTACAGTTTTAAAACCCTCCTCGCCCTCTATAAGAAGAAGAAAGCCTCTTTGTCTACCCCTCTATCTTGATTGAGAAGATTAGAAAAAACAACAAAGAGAGAACGATCATGGAAGATGGTTTATGTCTGAGTTTGAGCCTCAACTCCTTTGAGAAAAGCCCGCCACCAATGGCTCTTCCATTGAAGGCTAGTTCTTCTGTTTATGGATTGTCATCGTCCGATAGATCTTCTACTAGCAAGCCCTCCATTTTCAACAAGCTCGAATATTTCTCCAAATCATCACCACCAGAAGGTAATTGTCAAGCCCTCTACTTCTTGTTTGTTGTAGTTTTTCGATTTATCTTGTGCGATCCAAACGAAGCCGATCGAAGAGATTTTTCGTGTTTATGTTCGTTTGCATGCGTGTGTAGTGCGTAGCGAATCAAAGGCGATGCAACTAGCACCAAACACGGCGTTGAATCTGGGATGGATCGGAGGGAACCCAAAGACGAGAGGCGAAGGAGTAGGGCGAGACATGATAGGTGTGTCGGGATCGAAGAGGAGCGTCGAGATGGAGGTGGTGACGATTAGTAGTAGTAGTGATGGAGGAGGAGGAGGAGAGAAAAAGAAGCTGAGGTTGTCTAAGGAACAATCCGCTCTTCTTGAGCACACCTTCTTGGAGCATTCTACTCTTAATAATGTGAGTGCCCATTTCATTCATTTTTCTTTTGACCTATTTGCATATGTACATGTGTATTAATCCTTGTTAATTTTAGGGTAATCACGATCTTGATGCATAATTTCGTAGGTTGTATCTCGATCTGATATTAGGCCAAATCATATTGATGTCCGTCGTATTAACAAATTTCACATGAGAAATGTAGATGCGTATGATATAAGTGGTTAGGTAAAAATATATTAGAATATATTTACAAATATTTTTCTAATTTGAAGATTTTAAACCATATAAAAAGATTTGAAAATCATTCAATTAATGATAGAGAAAAATCAATTCTAAAATAATATAAACTTGGCCTACATAACCTTATTAGGATAATTATTTTTCTAATTTGAAGATTTTAAACCATCTAAAAAGATTTGTAAATCAATCAATTAATGATAGAGAAAAATCAATTCTAAAAAAGTTAACAACTTGAACTACATACCTAAGGATAATTAGTCATGCATGTGCTATGTACATTTGTGTATGCAACATTAGTTTACTCGTAAAACATGCTTAGAGTGATTTATTTTCCCTTGTCATTTGGTGTTACCAAAATTTAGAAGCAGAAGTTATACTTGGCCAAGCAATTGAACCTGAAGCCTAGGCAAGTGGAAGTGTGGTTTCAGAACAGAAGAGCAAGGTACCTAATTTTCGATTCGTACGTTACGTTGTATTACTTACGAATTCTATATACAAAAATTGTTTAAATTCACACTACTGCTATATTGATATATATACATTAATTTGATGAAGTACTATGTGTCAATTTATCTTTCATGCGTAGAATTAATTTTGTGATTAGATCGGATCATTTAAGCCTAAGTTATTAGGTTAGGTCGATCAAATACTACGAATGATATATACGTGGAGTCTCTGCCAATTATTAAAGTGTGTTTACAAATGTACTTAAGCCGCCCTAGCTATGCCGATTAAACCACTAAAATCTTTTTTTGATCGAAAAAACCACTAAAATCTAGCTACGGTACGTTTTTCGCTAAAGTGATCATTAGTAGTAGTTTTTTTCTACTATATATATGTAATTAGTTGAATTATATTTGATCATTAGTAGTAGTTAATATCATAGCTCTAAATATATATTGATCACACACGATCGTATATATTGCAGGACAAAGCTGAAGCAAACAGAAGTGGATTGTGAGTTCCTGAGGAAGTATTGTGAGAAGTTAAGTGACGAAAACAAGAGGCTGCACAAGGAGCTCCAAGAGCTCCGATCAGCACCCAACAACCTCGTCCTTTGCCATGCATGCGGCCGTCGCACCTCCACTGTCGACCACCGCCACCCGGGTGCGACCGCCTTTAGCCGCCCGGCCGTCAAGCCAAATGTGTCCGGCCTATTCTCCAACAAGACCACCTTGCTCAAGATATAGGGGCTAATTTTAAGTTATAGTTTGTCTTTAATACATACAATCTGAACACCGCAAAATTTAGAATGTCTTTTGCATGATACATTTCTCTTTTAGAAACTATGAGTTTTCTAATGGACATGTGTACTCAGTGGTAAGTTTCCTTACATTTCAATCCCAACATCTTATCCACTTGGCTGAGTTTCCTCCCATTTCAATCCCAACCTCTTGCATGTGCTCATTTTTATTTAATCAAGTTTTTTTGAAAAAAATAAATAAAACAAATCTAAACGCAGATCGATTTATTCATTTCAATCAAAAAATTCCATAGCCCATAGGACACCCATCCATATATCCATGGGGACATATATATATTTTTTTTGGTTGAGGGCGTTGCCCATGAGAGTCGAACCGGTGACCTCTGGGTACTATTCTTGGAGGCTTAACCGTTTGACTAGATGCCCGAAAGCACCATGGGACATATATATCAACTATTCTTTACAATTTGTTTTTGTAATAGGCAAATTAGTATCCTGTATTGACCAAAAAAGAGAGTAAAAATCTAATTTACTTCAAAAAAATCAACGTTTAATATACTGCTATTATTTTTAGACTATTTTTTCTTTTGTTTGGGTTGAGGGCACTGCCCATGAGAATTGAACCGGTGACCTCTGGATACTATTCTTAGAGGCTTAACCGGTTGACTATATGTCCGAAGACTTTTAGACTATTTTTTATGACTAACAGAATTTAAAGTATTTGATACAAGTAATGATACGATACGATTTACCATAACCGGATCCGGTAGGAATGATTATTGTGGTAGGAAATAGGAATGACTCTGGGCCGTTGATCACGGAGCTACTGTTCACGCAAAAATTCGGCCCCAAACACGCGTTACTGTTCACGCGCTACTGTTCACCCCCCTCTCCCCCAAACACGAAAATCGCCAGATCCAAAATTCGGCTTGCTCTTCCGTCGATTTTCGCCTCCGAAATCGATTTTCGTATCCAAAATCTGTAACTCGCTTCGATTATAGGTCAAATGTGAGAACCGACTGCAACAAATCAATCGCCTCCGAAATCTGTATCTCCGATCTCGTTTTCGCGTTCTGGTTTTCAGATCTGGAAAACCAGATCTGAATTTGCGAGCAAATCTCAGCTCGATTAGAACAAAACTACGTACAGATCTCAGACATTGTTCCGATTCGAACTCAATCAACTACAAAAAGCAATGGAACCAGGTAGTTAAACCTTTCATCGATTCTCTTGAACAAATTCATAAAGGAGTCCAATAAAAACAGTTTACTTGTCGTTGAAAACCGATTGTTGTGCTCAAACTACTTATTAGAGACGTACAATTACATATATCAGCTGCACAAATTGTAATTGGGCATCCTAGTTGAATAAATTGAGCATCGACTATACAAAAATGAAAGATAGTTGAACAATTACATGTTTCAGTTGCACAAATCAAATCAATAGTTGAACAAGTACAAAACACGTAAAGAGATTACGATGGTGTTATAACGTGTTTATAACAGAGTTGAACAAATGCTTATATTAGTTGCACAATGATGATATACGGTTGCACAAACATGGTTACACATAAACAAAACACAGACATAGTTGCACAAACAACCTTATTAGTTGCACAAACAATCTTACTAGTTGCACAAACGAGGTTTACTAGTTGTACAAAGTTTATTATACAATTGAACAGAATAGTTTACTTCATTACTGGAGCTCCAATAACTTATTGTTGATGTTGTTTCACACTAATGAAGGTAAAGCTGAAGAAGAGAAGGGTTTGAAGATCTCCATCTCTCCTGGAAACACTACGTATTACTTACCGTTTTGTGATGATAAACTCAGACCTCAAGTGGGGATGGTGTTCCAAACTTGGCAACAAGGAGCAAACTTCTATAAAGACTACGCACGGGCATGTGGATTCCAGCCACGTAGCGGGACTACCTGTAATAACCGCTATTTTTATAACGTAAAAATAAAAAAAAATAAATAAATAAATAAATAAAAATAAATAAATAAATAAATAAATTTTTGTAATATATTTTGTTAGAAGTGTAAAACTTTACTCTTATGAATTCGTTTTCTTAATGATAAACAAAAACATTCAAGAAGCGGTATTATTAATTAAATTATAATTTAAAAATAGAAAATAGTGGTTTATAATCTAAAAATAAGACTAAGTATTTTCACTTATAAATAATTTACAAGTCTAGTTATTATAGAAGGGATAAATTAAGAATGTAATTTAAGAAGATTAATATCAGTAATCAGTAAAAAAATAATCGAGTTGGGTTAGTTGCTATTTTTATGAAATTCAAACAAGATATTAGGTTTAGTCTTAAATAGGCCCGAAACTCAACCTAACACCTTGTCTGGGTAATAAAAAGAAAATGGAGAATTGTAGTCATCCAAATTCGAACCCCTGACCTCTCCAACCCCTACCCTTCCCTTACCAGTTAGACTACGAGAGCTTCTCGCTGTGTTAAGGGGATGTATTAAACCGATTTGTTTGACTACCAAAATCTTTGACCAAATCTCTGACAAGGATTTGTCAGCATATTCTTTCCACCCTCCTTCACGACAACGAGGACCAATTTCTGCCAAACAAAATCCGGTGAATCCATGGTTGTACTTCCTCCCATCATTACACCCATCTTCCTTCCCTCATCTCTTTATCCCTGTGCACTCCAATAACCTCCACCCAAAACCCATGACTGTAATTGCAAGCGTAGTCCCGATTGAATTCGTCTAAACAAAAACGCCCAAATCCATCACTTTCAAATCTGATTTTTTTCCCGAACCCAACCGAGCCTAGCTCCTCCAAGTCCGTTGCCTGTCTCGTCGGGTGGGTCACGTCTGCACCCCGCTCGAACTCGCCGAGCTGCTGTCGTCGCCGCGAGCCGTCCTCGCTGAGTCGCCGTCGCCTTTCCTCGCCGCTTCCTCCTCGTCGCCGGATCTGCCAGCCTGAGCCGAAGTTGTCGAGGTGAGTCGGGTCTGCTGTGCTGAAGATGTTCATGGAGGTGTGGAGCTGAATTTTTGGGAACCTCCATTGTTGTTGTATTGAGATGTTGTGTTGTTGTTCGGACGCAGAGGAGGCAGGGCAAGTTCACCAATCAGCCAAAGTGATTTAGGTTTGCTCTTTTGTTTGATTAAGTTGGGCTTTTTCATTATTATTTTGGGTTTAAAACTAACCAAGCCCATTAAGTCATAGTTGAAAGAAGAGAAGTGTATTAAGTGGCCTATTAACATCTTTCTATTGATTTATAAGAAAGGTTAATATAAATGGGTAAATACAAATCATAAGTTTAAACCAACCTCTTGAAACAAAATTGAGCCTTTTATTGGACTACTTAATGCTAAACTATTATTGATTATGAATAATGACCTTTTAATCAAATATTCATTTGAGATACATAAATAAGGTTTTATAAAAAGCATTCAAAGACTACCTATAAGTTTAAGATTTTATTAAGGTTCTAAAATTGTTTTAGAATTTCTAACAAGTAGAGGAATTATAAATTATTAGAGGATAATAATTTATTATAAGTCCTACAAATTATTATAAAGGATAATAATAATGTGAGAAATTCTTAGAATTGAAATAAATTAAATATTAATTCATTCTGTTTCATCGCGAAACTCGTGTTCGAATTAGGTCAATCGTTCGGTTTACTTCCCACTTGTGAACAGAGGAACCCGTCCTTTGTAGGAACCTCAATCTCGAAAATCGAAGGCAAGTGGATGGTTCTCTCTTTCTACTCGATATTTGTGAATTCCTTTTCCTCCATTCGCATATCCATCTTGTTGGGAACACCTTGTTTGCTAAATAAAATGAACATAGGGTTATTTACTGTTTAGAAGTAATGACCCCATTGTTATTTACATTACTGTACTACGCTAGTATTTGGACTTAGGACCGATTGATTGCGGCCTTTATGTGTTTAAATGTCTCGTTTGAGACTTTGCAATGGACTAGAATAGGGATTAGGGGTGAGAGCTCATCTCTGAAAAACACCTCTCAAAAACGTATTAGGATGTACCTATACCCTAATACTGGGTCATGACTCTGCCCGCTCTACCGCTCAGAGGGGTGATAGCACCCTAGCTAGGTGCTCAACTATGTGGCTCTAGGCTCGCTCAAGGGGTCGCCGCATATAAAAATCGTTAATTGAATTGTTGAAATGGATATCCCTCGGGTGGCCCTTGACTCTTATGAGTTGGCACATCCGAAAATCGTTAAAACAATATGTATTGGGTGTGGCCCTTGACTCTTATGAGTTGCCACATCCGGAAATCATTAAAACAAGAGGTATTGGGTATGGCCCTTGACTCTTATGAGTTGCCATATCCGAAAATCGTTAAAATAAAATGTATTGCCATATTACTAATAAAAGATAAGTCAAGGTAGATCTTATTAAACCTTGACAGGAATTAATAAGTTCCCAACAAATTCTTAAACATGTTTCGTTCCTAGGAACCACCCTCTGGTGGTTTCCTATTCTTTAAAGAAAGCGTTAATCATCTCCTTTCGGATTTATGCCTTTCATTATCATCTCAGTTATATTTGCATAAAGCCTCGTTCTCCAGAATATATCACACCCTCACCTCAAAAGAACCTGATTGACGTGCATCGCTCAGTTCCCTTTGGACCTTGATGCCGACATACTTAGCCTTTTAAGAACCTAGTCATAATCTACCACTTGCTTAGTCTCGCGTTAGACTAATACCACTTTCTTTTCTTCCCGACATTGGTCGGCTGGTATTTCTTGCTTTTATGGAAATATCAGGAAGTGAACACAGGGTTGCTGGAGACCAAAGACGAAGACTCGAGGATTTAAAGGAAGGAAGATTTTCAAGAGATTTCAAGTTATTTTAAATATTTTGGAATTTCCTATGTTGTAATATAAGTCTTTTTCGCTTTTATAAAAGATCGTGTAATGTTACCTAAAGCCTTGGGTGACTTTGGATGGTAAAATCCGAGGTCACTGGCATGTAATACCCTTCGTCTAAAAATGGGGGTGTTACACTACCACAAGATCTCGTGATGGGAGTATAATTTGGAAATTCATGTTGTGCAACAAGGAAGGCTTTAGAAAGCAATCAACTACAAAGATTGCACAATCTACAACCACTAAACAGATTGTTGCAAAAACAGAGAAAAATAAAAAGGAAGTTGAGAAGGAAGATGAAGATGAAGACGCAGAAGATGAAGAAGAAGAAGACGAAGAGGAAGAAGAAGTGGGAGGAGGAGAAGAAGAAGAAGGCAAGAAAGTATCCAAGAGAAAGATAATAAACAGTAGATGTGGTTGTATTGCTAGAATGGCTATGAGAAACATTGGAAAGGATGGATATATTGTCAGAACGTTTGAAGAGCGTCACAACCATATGATGTTGGATGATACACAAAAACACTTCGCCAAGAAGTATAGGAAGCTCAGTGCTTTTCATAAAGAGTTCATTATGACTTGCATCAAATCAAACATTGGCACAAGCAAGTCGTACAAGGTCTACAAGGAGTTAGTTGGATCATACAACAAAATTGGTGCAACTATAGTAGACTTCAAGAACTTCAAAAGAGATTTGAACTCCTTTATGATTGGATGTGATGCTCAGATGGTGATTGACAATCTATTCAAGAAAAAGGAGAGGTGTGATGCCGTTTACTTTGAATATGATGTTGATGAACAACACCAATTAACAAAATTATTCTGGAGTGATCCTATTGCAAGAAAGAGCTTTTCCTACTTTGGTGATGTTGTCTCTGCTGATGCAACATACAAGTCAAACAGGTATGTTCTGTTTTCCTAACCAATATATAGTTGCACAAGTATCTGTTATAGTTGCACAAGTATCTTTAATAGTTGCACAAGTATCTTTTATAGTTGCACAAACCGATATCCCAGTTGAACAATTTTTTAAAGAAAAGCATTTTGTGGTTCAACGGGCAATTATCTAGTTGCACAAATCTTGCTCACAGTTGCCCATACGCATGTAATAGTTGCACAAATCGGTGAAATACTTAACCTGGCTTAACAAAAATTCTATCACAGTGGAACAAACATATATCCTGATTGCACAAACACATATATTAGTTGCACAAATATGTTTTGAAGTTGCACAAACTCATCATTTTGGATTTCAGGTACGATATGGTATTTGTACCATTTACTGGGGTCGATAACAACAAGAAAAGCATCACATTTGCATTTGGATTGCTTCTGAAAGAAGATGTGGAGGCGTATGTGTGGCTTTTTCAGAACTTCAAGCAAGCTATGGGGCATGAACTGTTCATCATCTTAACCGACCAAGACCCTGCTGTAAAACAAGCAATTGAACGGGTGTTTCAGACTGCTGTGCATCGCTTCTACATGTGGCACATAATGTTCAAAATACCGGCAAAGGTCACAAGTCATATAGCTGATGACGAAAGGTTTAGAAGCAAGTTCAACAAGCTTGTATGGAGCAATGAGATTAGTTGTGAAGAGTTCGAGGGGACGTGGCAATCAATTATATCTGAGTTCGAGCTTGAATCAAACAACTGGTTGCAGGCCATGTATCAACTACGTCGATTGTGGTTACCTGCGTTCTTCAATCACGTTGAAATGGGTGGACTCCTGAGAACCACATCACGCTCTGAAAGCCAGAACTACTTCTTCTCACATTTCATTGGGGAGACGTCGTCTCTGGTTATTTTCATGATGCAGTTTGAGAGTGCGATTGATTCGCAAAGACATGAACAAGGGAGGCTTGACTTTGAAACGTCTACTTGCTCTCCGAATCTGAATACACCGCTTGAGTTGGAAAAGTATTGCGCTTCTGTTTACACCATTAGCGTCTTCTATGATGTTCAGACGGAAATTGTCGCTTCGGTGTTTGAATGTGGCCTAACAAATCTAGTGAGGGAGGATCACATCCATACGTATCATGTGAGTCACTTTAACAAGGTGTACATTGTGCAACACAAACTGACAACCGAAGAGTTTGATTGCACGTGTAACAAGTTTCTCAATATGGGGATCCCATGCTCACATATGTTCCTTGTTTTCAAAAACATTGGCTTGAAGAAGGTGCCTCCTCGATACGAAAAGAACAGATGGACTAAGAAAACAATTTTGACACCAACCTTTGAGATTGATGGTGCAATTGTTGAAAAATCAGAGAAGATGGATGAGAAAAAAAATCTTGTTGAATGAGGTATTAAGTGAACTACATTCAACCATCGATGCCATAGGAGGAAACACGGAGCAGCTCAAGGAGTTAATACAGGTTCTGAAGGGACAAACCAAACTGTACACTAGCAAGAACGCAGTTGAAGCATCCACATCAACAAAGAACGACACAAATCAAAACTTCCTAGGAATCAAGCCCAAGGATGTACAAGTGCATCCACCTGAGCATGCGGTAACCAAGGGTAGAAAGAAAAAAGGTAGAATACAAGGAGGGAAAGAGACATCAATGAAGAAAGTAGAAAAGGAACAAAGGGCTTACACAAAGTGCAAGAAGGTTGGACACAACACACAAAGTGCAAGAAGGTTGGACACAACAGCAGGACATGCACAAAAGCTTCTAACACGTAGTTGCACAAACATTGTTTTGGTTTGCACAAACGTATTTCCTAGTTGCACAAACAGTTACTACTTGTTGCACAACAGTCACTAATATTAGATCTGTTTTCCTAGTTGAACAAAATACTATTGATATTAGTTGCACAAACATCGATTTGGATTGCACAAACGTATTTCCTAGTTGCACAAACAGTTACTACTTGTTGTTCTGTTTTAATGAAGTTGCCAGTTTGTTTGTTTTGCGTGTATGCTTCAACTAAATTCTATTGATAGTTGCACAAACATGGTTTCTGGTTGCACAAACTGATTTCCTAGTTGCACAATTGTTACTATTTATTGATATGTTTAAATGAAGTTTACAGTTCGCACCACAGTTTGTCTAAATGAAGTTGAGAATGCAAATACATGACAAAGATTGACAAAAAGCCTTGATCAGTTGCACAATTAAGGTCTCTTGATGCACAAGTAAACGCATTCACTTACACAATCAATTGTGCACAAACCATCTACAAACCAGTTGAACAAATATATCAAACCAATTGCACAAACGGTATTCAGGATTGCACAATCATCTAAAAGTATCTAAAACAGCAGCGAAAGTATCTAAAAAAAGTATCCAATTACATCTATCATAGTCATGGTTCACTTCTTACCCCTACCCCTACCCCTACCCCTCCTTCCCTTCCCCTTTGCTGCAACTGGAGAGAGTGAGGGTAATGGCACTGGAATAACATAATTCTTTATGTGTTCCTCTACTTCGGATCTGCACAGGTTCCAAGGAGTGATCAACATTTCATGGCAGTACTTCTTCCTCAAATCATCAAGTTGTTGTTGATCCTCTTTCCTCAGACCACAGTCCCACCCAACTAAGCCATTACCGAAGTATGTCTCCATGTAGCGCATAAGGAAGATACCACAATCAATTTTGTTGGACGTGTCCCTCCAACTCATTTCTAATCGTTCCACGGGAACCTTAGTTTCATCCAACAGAGCTGAAGCCTTGTAATACATTTTGTGGTGGTCCAGATAATGAGCCATCAATTTTCTCTGAAAATACAAAAACCCTTAAATTTTGTAAAAAGACAGTATATTTGAACAAATATGGAACCAGGTTGCACAAATGTGACACTGGGTTGCACAAATGTAACACTGGGTTGCACAAATAGGAGACAGGATTGAACTAACCACTTTAGAAGGCACAGAGCCATACTTTCCTTCCACACTAGATTCTGAAGCCGAGTTATCAAGAATGTGCAAACCTAAATTTCTTAGGTTCACTACAATACAGTAAAAATGCCCATGAAAGCAGACGGGGAAGAATACCTGAACGATTAACATTAAAATCAAATAAATTATCAGATTGAGATTAACACATGATCATACTAAAAAAAACAGTGATATTGACACTTACAAGACCAATTGTGTGAGGCTTAAACACATTATATTGCTTCATAGCATCATCAACCATTGCCACAAAAAATGTATTGGCTTCTTCTCCATTAATCAATGGAGATAGCACATATGTCTACAAAAATATCAGTTGCACAAATCAGTATTATGATTGAGCAAATAGAACAATCAGATGAACATATACATACCGTGTCCTCGGATGACAAGAAAAACCTCAGCGGCTTTTCATCACTCTTTAGCAATTCGTCAGCAATGTTTAAGAAAGTGCTCCACATGTCAATGATATTCGTACTGAGTTCACAGCCTATGGCCATCGTTTTAAAATCCTGTTTCTTTGCAACAATTTTGCCCATCTTGAGCACGATAGAGCTACAAAAAACAAGATATCACAAGATTAAAACAAAAACTAAAAAAAAAAAAGAAACTTAGGAAAATGTGTCGTTACCTCTGAACATCAGTGATATCACGTGTTAACCAAGAGAAGAGTTTTTCGACATTGAATGACGGCTTCTCAGATATAACAACGCGCCTCTTGAGGTATGGTGACTTGAAGTAATCGGATGGCTTTGATATCCTCTTGTCCATCACAGCCACACCAATACCGACATCACCCATTCGAGTATCAATTGGTACCACTTTGTGCAGTTCAGGGGGTGTGTTCAATAACATATAATCTTCATCAAATGCGCTCTAAGTATTAAAAAAAAACAAATAGATCAGTGTTGCACAAACAAATATGAATAAAACAAATATGGTTTCAAGTTGCACAAACTGCAACCACAGTTGCACAAACGGCAACCACAGTTGCACAAACATGTTTTAAGGTTGCACAAAAACAGAAATCCTCAACCACATAATATTTGCACAAACGGCAACCACAGTTGCACAAACATTATTTCAGGTTGCACAAAATAGAAAATCCTCAAACACATATAAGTTGCACAAACATGGTTTTAGGTTGCACAAACTGCACCAATAGTTGCACAAATATGTTTTCAAGTTGTACATAAAATATCATGAAGATTTGAACAAAGCAGAAACCACACACACACACGAGTTACACAAAACATTATTCTGAGTTGAACAAACTACAACAAAAGTTGCACAAACAAGTTTCCAGGTTGCACATAAAAAGTGTCATCAACATGAAATTGCACAAACAAGTTTCCAGGCATGCCAATATAAATATCCATGACAACAAAGTTACAAAAATAAACTTTTAAACCTGGGAAGATGTGCTCCCAGTATCAACATCAACTATTTCCTTCACAGCTTCATCTTCAACTCCTTGAGCTTGAACATCTTTTTGCTGCAGCTCAGCTAACTGTTCTTCCCCTTCATGCAGCTCAAGTACTTCATGTTGCTCCAATATTGGTTGTTGTTGAAGCTGGTGGTGCTGGTCTTGTCCTTCTTCCGCTACTTGATTTTTTGCAGGTGGTGGTGATGATGGTGGTGGTGTTGTCCTTGTAGTTGGTGGTGGTGGGCATTGTTTATCAAATTCTTGTTGTTCTGGTAGTGGTGATTGTTCTGGTGCTTGTTGTTGTTGTTGTGGTGCTTGTTGTTGTTGTGGTGCTTGGGGTTCTTGTGGTAGCTGTTGTGGTTGTTGTTGTTGTGGTGATGGTGCTTGTTCTTTTTCTTGTGGTTCTTGAGGGTGTTGTTCTTGTTGTTGTGCTGATGGTGGTTGGTGTTCTTGCAGGTGAATCATCTCCTCTTCAATTCTCTTCTGCTTCAGATTGATCTTTAACATTACTTTTTTGTTCAAAGATCCAACACCTGCACAAAACAAAGATATATAGTTGCACAAATGTTAAATACAGTTGCACAAATGCTGCATTTGATTGCACAAATGTAGAAACCAGATGAACAAACACAAGTAAGAGTTGCACAAAATACATACCAGCGTCAGCCTTGTTCTTCCCTCTAACCTCCTTGCTCGAATCAACCTCCTTCTCACATGCCATCACAGTCTGCCTGGCAATGTCAGCCACAATATCGAAATCTGATTGTGGTGACGGGGTAAATAGAGAGAATGAAGGAACCTCAAAATTATAGGAAGCTTTTTCCTTCTGTGCAGCTTCAATCTCATCCAACAGCCTTGATGCCTCATCCCAAAACCTCTGCTGGCTCAGAGTCTCCTCGTCCTCCACAGGAATAGAAGAATCCTTCATGCCAACAAGCTTCTCGAGCGCGCCATTGACCTTGAGGAATAGGCTGTTTGAAGCAATATTAGAGGGCACCTGCTTCATGTGCTCTAAGAAGCTCTTCATGCCAGACACTAGAACCAACCCCCTCCTCAAATGCTCCTTGACGAATGACTGAGATAGATGAACAAAACAAAAATCAGGAGAAACCAAAACAAATGAAGGGATAAATACACATGAAAATACACAAAAACAAAAACAACGAAAAAATGTGCTTACATCGCCTTCAAAGCATGGAGGTACCACATCATCGGCGGGAGGCGTAGGGCATGAAGGTCCAGCCTGATCAGCAGCAGCAGTAGAAGGTCCAGGCTTAGGGTGATTGGCATGAACAGAAGTTGTGCCATCTGAAATTAAAAACGGAGGACGAGAAAACCCTTGTCCAAACGAGCCCTTGTCCATTTCATACTTTTGGCGCCTCGAGAAAATATGAGAGGTGTAGCAGGAGACAATGGGGAAAGCCCTTGGTGCAAACTCTTGGGTGTAGGATGAGAGGCAGTCACAGTATATAAGCTGTAATAGAAACCATTTGAAATCAAATTAACAACATGTATACTACAGTTGCACAAATGTGCGTTACAATTGCACAAATGTGAGTAACAGTTGCACAAATATAAATCACAGTTGCACAAACACGTGTCAAACAGTATAGCAGATGTGCAATTGAGTAACAAATTTACAGTTGCACAAATGTGAATTACAGTTGCACAAATATCAATCACAGTTGCACAAGCACATGTCAAAAAAGAATAGCAGATATGCAATTAAATCACAAAATCACAGTTGCACAAATATAAATCACAGTTGCACAAACAAAGGTCAAAACAGTATAGCAGATGTGCAAATGAGTTACAAAAACAGTGGAACAAAATATGCAACACAACAGTACATAAAAAAAGTGAAAAAAGAGCTGAATCATACCAGAAGAAGCAATGGAGAGCCTCTGAAAAGACCATTCGGCGAACTCCTCTTCTTCCATGCCTCGACATTTTCAATCGTCTTCTCCACAAGAAGACTACACCAGTCAAGATTACAAATCTCATCTTCATCAACAAGTGCATCCAGAACCTTTGTGTTCACACCACCGTTCTGGATACTCTCAACAAACAGAGTAAAAAACAAGACAATGAAACAACGACGGAACCAAATACCGCCGTTCTTATAGTTCTTGACCACATTAAATACATCTTGTGGTTTAAGAGAAGCAATGGGTACAGGGATTCTATTATCATCAACAAAATGACGCATAAAAGGAATGAACAAACTAGACTTTGTTTGAACCTTCAAAACCTTAACCTTCTTGGTGCCACGAGGCAAACCAAGATACGAATGCACAAGTTCCGGAGTAAGTTGAACATCAGAATCAGCAACCTTCAGCATTCTAGTGGCAGGGTTGAAGTTGTCGATCACATGATAACACAGGCGGCTAGGCAGCTCATAAAAATCTCATTCCAAGAGATGCTCAAATCCCATCTCAATAAGGGATTTCTTCTTGGATTCATGCGACTTACAATACTTCATAACCTCAGACAGCATTGCAATGGAGCATCTTGAACCAAGCTGAGGGAGATCATCAAAAGTCAGCTTTCGTTCTTTAACAGGCCTGAAATAAAAAGAACAGATTGCACAAGTTTGCGTCAGAGTTGCACAATTATCTATTTCAGTTGCACAAATGAGCATTTCAGTTGCACAAACATGAAGCAAAATTGAACAGCAAGCAATATGGTTGAACAGACATAACAAAGTTGCACAAATGTGAATAGATACTTGTACAAATGTCTAATGTAGTTGCACATCTCAAACAGATGAATAATTTACCTTTGCTTTTGAGCAAGAGTTTTGATTCTTTTTTTGGGAGCAGGGGATGTAGAAGCCTTTTCAACCTCAGCCTTCCTTTTCACAGATACAGGTTTGGGTGGGTTTTGTTGCGATGAAGACGCAACCTTGCTTTTTGAAGCTTTAGGGTTGGGAGATTTTGCTTGAGATTGCTTCGGTGCAACATCCCTCTTTGCAGCTTTAGGGTTCGGAGATTTTGGTTGAGATTGCTTCGGTGATCTCACCTCAGCGACATCCCTTTTTGCAGATCTCAAAGACTGCAACCTCTCCCCAAGAACAAAATCACCTGAGCTCTCGCTCAGGCTAGATGAAGACATCGTTGGTGGAATCACTATGGTAGGACCACTTCTTAACACAGGTGTCTCTGTGTTAAGACGACCATCATGAACATTTTTTGTTCTAAACTCTGCAAAAAAAAAAAAGAGAGAGACATGGATGAATATACATATTGGGAGAAATATAAAACAGTTGGAAAAGAGATGAACAAACAGACTAAAACAATTACACAAAGGCATTGATATCAGTTGAACAGCAACATAGAATAGGTTCAAAGATGGCTTGAACAACCTCTTCTAATTGGAGGAGGCAAATCTCCAATAGTCATCCTTCCAAAACAAAGATCTTGTACAGTTTGTTCTGGAACATTTACTTCCAAAACATAGATATATCAGTTGCACAAATAGAGACATCAGTTGCACAAATAGATATATCAGTTGCACAACAAAACCAAACACAAATTACACAATTAGGTGAACAAACTTCTAGACCAATTGCACAAATAGATATATCAATTGCACAAATAGATATATCAGTTGCACAACAAAACCAAACACAAATTAACACAATTATGTGAAACAAACTTCCAGACCAAATGCACAAATAGATATATCAGTTGCACAAATAAATATATCAGTTGCACAACAAAACCAAACACAAATTAACACAATTATGTGAAACAAACTTCCAGACCAAATGCACAAATAGATATATCAGTTGCACAACAAAAACAAACACAAATTAACACAAAAAACGGTTCAACATATTGAACAAACATGCAATAAATTACACAAACTAGTAACACAGTTGCACAAATAGATAACACAGATGAACAAATCGAGATAAACAAACTCAACAGTTCCGGATCTGAACAAAAAACCAAATCAACAACCAAAACACAAACGGAAACAACCAAAAATACATGCACACACACAAAACACCAAAAATAGGTTAAACAAAGTTGAACAAAAGCATAAAACGAGCAAATCACCAAACATGCACACACACAAAACTACAAAAAAAGCACAAAAACATGTATCCGGTTCGTATAAGCACTGATCTACACAGTTATGCAAAGAATCAACAAGAAATAGATGTGGATTCGAACGAAAACAATCAAATGACTACAAAAATACATGAACTAGAGCAACAAATCAACTAAACACAAACTAATCGCAAATAACCGCTTCGAAAAGACTTCAACAACATCATTCAGAACCAAAATCCAAGCGAAATTGCACAGAATCAAAAAATTAGAGTCCGAAACAAGCAAAAATCAAAAAAACCGAAAACCTAGGGTTTCGAATTGAGCATACCTCGCGTGTTTGCAGGAGAAGACTTCGATCTCGCCATTGTTTGTGTGTTTGATTGTACGAATTGCAGTTTGATTGCAAATTCCGAGCGAAAATCGATGAGATTTGAGGGGGGATTGAGCGGAATTGTTTTCGCCCGAGAGAGAGAGAGGGAGAACGGTTTTGGTAGTGTTTTGCAAATGAAACGGAAAGGTGGTCGAAGTAGGCCCCATATGCCATATTCACGCGCGCGGAAATTAAAAAAAATTGTTATAATCTGAGCCGTTGGATGCACTAGATCGAACGGTGCACGATCATTCCTATTTCTCACCCCAAGAAACCTTCCTACATGACTCTTTCTCTAATTTTTATAAGACGGGTTTTCTATAATTAATATAACACTTAGGAAAAGTTACAAAAACCTGCAGATTTGGAAACTGATTAACATTTGTTCCCACTATATTTAATTTGGGTCGGTTTTTATGACCTAACTTTACCAACAAGAAAAGAATAATCCATTATATATATATAACATGTGAATAAACTCATTTAAAAGTTGCTAAACTCATTCATTCGTACTTCGACCAACAAAAAAACCTAACAAAAGAAACCTCATTCATTCGTACATCATACTTGAGTTGAATTAATCATCTTCATCACCTTCATTGCTATGGCTAGTTGGCTACTTTACAAACAACAAGACCTTCAACCCCCAATATAGTTCTCATATCCCCTAGAGAGGTCGTATGGACTCCTCCACCGAAGGGCTCCGTGAAGCTAAACTTCGACGGAGGCCTGTTACAGGATAGGACCTCGGCTATCAGCGCTGGCATCTTCAGAGACCACGACGGACAGATGGTCACCTCTTACGCGCTCGTGAGCCCCGAATGGACCGGCCGAACCCCATACGACGGTGAGGTTCACGCCCTCTATCTTGGGCTGCGCTACGCCATTGATCTCGGCTTCGACAAGCTCAGCGTAGAGGGCGACGCAAAGTTCTTGATTGAAGCCGTGCAAGGAACTAGGAAGAACGAGCGGTACGACGTGGATGTGGTGGACCAGATTAAGACTACTTTGGACTTTTTCCCCGAGAGACCGAGATTGGCTTTCATCCACCGCGAGGGGAACATGGCTGCCGATGGACTCGTGAATTCGTGCATGACAACCAGTCGTCGGTGTGGTGTGGGCGCGAGTTACCGTCACGAGTCGCGAAGATTGTGGAACGAGAGCGGCAAGGCTACGTCTACACGAGAAAAGCAAGGCAATACGTGATCACCGGAGCTCACCAAGTTCACTAGGGTTTGGGAATTGTATATAACATAAGAAAGTTGATAGACAGAGAGTTGTTCGTATCTTTCCTTTATTTAATTTTTTTTTTGTTTTGTATTGAACGAGTTGTTCATGGTGCTTAATTGTATATTGTCCGTTCGGTATTTGGTACCTAATTTCAAATGTTGTCAATGCATAAATTATTAGTACCCCAAAGTGGAGAAACTTGTGCGATCTCCAAGCTAGACTGATTTTCCCTACCTAGGTCAGTTTGCAACATGGTTGCAACCTTAGCTTACACTATAGTCACCGTACTACTCATAGCATGGCTGGTTGGGATTGGTACCATGCGTGCTCGAATGGGTTTGGATCGCACCCAAGAAGCTCGAAAGGCGGCTTGGACAACAAGGAATTGGTGGCCATCCCTACAGCCTTTTCCATAGCAGGGTCCAATTTCGGATTCGATTCGGATAAGATTTCGGATCACTTTTTGCGAGGTCTAGTTACGAGGATAGGCCGTGGTCCAAATGCCCCACTCTTTCACAATTGCTTGTCTTTTTTTGTACATAAATGATTTTTTTGGGTCAGATTTCGTAAATAAATGATATTTTTTGGGTCAGATTTCGTACATAAAGGATAGATGCATGCATATAAGAGAATGGAGAAATAAGTGAGATTTCTTAACTAATAAAAATAAAAATAAAAGAGATAAAATCTGACAAAATTAGACTTCCAGAAATATGGAAGACTAATGTCTACTGCAAGAGATGAAATAGGAGAGAGGAGAGAAATTTCTCAAAATTTCCCCTCAAATATTTAACAGAGTGACAGCTCATTTTTATGTTCTTTTTGGATTTGTAGTCTGAATCACCCTCGGTCATAACAATTGGGCGAGTATCTAAGACGTAAGGTGTCATATAGGGCAGTCGTGAACAAGTGTAAAGTTGTATTCAATTCTACCGGGTTGTTATCATTAACCATCAAAAATGGAGTTACGACTCATGATCTTCCATTAGTACATCAACAATTTAGAAGAACAACAGATCAAAAAACAATTTAGAAGAACAGCTATGCCATAAATAAAGTATAGTAAAAATTGTAAGAAATCCTTTCATCTCCGGGAGACATTAGAACATCAAGTTTAAAACAAAATGTAACAGTCTTCAGCATCAAAACATGGTGGCTTCCAAGCAACAAAAACAGAACATAAAAAGTCTTAATGCTAATACAGACAAGGTTCAACTCGAGAAACATTGAAAACAAGTAGGAGAAAGTTCTTCTATGATGTCGCATCTATGAAGGCTCTTCCAGGTTGACGGTTAGCCAACGGTCCATGGCACCCAAGAAGCTGTAGAAATCACCAACACAGTCAGATTAGAAACAATTTTGGAAAGAATGGTGTCTGGGTACTACTTTAGTTTGTTCAAAATCAGATGAGAAGCTGGTGTGAGTATTTCATTTTATTTTGGTCAGAATTACATTAGAAACTAGTCTTAGTTAGAGATACCTTGGCATTGACACCATCAGGCATGATTCTATTCTCTTGCTTGAACCTCACGTAATCAGTACGGTTGAACTTGGTGAAACCCCTGAAGAACAGCAAATAGCAAACAATAAGTTCGCACACTGCCAGAATACAGCACCAAATTCTTTCCTTTGCACTAAGATCACAACATATAAAAAATTTTACTTACCACTTTCTGCTGACAATGATCTTTTGGCGACCAGGGAACTTGAACTTGGCACGACGCAAAGCCTCCTGAGCATTGTGACTGTTGGTGTCTTTGCAGCGAACAGACAGAAGAACTTGACCAATTGCAACCCTAGCACAGACACCTTGAGGTTTGCCAAAAGCACCCCTCATACCGGTTTGGAGTCTATCAGCTCCAGCACACGAAAGCATCTTGTTGATACGCAACACATGGAATGGATGAACTCTGACTCTTAGATGGAAAGCATCCTTTCCTGCGAATTTTGTCATGTACTTGTTGCAGGCAATCCTAGCAGCCTCCAGAGCCTCACTTGAGACGTTTTCCTTCTCCCAACTGACAAGGTGAACACAGAAGGGGAATTCATCCACACCCTTCTTCTTCATGCCGACATCATAGATCCTGATTTTTGGGTCAGGGACACCACGGCAAAACCGGGATTTTGGGTATGGCTTGTTCTTGATCTGGCGGTAGCATCTTGCAGGTCCTGCAACAGCAAGTAGCAATTGATAAAACACTAGTAACCCCTGTATAACAATAGGAAGTCCACAAATTTCACAAACAAAGTCATTACACACACTCATTCGACTGGATAAATCATTATGCTTTACATATAAGAAATGTTCAAATAACTAGCTTTCACTTTGTACATTCTTTCCTGAGCACAGTGTAGGTATAGGGTTATGTTAGTTCCAGGGCAAACAAGACTACTAAAAAAAGGGGCAAACACATGCTTCAATGGGGCGTTTTATAATACAACAGTGCAAACACAAGAAAACCTATATACTCCCACTTAGATCAGCATAAAAGTCTACATCCCTTAGTAAATCTCCTATACTGCCAATTTAACATGTTTATGGTTCAACAATCATCAGCTAGATAGTTGGTCTACCACTTTTCAGGGAATTCACAAGAAGAGCAAATCCATATTACAACTAAAAACAACAAAACGAACAAGAAATCTGTGTTTAGAATTCCTACGACCAATAAGCCATCATCAATTAGCTGATTACTTGCATAGACTTTTGCTCAACACCGAAAAAACGCATAAATGAAATCGACAAAGACCAACACACAAGTGCCAAACAATGCAAACATACACTGGGCCTGACAGAATGAACTCTACAAAGTTTCAGTTATTTCATTCACTCTTTCATCCAAACTATACATCTTCCTGACTCATTCTACTTCGAGAAAGTTTACATAACGCAAAGCAAAGAGCAGACAGACAATCGATAATTGAATCTCTACCGAAACAGAAAATGTAGAAGAAGAAGGGAACAATTCAGCAAAATAGAGATGAAATCCGCAAGAAATCAGAGAAGAAAGTGCTTACTTCGGCCCATGGCGAATTGGTGTAGAAGGCGGCAGGACAATTCAGCAGGAGGACAATGGCAAACGGCGAAGGCTTTTCGATATATATATGCGACGCCCCAATTAGGTTTTCTTCTTCCGCTTTCTCTTTCCAAATTTGCATTTCACCACCTCTAATATTTAGATTTTTGCATCAAACGACCCTTTATCTTCAACTTATCAAATTCCCACCCTTAATTTACACAGTAGTGTTTTTTAGGTACAAAGTAAGAATTCGAAATAGCAAACATATTTTGTAGATCTAAAAGTCGAGATAAAAGACGATTCGATTTTAAAGAACAATGCCCTCAATCAAAAAAAAAAGTCGAGGTAGACAGGCGCAACCACAACTAAGGAACTTGTCTAGGTTGAGAATGAGTTGAATAATGATACCAAAAAATTAGCTTTTTATTAAGGTTCGGCATAAAAAAATGTGAAATGAGAAAATATTCTATAATTTAGTTGATCATCATAAAAAAAAAATGTCATTTCAATTTACTCAAAAGTATTTTCTATACAAAAAATATTTTTAATGATCTTGAAATTTATATCTCTATCGTTACTTTCTTACGTTTTTCAAGACAATAAAAACTACTTAATTACGTAAATTTAATAGTGTTGATCAATTAAAGTAAAGTATAATTTTTGTTACGGTAATATTTATGAATTTTTTCCTTAAGTTTACCGATTAAACTAATAGTGTTGTATATATAATCTACATTATTTGGATTTTGCTCGAACATTTGTGCCAAAAAACTTTTTAATTACAGCAATAAAATTCTAGTGTGAAATACTCTTAACTAATTAAAAAGTAAAATACTTCTATCGTGGGATGGTCATGGATCACGTTATGGATAGGTCAAACACTTCCACCATTCACCCCGTAAATAAAAATGACTCAACCAACTCACCTTGTCACCTACGAAATCTTTCACCATATTCAAGCTATCCATCACCCGTGAATCATTGAAAATTTATAACTATAATTTCTAGATTGAATGAAAGTAAAAGCTAGGTTACCAATATATAATTTTCAGACAGAACCGCCCTTAATAAAAGCTATGCAATTGTTCACTTGGGACATCACTCTCATTGCCTTAATCCCTTTCCTCACAAAGCTGCCAATATTATCAGTTAAGGACGGTTTTTTCATTAAGATTTTAAATAATTGACTTTTATACTTATTTTCTATCTATTTATATTTAATAAATTTAATAAATTACAAGAAGTATATAAATAAAATTAGTATATAAATAAAATTTCAAAAACAGAATCTTATCAAAAATTTGTTAGCTTCTAAAGTCAAGTTTATCTAATCTTAAATCCAATTGAACTGTATCAATCTATCTATATTATATATTAAAGTCGAGACTTTTCAAACCTCCACGTTAATTCTGGGCTCACTTATGTTACAAGTTTAATTTAGAAAAATAATTTTTAAAGTCTTTTTTATTCCAATTGAACTGTATCAATACTATATAGGTGAAGACTTCACCTAATATTATTACTTTTTATCCAAGATTTTATCTTCCTTTGCCCAAGATTAATATACATTGAGAAAATGTCTATCTTTATTCTTGAAGTATGAAATAAATCGAGTGTATATATATATATATAACTTTTAAGTACATATTATGAATTTAGTTGGTTTGATGAGTTGTTCATTTTGATTTCAGATTAAGTATAAGGTTGAGATATTATATATATGGAAAATACATTTATTGATGGACTCGATTCGGTATATTGGTCATTTTGAGTTCAGATTGAGTACAAGTTTAAAATCTTATTTATCGAGAATAAACCAATTAATAAGTTGTTATATGTTGAAAATAAACTTATTCATGAGACGGTTTTGTAGGTTGCTCATTTTGTATACATATTGAGTATATCTTTTGACTATTATACATTGGAAATAAAGCTACTAACATGGTAAGTTCAATAGGGTTGATCATTTTGATTTCAGATTCAATAGGGTTTTAATGATTGTCACCTCCCAACTCGGGCGTCGGATTAAGCTTTGACAGTGGACCACCAACGAAAGACCGATTTGGGTTACTGGGGGTTCACCATTTAGGAGTTGCACCGCCACTAAAGCGTCGGTCTCAAGTAAGGCCTTGGGGGTTTGTCTCCGAAACTGATTGCTAAAAGTTCAGCCCTTAAGGCCGAGCATGACCCAAATTTGACAGCAAAGGCCATGAGAAAATCCCCATCTGCGTTTCTAAGAACTCCTCCGCTACCTGCTTCTCCCAGATTCCCACGAGAGGCACCGTCGACGTTAAGCTTACAACAATCAGTAGGCGGTGGCATCCACCGATCTTGAATCTCAGCCGCCTGGAAATTAGAGTGAGAAAGTTGTTGATTTTCTGCACTTCTAGCTGTCATGTAAGCCACCACCATGGATTTCGCAATTTTTGTTGTTTGGGCAACATTATCAGCCTTGTGCTCAAAAACAAAAGCGTTCCTCTGCTTCCAAATGTACCAGATCACAAAACAAAACATGCATCTCCACTCCTCTTTTGCACATAGGTTCATAGGAACCCAACATCTCAGGTCAGAGCTGAAAAACGTGGTGTTTGATCCGACTTCGGCAAATTACGACCACACATCTCGTGCAAACCAGCAATCTCTAACGGTATGCAGTGTATTCTCAGAGAGGTGGCACCTGGAGCAAGCGTCAAAGTCAGTTAAGTGTCTCCTTTGTCTCGTAGCATTACACAAAATGCCTTCATGAACTATGAGATATAGAAACACCCGGATTCTCTGTTATGTGAGAGCCTTCCATATCGGTTTCCAATTGAAAGCGAGGCCCTCATGTGCAACATTCAACAATTCGGATGCTGAGTTACTCGAGAAAGCACCAGAGCTGGTTTCTCCCCAAAACACTCTATCTTGGTTCTCATCGCTGGAATAAAAAATCTCCATCGCCCGAATCAAGGGGAGGACATGACCTGGGACATAGGGGAGATTAGGTGCCACTTCCAGTCAGTTCCATCCCACATCTCATCAACTGTGGCCCCAAGAATCTCGTCAGGGATTGGGTACGTCGCTAAGTCTTCAAGAGGTTCATTAAGCACCCACTTATGCGTCCAAAAAAGTGTCCGCTTGCCATTCCCAATTCCCATCCGCATACCTTGATTTAGAATATCCACACCATGCTCAATTCCCCGCCAAATATACGAGGCCTTAGCACGTTTAGATATCATATCTATATCCTGCCGGTCGGAGCAATATTTTGTCCTGAGAACCCGAGCCCACAGGGAATTCGGCTCAACATGAAGGCGCCATCCCAACTTAGCTAACGTGGCTTGGTTCGAGGTTCTCATGTCTCTCAAACCCAAACCACCCGATGAAACTGGTTGACTGATTTTTTCCCAAGCAAGGAGATGGATTTTCCTCGACGACGAAGAAGAGCCCCATATAAAGTCCCTTATATGCTGCTCCAGCTTGTTGCAGATACCCCGGGGGAGCTTAATAGACTGCATTACGCAGTGGAGGATCCAGAACTGATTCAATGGGGGGGCGGACTTTAGGCTGATTTAGTCGTGATTGCTCCCTCGTCGTTGGAGGTCGAATTTGGCTACTACTGACCTAAATTTTTTTTAATTGTTTTTTTTTTGCCCATGAATTTAAAAAAAGAGATGTTAACTCCAAATTGGCAGCTCGTTGAAAATACTGAAATTTAGTTTAAGTGAAAGATTTTCTTTTATATGGGTGGTTTACTGAAATTTAGTTTTTTACGGGTAATTTTTTGAAAGATGTGATAATTTGAGGGTGGTTTTGTGTACTTTACCCAAAATATAAACCAGCCAGTTTATTTGTTTTTGAGAAACGACGTCGTTCGTTGTTGTTAGGTTTAAAAACCATCTTTCTTCGGTCGTCTTCTTCCGCTGTCATTCTTGTCAAGCCCGACGCGGCGACGCCGACGGCCACTCCTCCGGGCTCCGGCTGCGGCCCTTGCGTTCACGGCATCCCGCCCCATCCCGCCCTGGCACCGGCGCCCGCTCCCGCCCCGCTCCCGTCGCTCCGGCCGCCCCGCTCCTCTGTAATTCGCAATGGCACTCCGGCGCGATGGGGGGCGGCCGCCCCCCTCCGCCCCCCTAGATCCGCCGTTGGCATTACGTACAGTTGCATGCTCTGAAGGACAGATTTGGTGAGCATTATACGCCCCGCTAGAGAGAGCGCTTTGGCTTGCCAACCCCCCAAGCGATTCGTAACCTTATCAAGTAAGAACTGGAATTTGTCTTCGCCAACTCTCCCGTTTATTGTAGGAACTCCCAGGTATTTACCAATGTCAGAGCAGACGGGAATGCCCAAGAAATCACAGATCTAGTTTTTCAAAGCAGGCACAACCGAACCTCCAAAATAAATGGAGCTTTTCGAATAGTTAATTCGCTCACTTGAGGCATGACAGAAAGTTTCCAAACACTGTTTGATAGTAGTAGCCTGCTATAAGTTTGCCTCCGCAAACACCATGAGATCGTCCGCAAAGAAAACATGAGAGAGCTCCACGTTCCAATCTTGATTGGTACCACCGTTTGGCATCTACCGCGCCCTGAATGAGCTGAGAGAGGCGTTCCATAAAGTAAAGCTATTGATGAGCTGAAACATTTTGGGATATTATATATAGAGAGTATATCCGTTGATAAGGCCGATTTAATAGGTTGTTCATTTAAATTTATATTTTGAAATTTAGTTCAAAAGTTATTTTTAATAATTTATTTTGATCGTAAAATATATATTTATATTTTAATAATTTTATATATGCAGCTTTAAAGTTAGAAATATGAAGTTAAGGTATAGTACTCACATATCATATGCAAATTAACATATTGCGTTTTTTTTTATAAAAAAGGGTTATTGGGTAAGCATTGGTTCATTATGTATGTTCACACAATTAAATTTGAGTTTGCTCTACGTAGGTTTATGTCACTAATAATAACCAAGTAATCAGATTAAAATAAGTTATGTATTTAATTTATAATACTTATATTTTGGCTTCCTTTTATATCTTTTCCTGGTTACTTGTTCTACTCCTTCGTCCTCAGTCCACTTTTTTTTTTATCTTTCCCAATTATCTAATTGTGATATTTTATGCGTAAACTTGAAATTTCAATGACGATGTATTGTGCACAATTGGCGTCTTCATTTCACATCCTCCCACAAGATCATACGACGACGGCTATATTGTGCAAGAAACAACAATAACGTATTTTCATAAAAAAAATTAAAAAATAGAAACTTGTCCAGAACTTGAATTTACTTCATGACCTAAATAAAACATAACATGTGCCAAAGTATTTAAACTTATTAGTGCAAAACTGAAATTAAGCATCTCTAGGCTCTAGCATGAGCGTGAGTGAGTCCTGGCATTTAAAAAAATGAAAAGAGGGAAATTACAGCTGGCAAGTTGCATGTTCTAGAACATGGGGAGACCGGGATACAGCTTCAATTATGCGATACCTAATTAATTAACACACAGAAGAAGATCTTGTTTTTAGTATTTTTTGGGTCAAATAACACGCAAACCATCCTAATGATCTTCCACTTGGATACAAAATCTAAAGTATATGCTCAAAGAAAATAAAGGTCATAATTTAGTCAAATTTTGTGGTGAGGTAGGAATAGGATGCCAAGATCAATGATTCCCCATAGATCTTGATCGATAAACTGTCCCAACAAAATTGATTGATACATATATATATATAGAACTTTGATATATATAGATATATAAATAAATAATTGATAGATACCATATATTGTCTATAAGTTCAGCATGACTTGTGATCATTAACAGATCTCCCCAATCAAGGAGCAATCGAGGTTTTGATTAAGCCCAAATATCTACGTATTTAGAGCTGATGATTGGTTGTTTTGAGGCCGATTTCTCGCTAATTTACACGGTTTGTGACATGGGGGAGAAAAATAATAATGCTGACAAATGTGATTTTAGAAAAGAGGGGGAAATCATTTTGTTAACATATATATTTTTTTTTTTTTGGTCGAATGTTAACATATATATTTGCATTGTTTGTTTTTATGCTTCTTTTATATTGGGTTTAGAGGTAAGTTGGTGGCAAGTTTGATTAATTTGGTATACATATAGACTTTTATCTCTAATTTACATCCTTTTTCTCATATATAGTTTCATATGTATGTTAAGAACTTAAGTTTGATGCGGATTATATTAAGCTCCCAATCGTTCTTCTTAAATGTCTTGACATTTTGAATGATTCAGAGTTGTTTCCTCTAGTTCGATATACTAAACAATGAAACTTAACAATGATGTTTATACCTCAATCAACCACGTCCACTAAAAAATGAAATTTTTTATAAGATAAGCTGTAATGATAATAACTTTGGTTGATTCTTTACCTAAACCAAAAAATTAGGTTGATTCTAAATCAGACAAACCAAACCAAAACGATGAAGTGGATCCGAAACCAATGGCATGGACCTTATCGTTGAATTGGATGGTTATTTTCCCACATGCACCAAGCTTGATCGAGAGGTCTAAGTTTGGGGGATTTGTGTTAAAAATGTTGACCCATATGCTCCATCATTTCCCAAAATAACATTAACAAGTTGTTACGCCGTACGGGATCAAAAAAAAAATTATATAAACGGGACAAAACATTAAAAGGTGTATACAGCTTGCATTATACACTCCCCTTTTCTTGACGTACTATATAGCGCGTATAGTATATAACCACGAATCCACCCAAGAAACCCAAAAATCTCCACACACACCTCACCTCACCACTCCCTTGCCAGCTGTCCGATCCCGGCCTGCCAGCATGGCCCCTCCTCTCCCTCCCATATTCTCCACATCGCCGCCGTCCTCCGCAACCATTAGCGATGACAGATCATCTTCCAACGCCGCGAGCCAGCAAAACAAGAAGAGAAAGAGAAACCCGGAGCCGGAGCCGGAGCCGAAGCCGAAGCCGAAGCCGGGGGCGTACCGCGGCGTGAGGATGCGGAGCTGGGGGAGGTGGGTGTCCGAGATCCGCGAGCCGGGCAAGAAGTCCCGAATCTGGCTCGGCACCTTCCCCAACGCCGAGATGGCGGCTCGGGCCCATGACGTGGCGGCTCTCGCTATCAAGGGCGGCTCGGCTCACCTCAACTTCCCCGATCTGGCGCAGCGGCTCCCCCGCCCGGCCTCGGCTGACCCCAGGGACATACAAGCCGCCGCCGCTCAAGCAGCCGATCTGGACTCCGCTCATTCCCCGGCTCGGAAGCTCGGCTCGGCTGGCTCGTCCACCGACCAATCGTCCACGCCGTCCAGCTCGGCGGATAACAGCAGCCCGTGGTCGTGGGTCGAGGATGCGGTCTTCGATTTGCCGGATCTGGTCGTGGCCGGGTCGGGTCGGCATTATGCCGGATCGGCCTCCACGTGGCAGCTCCAGCTCGCGGAAGATGACGCCAGCACCGGCGACGTTTTCCGGCTTGACGAAGATCTTTATGGTAATTGTTTTGGTGGGCAGGGTTATATATGATATGATGAGTTTTAAAAATAATTAGCAAATTTTCTATACGGATTTTTTGTTGTTGCAGTCGATCGATCGAATTGATCGAGTTGAAACTGCACTCACTCGCTGAATATTGGACGTTAGTTATTACATTACGCTACACAGGAATTCATGTGATGATGTTACATTAGTATACATGTGTGCTCGATCGCTGTAAAAGTCAAAATACTATTTTTTGTTTTTTTAATGTTATTTATTTATATATACAACTTAAAAAAAGTTAGACAGTTGATCGATCCATTTGATCGCAAGTGGTGTACTGGTGTGATGAGTAGAAAACAAGGTGCATGCATACAGCATATATATTATTGGTATGGATCGTATATTCGTACGTGTATATCAATGTCTGAATGAAGCGAATCCAGTTTGTATTAATTCTTTGAATTGATGCGCGCTGTTAGCTTTATAATGTAATGTGGAGTGTTAATTATGACAATTAATTAGTAGGTGTCATTATAATTTAATTGCATGTGAGTGCATGCATCTATTTCTATCAAATTAAGAGTTGACTCACGAATCACAGGCAGTCAACTAAATGTATATAGTAGTAGTACCTTACTGTCGAAAAAAAAAATTAGAAATGTATACAGTACCATTCTGATTAGCTTTTACTTTGAATCCTTAAATTAAACCATCAAAATAATGCAGCATATAAAACCTAAGTCCACTTAATATGTACTTATCTTAATTGCAATTGTTTGACCATAAAAAAAATCTTAATTGCAAATTTTATATTCATAGCTTGTTTAGCTAGAAGCCTAGAATTCACAATGTCTCAAAAAAAAAAAAAAACTAGAACTCACTAGACCATTCCCTCACAAAAAAAAAAGAAGAAGAAGAAGCTTACTAGACCATCATTTGTATGAGAATTCCAATTAATATGTTAAATCGCTATCATTTTATGTTACTTTATGAGCATGAACTATTAATTTCTACATGACGCAAAACTAAGAAATCTTATTATTCAATAATTAACATATGATAGTATAGTACATAATCGAGTTTCAAATTACCACAAAACTAATCTTCGAATCTTCAATAAATAAGTAAACTAATCTCTGAATAAAATAAAACGAAGTATACACAAAACTGATAATTTTGCGGTTTCTTTACTTCAAATAACTGACTTTCTTTTATTTGAGAGGAAATAATATTAATATTATTTGTACTTTTTTACTTTGGATGGAAGGGGGCTTATCCCTAGCTATATTTCTTTACTTCTGATATTAGACCCCGATTGGTATGCTCTTGGAATCGAATTGAAATCAGAAATCGGAATGGATTCAAGAATTAGAATGAACCATTCTTCATACATGTGGTTTAATATACTGCCGGAATGAACCATTCTCGATAATTGTGGTTTGCAATCCTTAATTAAGGTTTTGAGTTCTTATTTATGATTTTGAAGGTTTATAGTTTTCAAAATATATAAAATAAGGTTTAAGATTCAATTCAAGATGAAGAATTGTAATGTATGGAATAGACGACATTCTCCAATTTCTGTTGGAATCAAATTAGCCTGCAGACTTGGAATGAGTCATTAGATATTTCTCTGTCAAACAAGATACTGAAATCAGTCATTCTTGATTCCTCATTTCAAGGGAATCATATCAAACAAGGCCTTAACTGATCAAGTTGTGTAGGATGATTGTCCAGAGTTCCACGTACATATCAACTAATCGGTATAGATTGTAATATGTAATTAATTAATCCTACAAGCTATCATACTCCTTGCATTTCCTAACTTGGTGTTTAAACTTTATAGACTTTAATAGGTCATATAGTGGTGTGCAATTATACAGCGCATTACGCGATAAGAAGTGTGACGTCGGAAACATCATCCCCGGAGTGTCGTTGTTCAAAAACGCGATGTCTTTGAAAAGTTGTGTAGTTCCAGTAACACTGCAAGGCAAAAAGAACTAGAAGAAATGTAGGCCAGTAGTTGTTGATGTTGTAGTTGCTGCGACGTGGTTCGAGCCACTGCCTTAGAAACGATATCGCCCTGACCACGGTGCAAATCAGAACCGGCGATCGTCCCCCAAGGTTAGCGCAGCCACCGTTCGAACCGGTGCACACTAGTAAGAGCGGATTGGGATCACGAACTCAGAATGCATAGAGCCATAGAGCTGGGTGTTTTTAATTGTTGTAAAACAGAAGAGTAAGGTATTCTGAACAAGGTGCAAAACTAGCCTTTTTTAAAGAGGAAAAAGAGTAACGGCCATGTTCAGCAAAACACCAAATCCGGGCTGTAATCTCTCCAATTGAAAACTTTATTGATTAAGGCAATAATCATGGGCTGAAATCTCGTTATGAAAGGATAAAATTTTGACTGAAATCAATTTGAAATTCAAAGAGCAGTTACGAAAAAGGCAATCGGATAAATGTCAATTCGTAACTCTCGTTAGCCCAAAAAATTAACGGTAATAATAAAACCCGGGACCACACCACACCGCGACGCGCTCGCCACGAGCCCGGGCCGGACAGCGGCGGCGGCGCGCGCGTGGGAGTCCATGCTCTAGCTCACACTTTACCATATGCATAATTAGGACTGAATATATATTGGCATTTGAAAGCCAAAGCCTCCGATGTGGGAAGCTCCTCATAGCCCAAAACATGCACTTTCACTTCCTGTGCATTCAAGAAGAGGTTATTAAACCCACAATCCCCCACAAATGCACAGGATGTTGTCATTCTGAGTTGGTTGTTGACGCAGTGCTTAAACAACGAGTATCTTTCGATTTGAACTCGTGTCTTAGTGAACTTGAAAATATTCTCTTGAGTCATATGAGTGAATAAGTCTTGAACTCAGTAACTCTTTGTTGAGAACGTAATCCAAGAGCACACACCTTGTCAAAGGTTTCGCGATCCCGCGTTCGAGCCTTCTACGTAAGACTCTTTACTTGGGTTTCTCATGAGTGTATTTAGAACTCTTTCTCAAACTTTAGCGAATAGCTAAGCTTTTCCACTCAAGTAGGTGAATTCATCAAGTCTGCTCCATTACAGACCACCTATCTAAGGCTATGAATTCATTAAGAACCTAATGGCTCAGCCTCTTAATTTCACAATTCACGCCATAGGAATAGAAAGTCTCAACTTTCATACGGGTTGTAAACCCATTCCCCTCGACGATTCCAGGATTAATTTCCTGTTCAATCCTTTTGTTAAAGGATCTGCAAGGTTCCTTTCGGACCTTATGTATTCCATTGTGAGTACCCCATTCAATATGAGATGTCTCACGGCCTCATGCCGAATTCGAATGTGCCTTTTCTTACCATTGTAGGCACTGCTCTTTGCCACTCCTATCGCTGCCTGTGAATCACAGTGTAGTGGTATAGGAGGTGTAGGTTTCCCCCACATTGGGATATCCCCTAACAAACTCCTAAGCCACTCTGCCTCTTGCCCAGCTAAGTCTAGAGCAATAAACTCTGACTCCATCGTAGACCGGGCTATCACAGTTTGTTTAGTAGACTTCCATGATATAGCTGCACCACAAAGAGTAAACACAAAACCACTGGTGGAGCTCACTTCATCATTGTCAGACACCCAGTTTGCATCACAATATCCTTCTAACACATTAGGAAATTTCTTATAATGCAAACCCCAATCTATAGTACCCTTTAGATACCTCAATAGACGTTTTAACGCATTCCAATGTTCATGGTTTGAATTATGGGTGTAACGACTTAGTCTACTCACAGCATAAGCTATATCAGGTCTAGAGTAGTTCATCAAAAACATCAAGCTACCAATAATCTTAGCATATTCACTTTGAGAAACACTATTCCCATTATTTTTCTTTAAATGTATACTCGGATCATAGGGAGTTCTTACAGGTGTAACATCAAAAGATCCAAATTTCTTTAAAATTTTCTCAACATAATGTGCTTGAGACAATGTGAACCCATCTTTTGATTTGGTTACTTTAATACCCAGTATTACGTCAACTTCTCCTAGATCCTTCATTTCAAATTTTGATGATAAAAACTCTTTGGTCTGAATTATGACATCTAAATGCGTACCAAGAATAAGCATATCATCCACATATAAGCATATTATCACACATTTTTCATGGAACATCTTGGAATACACACACGCATCAGAGTCATTCACACAGAAGCCAAAACTCATAATAGTTTTATGAAATTTTTCATACCATTGTTTTGGAGCTTGTTTCAGACCGTATAGAGATTTTACAAGCTTGCACACCTTGTTCTCCTTTCCTGGAACTACGAATCCAGGAGGTTGATGCATGTATATTTCTTCTTCCAAATCGCCATTTAAGAACGTTGTTTTAACATCCATCTGATGTATAATTAAATCAAAGGAAGAAGCCAAAGCTATCAGTGTGCGAATGGTAGCAATTTTAGTCACAGGCGAGTAAGTATCAAAATAATCAATACCATGTTTCTGTGTGAATCCCTTAATTACTAGCCTTGCTTTATACCTTTCTATGGACCCATCAGTTTTCAATTTTTTCTTAAAGATCCATTTGCAACCTATAGCTCTGCTGCCTTTAGGTAAATCCACTAATTCCCAAGTCTGGTTAGACATAATAGATTCTAACTCACTGTTAACTGCTTCTTTCCAAAAGTTAGCATCCATAGATTTCATAGCTTCATCAAACGTTTTAGGATCATCCTCAATCAAATAAGCACATAAGAAGCTTTCATTTAATCTATCTAAATCTCGAAGTTCCAATAGGAAAGCAGTTATAAAATCAGGCCCAAAGGTTGTTTCTATTCTTTTCCTTTTGCTTCTCCTAGGTTGATCCTCGTCAACCATTTTCATGGACGTTTTACTAGGCAAAGGACTAGAAGTATTTTCTGACACAGACAAGTCAGGACAAGGCATGATATTCTTTTTAAGAGGAAACACATTCTCAAAGAATTCAGCATCCCGATATTCACATATAGATTTATCATTCAAACGCATGAATCTATAAGCTGAACTATTTTTTGCATAACCAATAAAGATAGCATCAAAAGTTCTTGGTCCAACACAATCTCTTTTAAAACTAGGAATAGCTACCTTAGCTAAACACCCCCACACTTTCAGATATGACAAATTAGGTGCAAAGCCTCTCCACAACTCATAGGGAGTTTTCTCAAGCCTTTTATGTGGCATTCTATTTAAGATATGATTGGCAGATAAAATTGCTTCCCCCCACATGTTATCAGGCAATCCAGAGCTAATAAGCATAGCATTCATCATTTCTTTAAGGGTGCGATTTTTCCTTTCGGCTATTCCATTTTGTTGGGGAGAGTAAGGAGCTGTCATTTCATGAATAATTCCATTAGACTTGCAAAAGTTTTCTAGGAATTCAGATCCATATTCTCCTCCTCTATCAGACCTTAACCTTTTAATTTTCCTATTTAATTGATTTTCAACCTCAGTCTTATAATCAATAAAGGTTTGTTCAGCCTCGTTTTTGGATCTAAGCAGGTAGATTTTAGTATATCTCGAAAAGTCATCTACAAAGGTGATATAATATTTCTTCCCACCTCTACTTTCACAATTTCTAAAGTCTGCTAGATCTGAGTGAATGAGATCAAGAAGCTCAGTATTTCTTTCAGCTATATTTTTGAAGGGTTTCTTAATAAATTTAGCTTCAGCACAGACACTACATTTTTCATGCTCATTAGAATTTAATTTGGGTATGATTCCCATTTTATGTAGTCGATCTATGGCATTCACATGTACATGTCCGAATCTAGCATGCAATAAACTTAGAGATTCAACAATATAAGCATAAGTAGAAGCTTTATTCTCAATATCAAGGCTAGCACATTCAAGCATGATCAGACCATTCCCAGACATATAACCCTTTCCCACAAATTCCTCGTTTTTGCTAATAACAAGTTTTCCACCATCAAATAACAGTCTAAATCCAGCCTTAACTAGAAGACCCCCAGAAATCAGATTTTTACGCAGAGATGGCACATACAAGACATTAATTAAGCATAATTTCTTTCCAGAATTTAATTTAAGGAGAATCTTCCCTTTACCGAGCACTTCAGAAATGCTTGAGTTACCCATGAAGACTTGTTCTCCTTTTTCAGCCGGCTCGAATTCTGACAGAAGCTCTCGGTTTGAGTAGAAATGTCTTGTAGCACCAGTGTCTACCACCCATTCAGTCAAGTCCACCATGTTGACTTCGGAAATGACCGCCACGAGATCATCTTCGGTGAGGTTTGCTTGGTTTTTGTCGTGATTCTGTTTCGGGTTCATTTTCTGTGGGTCATTTCGATGGTAGCATTGGGCAGCTCGGTGTCCTGGCTTGCCACACACGAAGCAGCCCCCTTTGAACTTCTCAGGTTTGACTCCCTTCTTGAAATTGGAGGGTTTCCTGGTTTGAAGATGCTTCTGATTTTTCTTTGGTGGGGCTCCTGCTTTGTTGAACCTGTCATATTTTGATCCACCAGTTTCAACAATATTAGCCTTCATGGACAAATCAGAGGAATTTGAAGACGGCTTATCTTTGAGGCGATTAGCCTCTTCGATTTTCATGTGGCTAACGAGCTCCTCTAAGGTCATGTCCTTCTTCTTGTGTTTGAGATGGTTTCGGTAGGAAGACCAGGACTCCGGTAACTTCTCAATGAGGACATTGGCCTGCAGGATTTCACACATTTCCATTCCTTCAGCCAGCACATCAGCGACGAGATTTTCGTACTCATGGACTTGATCCATGATCGGTTTGTCGTCGATCATCTGGAACTGCAGCCACTTTCCTGTGACATACTTGCGTTTCCCGGCATCATCAGCGCCATATTTCTTCTCAAGACTCTCCCAAATTGACTTAGCAGATTTGTTAGTAACAAACAAGTCGAACAAAGGATTAGTCATATAATGGAGCAAGTGTCCTCTTACAGTCTTGTTATCTTTCTCATATTTGATTGTTTTGGCATCAGGTTGTAAGGCATCAGCTGCATCTTTTGTGGCGTTTGGGTCAGCCACGGTGGCACTTTTTCTGCATCAGTGCCTGCGGGCTGGACAGGAGCAGGCGGAGCGGACTCGGAAAGGACGTAGTCCATGTCGAGTTGTTCGAAGAAGATGAGTAGCTTCTGGGACCAACGCTTGTAGTTGGTTCCATCGAGGGGTTCGAGCTTGGACAGATCAAGAAGAGGTTTGTGGAACTTGGCCTCCATTTCTGCAGAGAAAATAGCAGTGTAATATCGTTTCTAAATTGTAGTTCCAGTAACACTGCAAGGCAAAAAGAACTAGAAGAAATGTAGGCCAGTAGTTGTTGATGTTGTAGTTGCTGCGACGTGGTTCGAGCCACTGCCTTAGAAACGATATCGCCCTGACCACGGTGCAAATCAGAACCGGCGATCGTCCCCCAAGGTTAGCGCAGCCCCCGTTCGAACCGGTGCACACCAGTAAGAGCGGATTGGGATCACGAACTCAGAATGCATAGAGCCATAGAGCTGGGTGTTTTAATTGTTGTAAAACAGAAGAGTAAGGTGTTCTGAACAAGGTGCAAAACTAGCCTTTTTTAAAGAGGAAAAAGAGTAACGGCCATGTTCAGCAAAACACCAAATCCGGGCTGTAATCTCTCCAATTGAAAACGTTATTGATTAAGGCAATAATCATGGGCTGAAATCTCGTTATGAAAGGATAAAATTTTGACTGAAATCAATTTGAAATTCAAAGAGCAGTTACGAAAAAGGCAATCGAATAAATGTCAATTCGTAACTCTCGTTGGCCCAAAAAATTAACGGTAATAATAAAACCCGGGACCAGACCACACCACACCACACCACACCGCGACGCGCTCGGGCCGGACGGCGGCGGCGGCGCGCGCGTGGGAGTCCATGCTCTAGCTCACACTTTACCATATGCATAATTAGGACTGAATATATATTGGCATTTGAAAGCCAAAGCCTCCGATGTGGGAAGCTCCTCATAGCCCAAAACATGCACTTTCACTTCCTGTGCATTCAAGAAGAGGTTATTAAACCCACAAGTTGCACCATGAAAACATATTCCGAGCGAGTTCCCTCCTTCGTTATGATGTGTGCTCTCGTTAAACATTCAAGTTTTTTCCCCAGGAGGCCAGGACCACACAAAGTTTTCATAAAGAGTGCAACACGTGTCTCAAGCGGCCTAGTCACTCCTCGGGTCGTTGACAAAACAAGGATGGTCCAGATATGCGCCGGTTGGTTGCAGCGGCAGACGAGGCCCGCGCAAAAGCCTGCTCATTCGTCCCACGTCCGAAAACCTCTGAAGCTTGAGATTTAAAATTGTATATATATATAACAACTAAACCCAAAAAGAAAAGAGAACGATAAGAATTTCAGAAAATCATCACATTTGTACTAAAGTATCGATCGGCGTATTGAGATACCAAGTGTCTTTGTTAGTAATTCGTCCTTTATATATCATCTCGTTCATAAAAACATGCGTACATCATTAGAAACATGCTGAGTACTATCGTTATTCGTGTCCACTATACATTTTCAAGTTTCAATAGACGACTAGCATTAATTGTTATACACTCATGTTACTCGCATATATGCATGTTGAACTTAATTGACATGGTGTCAGCTGAATTCTAGTATGGTTCACTTTCTAAAATTGTCGGGTTTGCCAACTTCATGCATATGCTAACGTACGTCGACGTCGTGGCTGACCTAGCTAGCTAATTAACGGTTCATTATTGGCCTTGGACATGAATTATGTTATTTTAAATTCATTCATTAACTAATTCCTCCATTGTCATATAAGTTTAGACGACTAATTAGTTGTAGATTAGACATATTCCACTACAACTCAAAAAATGTAGGATTCTTATAACCTGTACCTATGAGTGATGAACATGAGTTAATATATAGAGATACTACGAACGCGTCGTAATAGCATATGAATTAAATACACTAATTAAATACTTAATTAGTGATCCCGTACTTAAGTGGAGTTGTTAATTACAAGAACGTAGTGTATACAAGAGATTCTTCCATTGGAATTTTGAGGGTCCAACTTGGTAATGTCGGGTTCACTTGGAAGATGCCAACTGACTTGATGGCGCGCATATGCTGAGCTTGTGATTGCGTGTCTGCTATGATTACTAGATTTAGATTCATCTGGGAAACTTTGTAGATTTTCTACTTAATTAATTAGTTTATTCTACTCGATCGATCCTTATGTTTATTTATTTATTTCATTTTCGGAAAACCTAACTCCTCAAAATATAAGAATCCTATGCTATTTAGGAGTTGTTTGCTAAGAGGGGAATGGAGAAAGTCGATCTTTTTGTTTTTCATTGTTTATAAATAAATTCCTTTTCAAATCACTTCGTACGTACATCTTTATGAAGCGGAAAATTTTAGTAAGCCACATTTAAGATATTGTTTGTACAAAAAAAGTATACCTCTAAGTTAGAGACCTCCTTAAATTCCTGATTTTTAAAAGACAAACTATAGTGGGCATTCTTAAAAAGATTTTTCTGTTGTGTGTCCTAAATGCAAATTATATAAAATACTAAGGTTGTGTTGAACATAGATTTCTATAGATTTTTGAAGGTTTATACAATTTTGAACCTATTTAAATGGGTGTTTGCAATGGCAAGACAAAGTTTTAGAAGGTGGAGAGTTAGTAGTTTTTTTTTTTTAGGAGGTTTAAAAGAACTATTTAGAAACCTTAATATAGATAGGTTTCAAGAGGTTTTTGAAAATTTTGAGCTCAGCTTTTTTGGTAAATACTTCAATTAATAATATTTCTGGACATTTTGAGGTGAAACCTTGTGTACCTAATGCCATATGGTCCTTATATCATCATCCAAAACTGGGTAATTTTAGCATTATTTGTCTAATTAAGCACTCCATTTAGTGGACATCAAATACCGAACTTTAAAGTTAGGGCTCAATCCTAAGTGATGTTGTTGCATAATTACATTCTTACCCACTCCAATTACATGTATCACATATTAGTTATATGTTTACTTCTTAGTATTGTTGTCCCATATCCTCTTGATCAATTGTCAATCAACAAAACCCATTGTGCCGCCCATTTTCTTTTCGACAAGTCAAAAGTATCATTTTAAGCCGTATTCATTAGTTGAAGGCAAGTTGTTTCATGCTATCTTCAAACAACCAAACTTCAGTCCAAAGTAGGGCTGAGCAAAATCCGGTCCGGACCGGATTTTTGGACCGGACCGGACCGGGGCACTTCCGGTCCGGTCCTCGGTCCATGGATTTTAGAAATCCGGTCCCCGGTCCGGTCCCGGTCCGGTCCGGTCCGGACCGGATATTTATAAAAATTAAATAAAAATTAAATTTAAATAAAAATTATATTAATTTTAATGTTTTTATAGTTTATTTTTAATATTTAAGTTTCACATTTATATTATATACTTAATAATATTATATTTTTCATAATTTATATAAATTTCTCTAAATAAATTATATTTTTTTCAATAAAAAATTAATTTTTATTTCAAATAATATTATTTTTTAAAAAAAAATAAAAATCCGGTCCAAAACCGGACCGGACCGTAGTTTTCCGGTCCGGTCCCAGGTCCACATATTTAGGGGCATCCGGTCCCCGGTCCGGTCCGGTTTTGGACCGGTGCTCAGCCCTAGTCCAAAGAACGAAGATACGAATCGAAGTTGTTGAAAAAGACTTCAATTTCTTCTAATCAAAGAAGCAAATCAGAGAAGCCAATGAATAAATGAGAGCAAGCCATTTCTTGTTGTTGTGTAATGGGCAAACAGAAGCTTATGGATAGAAACACGTCTACGAGGCTATCACCCAACAACCAAGTACCCAACTTAGCTCAAATCGATCCCTTCAATGGTAGTATACACCACCTTAATTGCTTATATTTGTGCGTGGAAGTAGTGAGGGGAGGGGAGGGGTTTGGTTTTTTTAGGCGAGGGTTCCAGACATTGTTCCGAAGGTTTGTGAATGTATTTTCCTTGTGAATGTATTTTGCCGTATCTTATACATGGCATGGACTTATTTGTTGATTGATGGTTTAATTTGTGGTGGTAGTAGTAGTAGTTAAAAAAATGGAGAAACAAACAAAACCACCCTACTAAAAAATCACAGTAAAAAAGAACGTAGGAATAACAAACACAAAAATAGAGTCTGGGTCAAACAGGCGGGCTTCTTGTACTAGTGATTAAGATGACAAATGATAACCAAATAAGCAGTCGTACACACAAGTGTCGACAATACAATGATACTCATCAACTGAGTATAAAAATTGAGACTAAACCTTGAACCAATATCATCAATCATTTTGGCTCTCATCTTTCACGAGCTTCACCATGTCGTCAATTCGGAGAATCGTTATGGCTGCTTCAGTGGCAAACTGGAGGTACAACATCAAGGCAAATGAGTTATTATTGCAAGGTCATTCCAGAATAGATATACATGGCTAACAGCTAGCAATGGTGTCTTAAATTGGTGTGTTTCCTCACCTGTATGGTCTTAACTTTACTCATTGCTGGTTCGAGGACTCCGGCGTCCATGTTGTTGCACACAGTTCCCTTGATTAGATCCAATCCCATGCTGAAAATCCATATATACCGTAAGTTGATCAGTTCATATGTTCAATGTTAACATGCTGAGAAATATGTGCGCGGAAACAAGGGGAATGTACTAAAAAGAGGCTATGATACCGTGACAGGTGTTGTTTATCTGCCTTGGTCTGTGCAGTATGATGGTAGGCTCGCAGCTTGGCGACTAATTCAGTGGAATCCTTTGCAGCGTTGACAGCAAGGATCTGCAGTAGAAAAACTCTCAATATTCTCAAGCTAAGCAATCACAAGCCATCCACAACCATGAGCACATATACAAAGAAAAAATATTGACACAAAACCTTGGGAATAACTAGCAAGGATTCGGCAAATTCTGCAATCGCAAGTTGCTCCCTGGAACCTAAAGTTGTAGCAAGATACTCCAAATAGACAGATAAGGCAGCCTCAACAGCACCGCCACCAGCCACCACCTGCATTTTCAAGATGCCCATCATAGATTTACAGAGTCCACAAGAAAAACAGTAGTATTGTTCAAATACTGATACAACTAAATCGAGACTGGTAGAGCCAAGGGATGAAAAACATAAATAAGCACCGAAAACAAACTGCATTCAGGATTTACCATGTTGGATTCAAGGGCTCTCTTGACAATGCATATAGCATCATGCAAAGCTCTGTCCATCTCATCAAGCATGTAATCATTTGCCCCTCTAAGGATCAAAGAAACCTGAACAAGGTATAATACATCAATGATAATACAAAACAAAAAGATCAATCATAAACAATTGAAGTTCCTATAGGGGCACTTCAGGAACAATGGCATAATAGTTCGCATATATAGCTACTTTTATCAATCATATTTAGTAGTGGAAAAAGGGGTAACAATGAGTAAACTATTGTTTACACTTGATTGACTGAATATGACAAGGCAATTTCAAGCTCCAAAACACGTATATTCCTGGATTAAATCACATACCGCACTGTTACTCTTAGTTCCTTTTATCAGAATGATATCATCATCAGAAATACGTTCTTCAACAACTTCATGAGCGGAACCAAGAAGTGATGAATCAAATGTTTCCTCCCCTTCCATATCAGCAAAAGTAGAAACCTGCAAACCATTTTTTTCATGAGCAAATAGATACCATTTTACAGGAAAAAAACGAAGTGCAAAATACAAACTCCAGATTCTAGCAGAAAGTCATCTGCAATTAGCATTAAAGGACAGGAAGTCGTGCAAGAAAAACCAGTAAACCTGGCTGGTTGCAGTTTAATTCCAAGTGGAAATTATAAGAAAGTTCAATATGCTGATAAAGACCACCCTAGGGAGAATCTCCCAAGAGGAATACCACTCTAACAATAAACTTGCAAGAGGAAGATTTTTGCAGGAAACTGTCCTACAGACTCTTTTTCAATTCATCAATAAAAGCTGCATGCTTACAAGAGAAAGAAACCAACGTTTAAATAGACAAAGGACCCCTAGGAACTACCCACTCAGCCACTAACCTGAAGTGGATGAACTGCTACTGACGCTAATCTTAGAAAACCAACGTTGACCAGCTAACTAACCTAGAATTAAGGAAATAGTGAAATTAAAACAAACAAACTTAAATTATCTAATTCTAAGGACTGATATGAACTGAAAGCAACTTAGACTAGAATCCTATCATATGCACTTTCTTGTCAAAAGCAGCATAATATAGAAGTACAACACTCTCTAGAATAGTTCCAATTCCATCAGAATTGTACCCTGAAAGAGATACTAAAATCACACATCCATTTCATTTAGCAAAGCCATGCCAACAAAATAGCAGCAGTGACTGAAGAGGCGTGCTAAACATAAGATCCATTCTAGAAATACAAACCAAGGCAAATATGGAATGCTTATGTTCTAGAGATAGTGATGAGACACTAAATAATGGAAGGGGTTTGGGATTTGAATGTAAAGAAAGGTAGCTACTATGATCCCCCAGACCAAAAAGTCTTAAGATGGTGTGACACCCTCAACTGATATGACAAAGACCCTATCAAGTCATATGTGCATCAAATCATATATCTAAATGCATAAAAGATTCGAACAAAGCCAATCATTTTTCAGTGAGAGCACCAGGACAGCAGAAACATTTGCATTTTAGTAGCCATAAAGACAACTATAAAGTATATATATAAAAAAAAAGCATACCATTGTTGCTCCAGTTGCTTTGGCAACATGTCGCATGTCCTCTTTCCGAACACGCCTCAAAGCAATCGCACCGGCTTCTACAAAGTACTATATCCAATTTGAAAATAAACAATCATACTCTATTTAAGATTAGGCTCTCGGTTTTGTTGAAAATTTTAGTTAAAAGTTAAGACATATTCCACCAATGCTTTCCCTGTTCAACGAGCAAGATGGAAGCATGGACTAGTCAAAAACAGGAACTTGCCTTAAGTGCCATATCATCAATCCCCTTGGTAGTTAAAATTACATTGGCACCAGCTTTAAGAAGTTTCTCAATTCGTTCTTTTGTCATGTCAGCTTCTCTGCAAACATAACCAAGGAAAATACGAGTGCGATGTGCAAGGACAGTCACATGATAAGAAAAAGATGGAATAACAGGTGTGACGGAACAACACTGCACACAAACAGACAGAGACAAAATAAAATTGAGCAAGCCAGAGATAAAACATAGTAACTTATTAAAGAGGGACAACATAGCACGTAAGCTCATAGCATAAGCCATAACATGAGATGTAAAAAGTTTAGCAGGCATATCATTCTGGAAGCATAATAAAAGTAACACAGTACAAATGATAGCGCAGTTAACCATAGCCTAATTTATAGCAACAAGTATATATCATCGTACACAACACCAAACCGATTGAGAAAGGTAATACATTATCCAAATAAACTAGGCACATAACACTTTAGGCCAAGGTTGTCTGATAACATGTTATCTCAGTTATTTAAGGCACTGAATGCTTTTATGAAGTTGGTGGCATATAGTACTAGTACACTGACAGAATCAGTGATGACTATATGGTGCAGTAACTACAGTTTATTCCTTTTCGGGTCCAATATTAATATATGAAAGCTCTTCATGCTCGTTTTATCACGCATCATGTCAGCATGTGTAATATTCTAATAGGAAGCAAGAAACCAAATCAAATAATACCTCTGACGAATCTTCTCAAGTTCTCTAGGATCAGTAACTAAAACTTGGACGCCCATTTGCATCTTAGTTTTTTGGAGATTGAAGTCAATGCATGCAATCTTTGCAGGAGAAACTCTAGTAGGCATTCCCTGAGCAGCACGGCCAGTGTTAAGAGCATATCCCTTCAAGAGGTAACTGTCCCTAGCACTCTTTCCATGTGCTTTGAGAATGTTGATGCTCTAAAAAAAGGAGACAAGCAGCTCATCAGAAGGTAATCCACAGGGCAAGAGTACATCAAAATGCACAATATGCTGACTCTTGTAACCAAAAGATAAGATGAAATTTCATGCGATAAGAAAAACTAAAACCTTTATTGGGTATTTCACTTCCCCACGTGCATTGGTCATCTTTACTGCCAGCACAGCATCCACAACCTGACCAAATATTTTATGCAAATATTACAAAAAAAAAGAAAAAGTAAAGCTGTAGTAGTAAGGCTTTTGTCTAAAAATGCCCTTGAAAAAGAATTACTGATGGCACAAGGCAGCCAACCCAATGAAATCAGTGTTCATAGCAATAGAAAGGTTATATATTTCATAGCATTAGTATAGGAGGAAAATATTAGCCCAGTTGTTATACAAGAAGATTCACTGAGAGATTAGATCATCATAGGGAAACCCCTTGGATAAAGGGACAGTTCTAGAACTAGAAAGATATCAAAACAACAAACCCAGCTTCAATTTACAACATCAATGCAAAGCCTAATATGCCATTTACGAATGAGATGCTAAGAAATTATTGCATGCAGCCGCTAGAAAGGTAAAGCAAATATAAATAATAAAAACTGCATTCAGAATGTCTCAAACACCAAAGTTAAAAGGCAAAAGCGTCTTCTCCCCATATATCAAGTTTCACTCAATCAACTTATCAACTCACCAGGTTTGCAAAGAAGTCACTGTCAGCAGCAATCAACTTAGATGACATGCTTGTCTTGGCACAATTAACAATGGAATCTTTTCCAAGCTTTTCAACCTGGAAGAAGTAAATGCACAACATTGCTTTATGATGAATTGAGTTTGAAAACAAAATAAACATGCTACATTTTGGAAAATACAATTTCAAACAGAAGAAGTAAGAGCGTTGCACAATAGCTATAAGTATCTGGACAAAGCCTGCAAAGTTTTCACTGTACAAAAAATCTACCTATTAACACACATGAGGGCCAAAAATCATAAAGTAACGAATCTAATGACAGTAGTTGTCAGTATCTATATTTAATTCTCAGGTACAGCTACAGCTAGAGCAAACTGTTTGTAGATGACATCAAAACCAAAGAATCAGAAACAAAGCTTAGTACTTCTACACAAGTTCTAACTTCAAAGAGCAATACCTTCACAGACAATTTTTCTTCAACATATTTGCATGCCTCCCTCATTGCAAGCTGCAAATTTGGTCATTCAGTAAGCATAAAAGGTCAAACCATGAGATCTCAAATAGCGAAATATATGCAAAGCTTAATTTTTGAGACCATATGTATGAATATACACTCCAAAAGCATCAGCTGAACTGTTCGAAACACTCGACATATACTTACTCTGTAGCCGCTGATTATCGATGTTGGATGGATCTTATTTCTCACCAGGTCATTAGCTCTCTGAAGAAAATTGATAGGAAAAAAAAAAAAGAATTACAGAAATCCATTCCTTACTTAGAGTGCACTTACTAAGCGAACAAATGATAATAAAACCAGTAATGGAATGTATTAATTTCTTTGAGAAAAAAATTTACTGCAATGCGCATTCCACCTTTAGCAGCTCTGCAGCTACAATAACAACTGATGTTGTTCCATCTCCAACCTCTTTGTCTTGCAGTTCAGCCAGCTCCACAAGTACCTAAGCATATGCGCAGGAATTAATGACCATGATGATAAACACAACAGGTAGGACAGTCAATTAAGCTTGGACAAGTAAGAATTTCTACCTTGGCAGCTGGATGCTCAACTTCCAACATTTTAAGAATGGTAGCACCATCATTGGTGATAGTTACATCACCAATATCATCTACTAGCATCTACAATATATCATCATACATTAGTAGGGAAAAGAAATGGAAAAGACGAGAAGTGTAGTATAAGTCAAGAAAATGCTGACTGAACATACAGATAAGTGGATTTGAATCTACAAATTTAAACCCCGTAAATGATATTTACATAAAAAATAGTTGAGACAGAATAACGGTTAAATTAATTCTTAGACAACACAACAGATCTATGAGTTTCTTCCCATAAAACCAATGAATAACTTCTCAATATTGACGCACATCACACAGATTTTCACTTTTAATCAAAAAATGTGAGCTTGTATGGTTTTAATTTCAGTTAGAAGTTTTCAGATTTCATAAATTTTAGAATACATTTTGAAACATTATTTTGTGGTAAAAATTGAGTAGGAAAATTTGAGAATTAAGTCAGCATTAGAGTACTGATTATTTCGAAGCATTTTCTCATTATTATAGGACAATGGAAATGCTTTAAAATTAGCTCAAACTCATAACAGAAGAGCCTAAATTCCTGTTTCTAGCTTCTTCACATATAACTTCACCCGACAAAAGGAAAAGGAATTTTGCAAATCAGCTTGAAGCTCAGCATAGAGAGTAATATGTTAGGTCTGACAAACCACCTAGTAGTTAGGCATTATAACCAATAACAACACATAGCATAAAAATAAATGCATCCTCAGGACACATCAATCAATCAAAAGGAAAATGAAAAAGAAGACATGAAACAGATTCTTCAATGGAAATAGCATCTAGAACTTTCATTTTTTTATTGACAGTGAAAACTGAAACTATTGTAAGGCTATCCTCTCTCCAACTGGATTGGAATGAGCAACATAACACGTAAGGGGCTTAAGATATTGCATTTACATGTCATGTACGTTTTTAAAAATTAAAGGATAAATGGTTAATTAGAAAACACTATAGCCATTAAGCAGCAAGCATCTATAACCTCAAAGAATATATATTACCAACAAGTAATAAAAAAGACAATCCAGGTATACAAGAATCCCCTAACTTCTGGTGCAACACAGAGAGAACCCAAACCTTGTCAAGGCCGACAGGACCAAGTGATGACTTTACAATGTTGGCTACAGCCTGACATGCAACCACTGCTCATCCAAGATTAAAAAATGAAAGAGTAAGCATCAGAAATGGAAAGCCTCACACTGTGTTGATGGTAAGAAGGTAGGAGGAAGCAATGAAGCATTTACCGTTCTGAGTCCGAACATCCTGACCAGATTGCCGGTCACCCATAATATCAGGGGCCACCATAATTGCTTAACGATGAGAGATACTATATCGCTATTGGCAATCCAAACCTTGAAACATAAGCATAAGCATTCAAATCAACATGATAAACCACAGAGGCAGAGTATTATAGCAAAAATGGGCAGCTACAGCTATTAATTGGTAAAGAAATGCAAAAGGCACTTTCTACAAGACTAGAACCTTCAACGTCCAACATCGTAGTTTCTGAGTGTAAACACAGAAACAAGCGAAAAGGGAGTGAGCATCGTACCTGGACTCCGCCGGAAAGCTCGGAGACAAAGCGACAGGCCGAAAAGAAGATCGACGGGGAGTGAGACAGTGAAATGGGTGCGGAGAAATGATCTGAAAATTCACCCTTCGCTCGCTGAACTAGGGCAACGCCATATAGTAAAACCGAGGGTACTAGAAGTTGTAGGGGGTGTAAAAAACACCGGTTCGGACCGCATCAAAAACGCCCGGACTGAGACCGAGCTGAACATTTTGGTTAGGGTGGGCACCGGTCCAAAAACGGACCGGACCAGACCAGACCGGATTGACCAAACTTATCCGAATTATTATTCTAAAAAAATAAAAAAAAAACTTTTTTATATAAAAAAATTTATAATATAGGTAAAAAATCATATATTGTAAAAAGAAATTACAGAAACATTTTTTATGTGCCTATATTGTAAATACTTTTAATAGTTTACAGCTCTTTCTACAATACTTCTAATATCTTGATAAAAAAAAACAATACTTCTAATATACGTTGACCGTAAAAGCTAAAGGTTACTATACGGAATCCTTTTAGACCCCGTTTGGTAACACTGTGGGAATGGGATTGGAATCAAGAATCAGAATGGACCATTCCAGAGACATGTTGTTTGGTATGCTGTCGGAATGAACCATTCATAATAATTATGGTTTAAAATTCTTAAGATTTTAGGGTTCTTAATTATGATTTTAAGGTTTTATGACTTTTAGAAATTATAATTTAAGGTTCTTAAGTTTTTGGATTCAAGATGATCACTTATAATTCTTGGAATAGATGATACCTGCCATTTTCGGATGGAATCAAATTAGCTTGCAGTCTTAGAATGAGCCATTCTTGGGAATGAAATCGATTCCAGAAATTTCTCTGTCAAACAGCATACTGGAATCATTCATTCTTGATTCTCATTCCTCATTCCCAAGGAATCAAACCAAACGGGACCTTAGTATTTTGATACCCTAAGGCTGGTATACGAAAAAACTCAAGGTTACCGTGGGGAATTCGTGTATCGCAAAATTTGCAAAGAGAAAACCAGGGAAAAAAGAAGAGAGGAGAAATGCTCTCAAAACGGAGAAAAGATGTATTCGCTGATGATTGATTAGTTTAAAATTACTTGATACTCCCTCCGTTTCACAATAAGTGTCGTTTTAGAACTTAAAATTTGTTTCATAATATGTGTCGTTTTAGGTTTTCAAAGTGATTTATTAGGGGTGAATGATGATAAATTTTATTGGAATGTGTATTTGTTCACTAAAGTTATTAATTCATTGGCCAAAAAAATGTAATGAGTGGTAAGATTAAGAAAAAGTTGTAAGTTTTAAAGTGAATGATTGCTTTTCTTAAAAACTGTGTTAAGAGCTAAAACGACACTTATTATGAAACGGAGGGAGTATTATTTATGAAAAAAAAATCCATTCCCTCGTGCTGATTCACCAAACAAGCTAATCCAAAGATCGGCAATATCCAAGTTAATTTTACAATACAAGAAAACCACAATGCAACTAAGAAGAATGGGCGGAAATAAACAGATTTAGTATATAGTATGTCCATGTTCTAGTCTTCAACTTCAGAAAAATCAAAGACAGACGAGCGATAACTAAGCAATTTCAACTAGCACAATAACATGAAAATGATTCAGCTCACACTCTTGATAGTAACTTCAATGCTGAAACATCTATCTCACAGGTATTTGTCATCCTCACGCAACTGTCTGGACTGCTCTGTCGAAAGCCTCTTCAGCTCCAGCCACACGCTTTACAAGCATGTGCTCTGGGTGAGATAGCTTCAATTGACTGGTCGCACAACAAATGGTAACAATTAGAGTTGCAATATTTGCCAGTGAATGGCAGCATAAATGAGGCATAGGGATTGTATGAAAGAAATCAAGAGCTCTTAAAGACATGAAAATAGGATTACAATATGTATCAAAATTAATATGAAGGTTTGATGATTTGAAAAGAGAATCACTAGATGAATAGTTACTAGTAAGATAATTCAAACAACTACCCCCACAAGCAATCATCCAAATATTCGAAGGGCTGATCAAAATTTCTAGTTGGAGGTTCCCAAAGGAGCAAAGAATCATGATAGATTATAGATGACTATGCAAGAGTCATGATAGATCAACCATGACAATGATGAAAACCTTACTGGGTGACAAGCCTCTGACAAGAACACTGATAATCTCATACAATCTATTAGTCTCCGTTCATCCACAAGAAAGGTTGTTTTAAAGTCCATTTGTATTACTGAGATAGTATCTCAAATTTACAAAAGTTAATGGCTTCCTAATTTTATCATGTTTCTATGTCTCCTAGATTGGTTTACAATTTCTAAGTATGTAAAATAATCCAGATTAAAATTATGCACTTGCTGTATGTAGTCTTTCCATATAATTCTTCTGTCCTTACTCTTATTCTCTTCCCCCTTAATCGATCACTCTCTCTATTTATACAAACTGTGTTTTTTTCCACTTGCTCAACTGATCAGAGGAGACTCCTTGAATTTATTTATGAATTATGAATCAACATATTTTGACTCCAAAAGTGCAATCACAAGAAATTAAGCACACTAGTAGTTTGCATGATATCAGAAATATTACCTGAGGTAACGGGATGATGGTTTACCCAGGTGGAGACTGCATACAACCAAATTGGCCAGCGTTTCAGGATCCTTTGCATCCTGTAGCAAACACTACTACAGTCAATTACCTTTTATAAAAAGATGTCAAAGAAAACCACCTCTAAAACTAAAGTAATCGGAACTCTGGACTCTTAAATCAGAACCGTAAACAATGCTCATTTTGGCAAAGTGTTGTACTCTTATTAATAAAAATGAGTAACCTAAGCACCATTGAATTCACCCCATAAGGTCAAGTTCAGCGGTGAGCAAAGTATGGGATTATATGGATTATAAGTGCTCAAGAGAATGAAAATAAGCGTAACAAAGGTGCTGTCTGTGCACCCCAAGGACACTTTTTAAGGAGCTAGATAGATGAAAAAGCATTACAATAATTGGATATTCCACCCCCATTTCTTTCATTTCCAGGAACTTGCCTTGTTAAGAGCGTCAAGTAATAACGACTCAGCTTCATCAAAGTTACCCATGTGCATGCAGCAGACCGCCTTCCCATTCAAAATCAACCCAGTCATTGGATACTTCTCAGAAAAATCTTGATAGATAAGATAGGCCTCCTGTATCTTTGAACCACCCTGTTTAGATAGAATATGTTATATAAACTAACCGTTCATTCACTACAAAAGAGAGTAGAGAAGAAGGAGGCAGGAATTAGCGAATGCTATTTACCACTGCCAGACTCCACCAAGCATTTGCAAGCTGTGTCAACGTATGATCCTCATCAGCCTGCTGCATAATCTTAAGTTGCTTTTCTGCATAATCGGATCTGTACATCTTGAGAAATATTTGGACATTCAAAGCATGCCTGCAAAACCAAGGGCATTAGTACCTGCATGGTCAATTGAAAATGTAAACCAAAAAACAAAAGGACCTCAGCAACTGAATCTTCACTGATACAATGACTAACTATATTTCAAAATCAATGAGCAACATAGCATATGATAATATTTTCCCAATTTGCCTGTCACTGATGAATGAATCAAGGATATCTCATTAGTTCATGCTGACAATCATATCCCAAAATACCTCATAACCATTGTTTTTCTGACAAAGCATGAGAGAAAAACATGACAATAGTATTCAATGGTGAAACTTATGATATTAAACTAAGATTCATGATAAAATAGGGTGACACCAACAATTCCATGGTTCCTCCAGAATTAGTATGCTTCAGAGCTTCATTGTAGTCCTGCTCATGCATAAATATGATTCCAGCAACTAGTCGCAAGGTTTGGTTATTTGCAATAGCAGGGTCTGCCAACCACTCTTTCAAACTTGAAATAACTGATTCCTGAAGTCAAACAAATAGAAACAGATTTAATTCAATCTCCATTCAGCTACATAATACTAGTAGATCAATTTTATGCCACTAAATCCAAAAGAGAAAATGCCCAGTCAGATGTATAAGCATATTGTGAGTACTCAACCCTTAGATCCCTATAGTATACATAACCCTCAAGTATGAACGTTAAAGAAGATCAAATATCTTCCACTTTCATCCTTATTTTAAGCATTGTCGAGCAAAAATCAATAGACTGGTAAGCAATACATGTGGCCAAACGTGACTCTGGAAGATGGGAAACTACACTACAAGAAAAATCATCTATGAGATTTCACCAAATCAACGATTCCAACCCATTCATCAAACCTAGCAACGATCTTCCACCAAACAGAGAGTAAGGCCATACAGATCGAATGTAGTATGCAAAATCAAAGATTAGGACCAAGATCTCAAGGCTAATAGCCTACACAATCTAGAAAGTAGCAAGTTCAAGAAATTATACAACAGACATGATACCAACAGTATAAGTACGTTTCAATCCAGATCCAGCGACAAACCTTATTTTCAGGACCGGAGAGATAAAGAGCGAGCAACTTGACGGCTTGTAGTGCCGTGGCAGCGGAGGAATCGATCTCGCTAACCACAAGCTGAAAGAATCAAAACAGCAGTAAAAAACCCTAAGCAGATCGAATTTCGATAAAGGACGAAGGTAGCAAGAATTTCCGCCAAAACATGTAAAGCGTGTGCTCTGACAGATGTAGAGAAAGAACGAACCTGGTAGCTGCCAAGGGCAATGTAAGATCTATAGACGAGACAATCCCTTTCAATGGCATCTTCTGGAGACAGATTGCGGACCTCGCTATTATTGATGGCCGATTGGTAGGCTCCCAAGTAGAAGTTGTTTCGGAGGTTGAAGAGAAGATCGGGAGCTGCCATGATCAGATCTCAAGGGTTTCGGTGTCCGGGGGTGAGGAGATGGATGAATGCCAATGCAGAAGTAGAATGAACCAGTTCTGATCTCTGAATCCCCCAATACTAATACGTGAGCGAACCGAGAAACCGACTTTACTTTTGGTTAACCGAATCTTGCTTTCGGGTAAATTACGCAGACTCACCCATACAACGTACAAATTGTAGCAAAAAACCAACAAACAAGTTTTGTTTACAAAAGACCACCCAGTGACCACTGCTTAGACCTGGACAAACACGGACAGCCCGCCCAGTCCGTACCGCCCGTCCGGATAAATGGGCGGATATGGACAAGGATCCAAATCCGTGAGGGTAATTTAGCCCGGTCCGCCCGAATTCATGGGCGGGACGTGGACAATAATCCTAACCCGAATGTCCCGAGTAGTCCGCCCAAATACCCGAATTATTTTTAATATAAACTAAAATATATATTTATAACATAAATATTTAAAAGTATTAACACTTTGATTGAAAATTACTGACCGTACGTTTTAAAAGTATTTATACATGACCATTGCCCGAATTTAGTTTCATTGAGAATATATTATTTGGTACAGGTGAGTGACAAACTGACAATGAGCTTTAATTTTGTTGGGCCTTAATTGGGCTCAACCTCATCTTTTCCAGTCCCCTTTACTAGGTAGAAAATAATTGATCGAACGTTTTACAGATTGGAGTAGGGTTCCGCCTCCAATCTTCCTTCCTTGTTCCTCGTTCCTACATAGTCCTAAATTCCCGATCCAAGCAATATTTTGTATTGATTTTTTTAGTTGAAAGTAATTTGTACTGATTTCAAATTTAGTAATTTAATAAATGCATGACAGATTAACCATGAATGAATGTGCCCGGTTCTCGACGGGCTGTCTGGGTCCAGGTGTCCGGGCGGATCTGGACAACCTTGTTAGCTCGAATAGCCCGATTGTTCTGGGGCTGCCCGAATAAATGGACATGATTTTTATTAAAGGCCCGGCCCGAACCCAGCCCGAAACCGGGTTCGTACAAGTCTACCACTGCCCAGCGGGCCAAATTGGCCCATGCCTTCATCCATTAATTTCTTGTTAAATTTCCATCAAAATAAATTCTTGTTAAATATTAATGAAATTACAAAAAAAAACCTTAAAACATTTTTGTTACGAGTCTATGCTGAGTTTTTTTTGTTAGACGAGTCTATAAAATTATGTTGATTAGTTAATCAAGTCGTCTTCCCCGTCTAGATTTCTCCACATCATTCTACATTTTTTTATAATCGATAATACTAGGTTATAAATCTCATGCTACGCACGGGCCTACTCTATTTTTTTCAATTGTTATAAAACTATTTGATATTTTATTGAATGATTTTGTTGAAACCAAAGAATAAAATTGTTTGATGTTATTGTTATTAAATTTTATTCAAATTGATTTAAGACTTGAAAGTTCAAACCAAAGAATGTATTTTAAATGTTCTTTAATATATTTGCTATAAAGGTTTCAATCAATATCAATATTATATAATAAAGTCGAAACATTTACAACCTACACGTTAATTTTGGACCCACCTCATATTAAATTGACCATAAATTAATCATATTTTAAAGATTATATATCCTAAGTGATTTTACAATTAAAAAATTTCCATATGTTTTTTATCTAATTATCATATATTAATAAATCAAAATAATATCTATATTCATAATTTATCAAAATAATATCTACAAACTATCCAAATAATATCTATCTATACAATCTAAATTTATCCTAAAAATATGTCTCTATCTAATTCTCATATATTAATATATCAAAATAATATTTATATGCGTAATCTATCAAAACAATATCCTAGAGTTATAAACTATCCAAATAATATCTATTTATACAATCTATCAATATCATATCAATTAATAAAATATTTAGATTTACCCTAAAAGAAACTAAGCACATGAATATATTTATCTACATAAAATATATAACTTTATATATTTATCTATAAAAAATATGATCAAAATATTAAAAAATATTTATATGGGAGAGTTTGTATCTAGAAAAATATGATCTCCTAGGCCATCGATCAATATTATATTCATTTGTGTAAAGTTTAATAAGAAAATATAATCCATTGGAACATAGATACTTATTATATTTTATATATTAGATTGGCCCAGTTGCTCTTGCATTTAGACTCTCGTTTGTGTTCATCCTTCCTACAAATTGGCCTTACGTCGAACTCCAAAACCAAGCGAGAGGCTCCTTAGAGTGAGTCTATTGATCTAGCTAAGGCTGATCGGATCTTGTAGAGCGCTTGTGGCCTTAATACTTTATATAGCCATTTGCAGGTTCATTACACGATGGCTCTACAAGCATGCGTTAAATTTTCTTTTGACATTCAAGATCGTCTTTCTTATATAGCGACTCTTCAACTTATATGTTCGGTATTCATGTCAATTTGTTCGGTTACCAGACTTCACCTCGATTTCTCGATTTACTAAGCACGTCCTTCATAACAAAAAAATTTGATTACCCATCTGACAAGCAGAAAAATGCTCTCTTTTACAATGAGCACACACGCTGAGAAAACCACACTTGAAACACCATCAGAAACACCAAGCAACACCGTGGGAGTCCAAAATCAACCTCCAAGCCCCAATAAACCACCAGACCCGCCCAAAACGTGGAAGGAAATGGTGGTGGGAGAAGCGGGCCAGCAAAGACCAAACTTGGCACCTGAGTTCCTAGATAAAAGGATTAATGTCTCCTTCCCGAACAGAGCAGAAAGCGACCCCGTGGTCGCTCTAGCACCAGACCTGGTCGATGTGCTTGTCTCAGTTTGGAGGTCATCCATCATCGTGAAAACCCTGGGCACATTCGTGCCATATCATGTGATGGAGAAAAAGGTGAGAGCCTTATGGCGGCCTATAGGGAGGATGGTGTTGGTGGACCTCCAGAACAACTACTACGTCGTCCGCTTTGAAACAGAGAGGGACTACCTTCACGTCATCTCCAGCGGTCCATGGACGATCTTCGACCACTACCTGATCATTAAAGGGTGGTCACTAGAGTTCAACCTAAAAGAAGATTTTATTACGACCTCAACGACATGGATTCGCCTCACCAATCTACCACTGATGCTCTATGAAGAAGGGGTTTTGACGAGAGTTGTCAGTGGACTAGGGAGGCCGCTCAAGGTGGACACCAAAACGCTCTTCTCCAACAGAAGGAGATATGCTAGAATATGCATCAAAGTGGATCTAACTAAACCGCTCAAGGGGTCGATTTACATCGAAGGCAGGAGATATTACGTGGAGTACGAGGGGCTACATCTCATATGCTTCAAATGTGGATGATATGGCCATATAGCCCCTCACTGGCCTCACCACCAAAGGGACTCTACCCCAAGTCAGAGCAAACAATATCAAAAAGAGGGATCAACAGGACAAGTCGCCAGCGAAGCAGGTCAATCGGATGGGAGCTCAGGAGCGGAAAAAGGAGAAAAAGAGGTTGAGCACAAACCATGGATCGCGGCGCCAAGACGTTGGAGGCCGGCGAGAAGCAAGCCGAAGGTGGAGGGTACCGGAAACACTAATTGCAACACCCCTATTTTGAAACTATGGGTATTACATGCCAGTGACCTTGGATTTTCCCATCCAAAGTCACCCAAGGCGATAGGTAACACAACTCGGTTCATAAAAAAAAAGAAATATTGAACTTAAATTACATCAAAAGTGATCAATGTTTGATATATGATAAGAAGTCAATGATCAATGATACAAAATAACAATGTTTGAGTGAAGAAGACATCTAAATCATTTTGCAGCGGAAATAAAATTGACGGTTAAAAGATTCTTAAAAACAAAATAGGAAACTCTAAAATAACTTGAAACCTCTTGAAAATCTTCTTTCCTTCAAATCCTCGAGTCTTCGTCTTTGGTCTTCGGCAAACCTGTCTCTATTCTCTGATATTTCCATAAAAGCAGGAAATACCAGCCGACCAATGTCGGGGAGAAAAGAAAGTGGTATTAGTCTAACGCGAGACTAAGCAAGTGGTAGAATGTGACTAGGTTCTTAAAAGGCCAAGTATGTTGGCATCAAAGTCCAAAGGGAACTGAGCGATGCACGACAAATCGGGTTCTTTTGAGATGAGAGTGTGATATAATTTAGAGGATGATGCTTCATTCGAATACAACTCAGATAAAAGGAACGAATCCGAAGGGAGGTGAATAACGAGCTTTCTTGTGAGAATAAGAAATCACAAGGAGGTGATTCCTAGGGACGAAAGGTGATTAAGGATTTTTTTGTTGGGAACTTATTAATGCACATCAAGGTTTAGTAAAAACGATTCAGCTTAAACAGTACACTTTATTTTAACGATTTTAGATGTGGCAACTCATAAGAGTCAAGGGCCACCCGAGGAATATCCATCTCAACAATTCAATTCAATTTTTGTATGCGGCGACCCCTTTGAATGAGCCTAGAGCCACATAGTTGAGAAATACTCATTTCAGCAATTCATTTAAAGGTTTTTATATGCGGCGACCCCTTGAATGAGCCTAGAGCCACATAGTTGAGCACCTAGCTAGGGTGCTATCACCCCTCTGAGCGGTAGAGCGGGCATAGTCATGACCCAGTATTAGGGTATATGTACATCCTAATACATCTTTTTGAGAGGTGTAGCAGAGACGAGTCTCTCACCCCTAATCCCTATTCTAGTCCATAACAAAGTTTCGAAAAGAGACTTGAAACAATCAGAGGCCACAATCATCGGTCCTAAGTCCATAGGCTAGCTCAGTGCAATAATATAAATAACAATGGGGTCATTATTTCTAAGCATAAAATAACCCTATATTCATTTTATTTAGCAAACAAGGTGTTCCCAACAATTATATGGATATTAAACTGAATGCAAGGAAATTCACATTTAATCGTAAAGAGCAAGAGAACCATCCACTTGCCTTAACTTGACGGGATAAAATTCCTACGGAGGCGACGTCCTCGGTTCACGAGCTCAAGGTGACTCAAGTACTCGACCTAAGTTAGACGCGATTTTCATAACGAGCGAACACAAAATAAATTAGTATTTGATCTATTTATGATCCTAGGGACTCCTCAAATTATTATCCTCGTATAATAATTTGTAAGGTCATCATAAATTATTATCCTTTAATAATTTATAACTCTAAGCTTTCAACTTATTATAATGATCGAAACGATATTAAGATTGTCATGAAATCATCGGTTTACGAGTACTCGTCGTATAATTTCTATAAAAACATTTCTCAAAGGAATTAATTTAATACTTGATTTAAATTCATAAACTCCCAATTAAATTAATAAAACTATTATATTAAATTATACTATTTATTTCTTAGATTAATTCCTCAATTAAAATCACTTTCGAAATAAAATAAGTGGTTAATTAAATTTTAGGAAAAGAGCATTACAGTGGTGACGAAGGGTTTTCGGGCAGCAATTGTGGAGTCTTCCGGCGGCGGATCTGGGTGGAAGTTGCGACAGTTGGTAGAGGGTGTTGCGGCCTTCCAACTGTTGGCAACAAACCTCCGGTAGGTGGCTGGACGGCGGCAAACAAATGGCCCAAAGTAGGCTCCCCGGCCAATTGTTTTACCGGTGGTCCGTGACCTTTAAACCAGCGAGCGCGACTTCGATGGAGGATTACGGCTTGGATACTTATCGGTTTTAAGCGAGTGATGGGTCATTGGAAAGGTCTTCAAGTCTAGTTTATGGTGGTTCAAGCGGTTTAGAAAATGGCTGAGTGACGAAGGAGTAAAACCCGATTCACAGAGGTGCTGCAAATCGACTTCCTGGTCTGATGAGTAACTTTAACGGAAAGTTACAGCTTCGATACTAATCGATTTTGAGCAAATGAGGTTTCATTGGAAAGGTATTGAAGCCTAGTTTATTGTGGTTCAAACGTATCGAGAAATGGACGAGTAACGAAGACGAAAACGGCGTTTTACAGAGGGGCTGTAAAACTGAATTTTCTGGGCATGTTTTCGATCGAAAGAAAACGAATTGGGCAAGTTTGGGACAGAATTGGGGTGGTTTTCGGGGCTGGAAGAAAAGGAAACGAAGGCTGATAATGGATTTGAAGAGGGTGATGAAATGAGTTTGAGGAACACTCCAATTTGTAGACAGCTTCACCAATGTCATACGCAAAGACGTTTCTTGGGCAGAGCTTGAATGAAATGAGGGTTGTCTGTATCCCTCCTTCCAAATCTGCTGAGTTCCACCATAGTTACAAGCAAGGGGGGAACGCAGGATGGCAGGGAGATCATTAATGGAGGTTGACCGGATTTCACGCTGTATAAGTCCGTCCATCTCGCGGATATGACCGGAGAAAGGAACCGGGATTTTCTCCGGTCAAAATTGGTCCAAGGGGTTATTTGGGTTTAATTAAACGCGTCTCACTAATACGACAAGAAGGTTTCGTAGCTCAATTGGCAAGGGAAGTATAAGGAAGGGAAGGGACCGAGAGGTTGGGGTCTGAATCCCACTTGTTCCCCCTTTTTATTTTTTGGGTTGGGGTTTACTTATTTAAAAGCCCACCCAATTATTTTATTTTTCTATTTAACTATTAATTTCTTTTCTCTTTAATTAAATTTCTTTTTCTTAATTCCCTCTCCTTACATTGTTAAATAATTTATTTCATAAGGAATAATTTAATATAGGAGACTTGTTTTTTCCATAATTGAATTTCAACGAGTTTTAACCTTAATTGAGCGAGGAATGTACTATTGACGGTACTTTGTTCGTTGTACTTATAAAGGTTTTGAGAAAATTTTATTTCCCTCATTTATAAAATTAGCGGTTATTACACTAATTCAACGGTAGGAAACAAATACGAGGCGTTGACAAAAACATCAGAAGGAACTATAGGAGATCAGGTGGAAAAGACAGAAGGTGGAAAGAATAAGGACGTTGAACAAGAAAGCAGGCTCTTTCTACCCCCAAATCCCCTATTCCTAATACCAAACAAACACTTTTGAGGGCAAGGGAAAAGGAAACAGAAGGTGGAGTCAGGCTTGAGGCTGGAAGCACGTCGGGCCCGAGGAAGAAGACAAACAAACAAGTTGTGATGTAGGGTCAACAAAAGAAGACGCCAAGAGTTTGCGACATAATGACCTTCTTTGGCTGCTATCGGGTTGAAGCACAAGGGTTTGAGGGAGGTATCTGGTTGCTATGGCACATGGAGAAGTTCAACTTACAGATCGTCAACACCCAAGAAAACTTCATTCACGCGACCGTGACCGCTACCAACCAAACTCTCCACCTGATCGTAGTCTACACACCTCTAACCCCTGGCCACCGGAGAAGCTTTTGGATTGCGATGGAGGAGGAGACTAGACAGATTGCTGAGCCAGTTTTCGTGGGAGGGGACTACAACTCCATACTCCATACTCCACAACTGGGAATGGACTGGTGGAAATGGACTGATATCACCGAACTCTCAATCCTTCTCAGATTGGGTCCAACGCCTAAGCCTCATCGACTTGGGCTTCAATGGACTGAAATGCACTTGAGCAAGAGGAAGAAATCAGACCCCAAGAGTAGCAAAAATGTTGGATCGTGTCTTCATAAACGATTCAAGCCGTTTGGATTGGGAAGAAGCGAACTGTTGATACCCGGACCTGTCACCGCGTTGGTGCACTAGATAAATACATAACAAGACAATAACTTATATATTAGCGTTCTAAACAATCAAAGATAAAAAGCCCAAAACGCTAATATATATATATACATACTTGCATATACCGCGATAATCGATATACCCGATCACTTGTTGGCTTATATTTAGTTGGCCGATATTGTTGACTTTTAAAATCTTCAAACAAAGCTCTTGGCTAATGGCGTAATGATGCCACATTGGCTAGCTAGTAACATGCTTAATTAAGCAAGTAGCTTATGAGCTACTTGGTGAGGAAATGAGAAGTTATCCCACATCGGATTGGAGAGGGGTAAGCAAGCACCACCATTCTCTATATGTAGGGTGATGGTGGTACATAATAATGATCGAAAAAAGGCTGAGTCCCAAGACGTGTTCTCGAAGGACGGGCCCTGACGTGTTTGAATCTCCGAGGAGATCGCACTATTTTACGGGTTAGACCTTAAAAAGTCTTATAAGCCTCCGAAAAGAGAATAAAATAATACGCGAGGCGTGGGAGAGCTCAAAGTAAGACGAGCCGGTTTTTAGCACACCGAAAGGCCCGAGAGTTATTAATAATTTTATCCCGTACTTAGTTCGAGATTTTCGGGTTTCAACACGAACGTCACCCACCTCTCGACGATTGCTTCAGATCATGCCCCAATCCTTCTCAGTTTGCAAGGACCTACCAGATAAGGTGCTAGAAAGAGGCCTTTCAGATTTGAGGCACCTTGGATCTCTGACCCAAACTTTGACGAGTTCATCGGCTAAGCCTGGACAATCGATATCGACATCATTAGCGCTCTGAAGAAACTGGCAAAGAACTGGAATAGAGCAGTCTTTGACAACATCCACTTCAAGAAGAAAAAGCTTCTCGCTCGCTTAAATGGCATCCAAACTGCCCTCGATAGCCGCATCTCTCCTTTCCTTTTGGACCTGGAAGCGCAGTTGAAAATGGAGTTGAATGAGGTGCTAGAGCAGGAGGAGAAATTGTGGCATCAAAAATCAAGAGAACAATGGATATGTGCAGGGGATAGGAACATTACCTTCTTCCACCTCTCTACGTACGGTTATCCGGAGAAGACGGAATCGAGTGGAGGCGATGAAGAACAATGAGGGGGAGCTTATCTAGGATACCGACAAGATGGAGCGTCTTGATAGAGACTTCTTCCGCAACCTCTACTCCCTCCCAGAGACTGATAACAGACCAATCAATATCTTAAGGGTTCGCTTTCACGCCATCAAGGCAGATCAATGGGGCTCGCTCATCAAACCTTCTCAAGACGACTAGATCTATCGCGCCATAAATCAAATGGGCGCCTTGAAAGCGCCAGGGCCGGACGGCTTCCAACCCCTCTTCTTTTAACATTGTTGGAACATCGTCAAGGCCTCAGTTGTCTGCTTAGTCAGATGCTTCTTTGAAGAAGAGGTTCTCCTGGAAGGTTTGAATAACACGTTGCTAGTCCTAATCTCTAAGGTCGCCAAGCCGGAGCATATGAGCCAATTTAGGTTGATCAGCCTATGCAACGTGTTATATAAACTCATCACTAACATTCTTGTTAACAAGCTTAGAACTCTTCTTGACCATCTTATTAGCCCTATCCAGGGAAGCTTTGTCCCCGTACGACACATAACTGATAACGTGGTGATTGTGTAGGAGATCGTACATTCGATGAGGAAGAAGCAAGGGAAGAAGGGATGGATGCTTCTCAAAATCGACCTCGAGAAGGCCTTCGATAGGCTTAGGTGGGAGTTCATAGAAGACACACTCAGAAATGCAGGATTTCCGACGAGATGGACAGATTGGGTCATGGCCTGTGTTAAGGAGCCGTCAATGAGTATTTTGTGGAACGGATAACCAACCGAAGACTTCCTTCCGACTAGGGGAGTTAGGCAAGGGGATCCCCTCTCCCCTTACCTCTTCATCCTATGCCTTGAGAGACTCAACCAAATGATTGGAATGGAGGTTGAAAGAAAGAATTGGAAGCCGGTCAGGCTTACGTGCCAAGGGCCCGACCTCACCCACATTTTCTTCGCAAACGACAATACGACATAAATCTGCTTGCTGAAGCTTTGGCAGAGCCGCTGGCTGTTATTCAGGCCTGCATGGATAAATTCTGTTTTGCCTCAGGCCAAAGAATCAACATCGCTAAATCGAAAATGTATGTCTCCAAAAATGTCAAAGAGGAGAAGATACAAAGATTAAAGGGTGTTTGCGGTTTTGAAGTCACCAATGATCTTGGAAGCTACTTGGGGATGTCGGTGCTTCACAAAAGGATGTCAAAAGAAACCTTTTGACCTCTCCTCGAGAAGATCAATAGGAAGCTTGCAGGGTGGAAGAGTAAACACTTGAGTTTGGCGGAACGAGTTACCTTGGACAAGACAGTCGTCCAATCAATTCCAATGTACTTTATGAGCTCCATGAGGCTACCACTCTCAATTTACAATTAGATTGACCGAACCCTTAGGAGCTTTATTTAAGGCAGCTGGGACTCCAGGAAGACAATGCACCTAGTTGGGTGGCGCGAAGTTTCTAAGCTGAAAGACAAGGGAGGCTTGGGCCTTCAAATGATGAAAGACTTTAACCAAGCAATTACGGGCAAGCTTGGATGGAGGTTCTTTCACAACCAAGGAAGCATCTAGGGCGAAGTCCTTCTGAAAAAATATATCCGGAGTGTAACACCCCTATTTTGAAACCATGGGTATTACATGCCAGTGACCTCGGATTTTTCCATCCAAAGCCACCCAAGGCGGTAGGTAACATAACTCGATTCATATAAAACGAAATAATGAACTTATATTACATCAAAAGTGACTCAGCATTTGGATACATGATTAAGAAACAATGCTCAATGATACAAAATAATAATGTTTGAGTGAAGAAGACATATAAATCATTTTGCAGCGGAAATAAAATGACGGTTAAAAGATTCTTCACAAAAACAAAATAGGAAACTCCAAAATATTTAAAATAACTTGAAACCTCTTGAAAATCTTCCTTCCTTTAAATCCTCGAGTCTTCGTCCTTGGTCTTTGGCAAGCCTGTCTTTACTTCCTGATATTTCCATAAAAGCAAGAAATACCAGCCACCAATGTCGGGAAGAAAAGAAAGTGGTATTAGTCTAACGCGAGACTAAGCAAGTGGTAGAATATGACTAGGTTCTTTAAAAGGCTAAGTATGTCGGCATCAAGGTCCAAAGGGAGTTGAGCGATGCCCGACAAATCAGGTTCTTTTGAGGTGAGAGTGTGATATATTTTGGAGAACGAGGCTTTATTCGAATACAACTCAGGTAATAATGAAAGGAACAAATCCGAAGGGAGGTGAAGAACGAGCTTTCTTTTGAACATAGGAAATCACAAGAAAGTGATTCTTAGGAACGAGAGATGATTAAGATTTTTGTTGGGAACTTATTAATGCACATCAAAGTTTAGTAAACACCTTCATCAACTTATCCTCTCTGAGTAATACAACAATACATTTTATTTTAACGATTTCCGGATGTAGCAACTCATAAGAGTCAAGGGCCACACCCAATACATCTTGTTTTAACGATTTTCGGATGTGGCAACTCATCAGAGTCAAGGGCCACCCGAGGAATATCCATTCAACAATTCAATTAATGATTTTTATATGCGGCGGCCCCTTGAGCGAGCCTAGAGCCACATAGTTGAGCACCTAGCTAGGGTGCTATCACCCCTCTGAGCGGTAGAGCGGGCAGAGTCATGACCCAGTATTAGGGTATAGGTACATCCTAATACGTTTTTGAGAGGTGTTTTCAGAGACGAGCTCTCACCCCTAATCCCTATTCTAGTCCATTGCAAAGTCTCAAACGAGACATTTAAACATATAAAGGCCGCAATCAATCAGTCCTAAGTCCAAGTACTAACGTAGTGCAGAAATAATAGTAATATAACAATGAAGTTATTATTTCTAACAACAATAATCCTAGGTTCATTTTTAAGCAAACTAGGTGTTCCCAACAATTATATGGATATGATAACGGAGGAAATGAATTAACGATTATCGAATATAAAGAGGATATGAAAAGAGAACCATCCACTTGCATGTACGAAATCGTGAAGAAGAGAACCAAACCACTTGCTTAGTCTCGCGTTAGACTAATACCACTTTCTTTTCTTCCCGACATTAGTCGGCTGGTATTTCTTGCTTTTATGGAAATATCAGGAAGTAAAGACAGGCTTGCCAGAGACCAAGGACGAAGACTCGAGGATTTAAAGGAAGGAAGATTTTCAAGAGGTTTCAAGTTATTTTAAATATTTTGGAGTTTCCTATTTTGTTTTTGTGAAGAATCTTTTAACCGTCATTTTATTTCCGCTGCAAAATGATTTATATGTCTTCTTCACTCAAACATTATTATTTTGTATCATTGAGCATTGTTTCTTAATCATGTATCCAAATGCTGAGTCACTTTTGATGTAATATAAGTTCATTATTTCGTTTTATATGAATCGAGTTATGTTACCTACCGCCTTGGGTGGCTTTGGATGGAAAAATCCGAGGTCACTGGCATGTAATACCCATGGTTTCAAAATAGGGGTGTTACAGTTATGGTATCAGAGCATGGAAACGGGGAAATTTACTAACTTATCTCAGGACAAAACTTAAGTAGATATGAACATGGGTGTAATGATGATGGGTGGGATTCACTGGGATTTCGTTTGGCAGAAATCTCTTTGCTGGCATGAAACAATTGGGACGGAGGGATACTATTTGATCCAAATTTAGCTAGTCAATAAATTCGGCTTCCTCTCATATCTCAATAAGGAGTTCCCGCAGTTCAACTGTAAGGGAAAGGAAGGCTACACAAAACAAAAGAAAATGGGACGGAGGAAAGAGTTATCGGGTATTGATTCGACCCAAAATTTATCCGGGTAAATACTCGGGAACATTTAATTTTATTTTTAATTAGTCCCTTCTATAATAACTAAACTTGTACATTACTTATAAGTGAAAATACTTAGTTTTATTTTTAGATTATAAACCACTATTTCCTATTTAAAATTATATTTTAATCAGTAATATCACTTTTTTTTGGAAAGTTTTTTTTTTATCGTTAAGAAAACGAATTCATAAGAGTAAGGTTTTACACTTCCAATCAAATACATATATCATATAATATACTATTTTATATGAAGAAAAATAGTGGTTATTACACGGAGGAACCTGACTAACGTGGCAACCTCCTCGCACGTGTGGAGAAGCATGAAGTCGAGTTTCGCGGATCCCCTTGGAAAGGGTGTTCGATGGGTTATTGGAAATGGCAAAACAACAAACTTCTAGCAAGATAAGTGGTTGACCGACATCCCGTTCATTGCACCTTGCTGATGAAGGGACAAATTAGATGATAGTGAGGGATTATTGGATTGATGGACAGGGATGGGATTGGCAGAGGATCGGGAATAGTCTTAGCACTACAACCTTACTACAACTAGCAACCTGCTCGGTCAATGAGGATTCAAATGCGGAGGACACCATTAGCTGACAAGGAATGTCGAACGGTCTTTACTCGGTCTCGTCAGCCTACAACCTCCTAAAAGGCGATACGAAGATTAGTTGGAACGACACACCGGTTTTCAGGGCAATTTGGAGACTCAAAGTCCCCGAACGCATTAGAGCGTTCTTATGGTTAGCTGTGAAGGGAGCGGTCCTCACTAATATTGAGAGACATAGATGATATCTAACTAACGACCCAACCTGCATTCTTTGCTTAATTAAAGAGGAAAGCCTCAACCATCTCTTCTGGGACTACGCCAGGATTAAAACTCTATGGGAGCAGCTGAATATCCTTCATAATGACTTCTTCCATTCGGACTTTGCGAGGTGGATAAGGGAAAATATTTTAGAGGTTCGTCAGGTGGACAAGGTCAGTGGCTGACCGGATCTGGTGGGCGTGGCGTTGGAGGAACGAACATGTTCATGGAAGGGGCGATCAAGTCAGAGGTGGACCGGAGTTTGTGATTAGCAGATCGAAAGAGTTTGCTTCTGCTTGGGGCAAATAACAACCAAAGAATAAAAAGGCCCAAAAGAGGGAGACCCAAATCAGATGGGAGAGGCCTAATGCCCCCTACGTCACTTTAAACACGGATAGAGTCCTGAGCGTTGATGGAAGAGCCACGACTGGGGGGGGGGATTCTTGACAGTGATGGTCGCTAGCTGGGAGGCTTTGTGCGCAACGTCGGATGTTGCACGATTCCAGCGGCGGAGCTCTGGGGAATCCTCACCGGCTCAGAGCTCGCGTGGAACAAGGGTTTTAGGAATGTTTGTCTGGAAACGGATTCGCAATTGGCCCACTTGCTAGGAATGTTTGTCTGGAAACGAATTTTGACATGAGACACCCTCTTGCTAGCTTGACTACCCCCATTGTCAAGGCTTCCTTCGTCGAAGTTGGGACATCCGATTTCGCCACGTCTTTAGGGAAGCGAATAATCTCGCCGCCTCCCTCGCCTCCTTTGCTCTGTCCTTCCCTGTTGGGGTTCACCTCCTAGAGGATCCTCCGGAGCAATGCTCTTGTATCTTGTTTGATGACTCTAGGGGCGTTGCGACCCCACGTCTTATCGCTTTGTAACCTCTTTTCGTTGAGGGAAGGGGGTGGGTAGGGCGGTTTTCTAAATTGTGGAAAGTTATTAGGCTGTCCAAAAATTGTATCCACACTCTAGACGGTTTATATACCTCCAAAGGCCCACTTTTCTCATTTTCATTCTCTCTCCTCCCTCTCTATTCTCATACGCTCCCTCCTCTCTCCTCTCTTCCTCCCTTCTCCAGCCTCTCTCGCCGGGAAAGAAGCCGTCGCCGGAGCCCGACGATCAGCGCTCGGCGGCCCCACTCGTACGTTGCTACTCGATCTCTTCGTCTTCGATTTCGCCCTATCATTCGGAGCTTTCAAAGTACGTTTTCGCCTCCAAGCTCCAAAGAAATTTTAGATCTAGATCTAGAATTATTAGATCTAGATCTGAAATTTCTAGATCTAAAATGATGTGAAATTTCTCTATCTATGCAATTGCAGTTGTTGAAGGAGTATTTTACTGTTTTGTTCGATTAATTGTGTCGCTCAAAATTTAGGGTTCCTGAGCATAATTGGCATACATTCGATCCAGATTCGAGTGATTGTCGAGATTATTTGTGCTTTTGGTTAGCGAGATTTGGTTTTGTAGCGATCTTTGTAAGCTGTAATTTGTGCTTTTGGTTAGCGAGATTCAATCCAGATACGAGTTATTGTTCAATTGATTATTTGTGCTTTTGGTTAGCATAATTAGGAGAGGTATGTAAGCTGTAATTTGTTTCAATATGTAAGCTTTTTGTTCGCTTGATTATGTAAGCTTTTGGTTAACATAATTTGTTCGATATGTAAGCTTTTGGTTTTTGTTTACAGTAAGCTTTTGGTTAACATAGTTGTTGTTGGCACGTTGTTATATGTTTTCGTCTCTGTACAATTGCCCAATTGTGTTGTGTTGTGTTGAGCTGTTTTCTTTGATTTTTGCTCTTGAAATTTGGAAGGAAATTGGGAGAATATGCTTTGATTGAAATAGTACGTAACTACTAACTAGTGGTTCAAGATTTTGTTTATGGGTTTTGTCGGTGACAAGGTTTTTTTGTTTATGGATTTTGTCGGTGACAAGTTTTGGTGGTGACAGGTTTTTTGTTTATGGGTTTTGGTGGTGACAAGTTTTATTGTTTACTGGAAGTGGTTAATTTGTTTATATATTAAACTTAATTATGGCCTATTAGCTCAAATGGTAGAGCAACGTGCTTAATGCACGGTAATGTGGGTTCAAATCCCGCATAGGCTCAATAATAATTTTTGATAATAAGTTTTTTGTACACGGTGACAAGATTTGATAATGATGTTTTTGATAATTTTTGTACACGGTGATATTTTTGTCGTATGACAAGATTTGACGTCATTTTAACCGTTGACAAGGCTAATGACAAATTCGGTGATATTAAAATTGGTGATAATACATGAAGAATGACAAGATTTAACCACAATTTAAGCGATGACAAGAGGACGAAAAAATAAACGATGACAGGGTTGATAATAGACAAAATTTGGGATGAACGGTGACAGGATGACAGGATGAACGGTGACAGGTGACAAGATGAACGGTGACAGGTGACAACATAAATGGTGATAGGTGACAGGATGAACGGTGACTGGTGACAGGTGACAGGTGACAGGGATGGTCAGTGGGACGCAGTGGCACGCGCGTAATTTTGCACATGGGGTTGGACGCGGTGGCAGACCGTAATTTTTTTTTTTTGCCAGGGGTAATTTTGGAAAATCGACTAGTTACTACATTGCTTTTTTGGACGGCTCACACGCTTCTTTGTTTTTCCCCCACAACCCACTTACCTTTTTTCGCCCTTTTCGTTTGATAAATTGGCGATGGCTTGCCTCTCTTGACAAAAAAACAAAAAAACAAAAAAATAGATGGGAAAAAATAGATGTGGGAAATTTTGTGCAAAAGGCGGTGAATGGAGTAGCTTTGTGTAATTTACCCTAAAAATGATCCCACCGCTAAGCCCACTTCCGGTCTTGACCAAAGATAAAAAGCCCACTTCCGGTATACGGTGACCACCACGAGCCTTTTCTCTCGATTGTGTTAGCGATAGCGAAGGCGGAAGTCGCACTTGTGCTTTCTCTCATCCAAGCCCTGTGAAATTACTTGCTCTGACCGTGGCTCTGTTCTTCGCAAAACCCTAGCGATCGATTTCCTCGCACTGAGGTGTGATGATGATGCCTTTCTCGACCACCTTGTCCAAACAAATTCGGTTTCTGCTACAAAGTTTGGACGGATCCAACTCTGAATCCGTTTTCCGCGAGCTCTGCGAGGTAGAAACTTATCGCTTTTATCCATCTCTCACTATTTCACATGTGGAATGAAGAATGCGGATAGTTGTGATTCTTTTTATCTCATGCGTGAACATCTTGCCGTTCAACCCTCTTTTTTTTTTCTTCCTTCTGAAAAATTGTGCTGTACTTTTGAGAGTTGCAGATCCTGCTATGAATTTGAGTGGAATTTGTGCTATTTCTTGCTGCTTTGGACGAGTTTGAACTCGTGACGCACTATATTTTATCACATCTGTCGTTCGTCTGAGGAATAAATACTGTTTTTGCTGAGGGATTATACTTGTCCATTATAGAAGATAGGGCTTTTTTATGACAAGAAAGTGGTATTGAGGTTTAAGCTGTTAGACTTTTGATGACGATCAATTTGAAAAGTTAGGGCATCTTTTCTGTCTAACGTTAAGTGAGTGGTATTTAGTGCTTTGGTGACTATCGATTAGAAGTGTCATAGCTATTGTTCAACGAGTAACTGGGCAGTTTAAATATGTCAGCTGAGATGGCCTTGCTCAGCATCTCAAAACAAATTTCCTTCTTTCTAATGATAGTAATGGGACAAGTGTTGCAGCCCTTCACCCTTCACAGGTTTCTGAATATGAATGCTTAGCTTCTCAAGTGTATCTCAAAATGTTGCCTGTAACCCTGCAAAGCTTGGAAATTAATATCTAAACAGCAAAGCGACAGAGTATAGAGATAAGAATAAGTTAATTTGCTTGATCTTGATTTTTTATGTTCCATAACTAAATGATACTTATACATGCATTTTATCAATTTGACGAACAGTAGTTCTATATTGTGTTTAATATGGAACTTTCTTTTTGTTGGTTTTGTATTCATCTATGGTATTGAATCAATACCATTCCTCATAAAAGAATGAACTGAGAGTATAGTTGAAGCAGAAACATTAGCACCATGGATCATTTTGCTTACTTGCTGGACTCTTGAGCAAAGGCTGTTGATTTATTGTTTTATGGGCACATTTACTTGCAAAATTTATTATTCATATAAATTTTAGTAACATAATTTGACATGATAATTTTTGACAGTTTGCTGATGGAGCTGAGGAAAGCATTTTACTGCTGTATACTTGCTTTGACCACATCGATGTTTATGCTACAGACTTCAAAAACGTTCACATAAATCCAGCTGTAGTATCACTTTTCAAATATCTTTTGGTGAAACCCAATTTCAGCACATTATTCTGTCAGTCTGTAAGAAGTGAAGCCGTTAAAGATGGATTTCTTGATAATCTATCTGATGCCTTTTGCTTGTCAATATCTGAAAAAATTGCCATGGGCCTTGCATTATTGGATTGTGAAAATCCTGAGACCCGAAACTGTGGTAAGTGGTTGCATATTGGTGGGTGGTTATCTCATATAATATTCCTGCTTTCTTTTTCCTTTGTTGTATATATTGAGACGTTCATATGATCTTCGATGTGTCACTATTGTGGGTTTCTTTTCAGGGAAAAGCTTCTGTGTTTCCCAATTAGAAGGCTTACTTTCAAATCCCAGTGCGTTGGGCTCAACTGAGCAAGTCCAACAGATTCTTATGTTCTTGCGGCAATCAGAAGATCTCTCTAAGCATGTTGATGCATTTATTAGAATGTTAAATTTGGTGCCGTGGAATGAGAGCTACCCTTCTATATTAGCCCCATTGACATCAAATGAATTCGAGGAAGCCAGCCTCTTAAGGTTTCCTTGATCTTTTCTCTTTGCACTTCCCTGTATGTTATATTTGTAATTACAATCTCATTGGCTATTAACTTTCCTTACAGGAATTTTGATCACGTGTATGATTTGGAAAACGATTTTGATGCTGTTGTTGCTGAGATTGAGCGAGAAATAAACATGGCTGGTATCATGAAAGAGTTGGGTTGTGGATGCACGAATGATGCAAAGAGTTGCAAACACATTTTATCTCTTCTCTCACCCTTAACTGAACCAACCATATCTAGGATAATTGGCGCTGTTGCTTGCAGTCATAGAGGCTTATTGGAGGGCCAAAATGCTTTTCCAGTATATCTTTCTGCAACTGGATATAACCTTGTATCTGATATGCCAGAGCTCAGCTCCTGGAACATAAATGTTCTTGTTGATTCCATTAAAGAGCTTGTAAGTTGTGTTTTTGACCTTTATATCGTCTTTTTGGCTGGTGATAGAACTTCATATTTTGTGACTTGGAAATTCATTCTGCTTGATTATCTGCAAATGTCATCTTTTTTCCCTACTCTCTTTTCTATTTAGATCCTTTTGGTGGGTTAGAATGGCAAAATTGAATGTGTTTTTTTATTCATGCTTGAGATGCTTTTCTGCCTGGAGGGGTATTTGAATACTACTTCAATTCTGCTGGTTGTAATGCTTAGGTTGCAATTGCTTTTCTTTGCATGTTGGAGATTTTCTCTGGTATATGGGTACAGTATTGGTTCTCTCTATCTGCAATATTGGTTTGCTATTCAAAGCTCCATTCCTGTTTATAAAACTTGTTTTCTAGACTTTTTCGCTACTGCAAGATATCAAAATATTGTTGGTTGGTTTGATGCTTGATCAGCTGCTGGTCATAGCACTTGCCAATCATGTTGGTTAGGTGCTTATAGGTCAGTTTGGGATTTACGAAAGCAATTAATCGTATTTTATTCTTTGTGCGTATTCTTGTTGCATTTGAGTTATCGTTTATCATTGAATTTTTAAAAAGCGATCATGTTAATTACTGAACGATAATACCAAGTTGAGAGAAGATACGACAAAAAGCAAAGTCGCAAAACTACCCAATATGATTCTATGCCATTATCCCTATCCGAATACAATCTTATAAGTAGTGAAGAAAATCATGAAGTTAATGGCTAAAATAAATAAGAGACTGTAATCTTCTTCTTCATATAGAGCCTCCATTTGTGTTGGATTGAATCTGGTCAGGACCTAATGGGTTGGTTTAGGCGAGATAAGGCACCGACAGTACAATTCTCATATGTATCACTGGGATGCACATGTGAAGTTGTATAATAATTGGTTCTATTGTACTTCATTATAGTGTCATGTAATGACATCCTATGAAAGTTAATGTACCTTATTCTTGTATCTGTCATCATTATGCTATATGATTAGTGAAACTATTTTCTTGCTTGTTGTTTGCTGCAGGCTCCTGACACAAACTGGATACGAGTGCTGGAGTGCCTCGATTATGAGGGGTTCTGTATTCCCGATGAGGATGCATTCATCTGTCTCGTGTCAATCTACAAGCTCGCTTGCCAGGTATGTCTGCTAAGCGTTGGTGTAGGTGGTCTTTTCAATTTTCAGTCTTCCTTTTGTGAAAGTAAATCATCTAATTTTTTTCATTTTCTTCCATATGAAGTTAACCTCACTAGATGCTGCATTGTTTTTTTCAATCTTTTTTAGGATCCTTTTCCAGTCCATTCTTTTTGTGGCAAAGTCTGGAACAATGCTGAAGGACAGCTTTCCTTTCTGAAGTATGCTATATCATCTCCAGCAGAGATATTCACCTTTTCCCGCTCAGCTAGACAGCTGGTAACTTGATGCTATAATCATTTCCTGCTTCTTGCTTCTTTTTTGTCCCCACCCCTCCTAACTCAAGGTGGTATATGCAGGAACTTCCTGATACAATCCAAGGTCTTAAGCTTGAATCTAGACTCTCCAACCATGCATGGTTTTGTCTTGATCTATTAGATGTATTATGCCAGTTAGCTGAAAGAGGTTATAGGGCTTCTGTGCAATCAATTTTCGAGTATCCTCTTGAGCACTGCCCTGAAGTATTGCTTCTTGGGCTTGCACAAATTAAGGTACTAGTCCTTTCTTTCAGTATGAGTTGGCTTGCACAGAATCAGTGAAGTCCATCATTCGAAATGATCATAAGAACCTCAAATTAAGATGCTCAGTGAGTAAATTACATGTACGATTTGTTGAAAAAGTGTTCAGTAAAAGTTTTTTCTCAAAATTTAGTCCAAATTCTCTAGATATTGGTTACTGGTTTGGGTGTATTCTCAAGTTTGATAATGAATGTCCTTATATGTGAGTTTTCAAGCTGTTTCTGAAGTTATATGAATTTTAGTTCCATATGTGTGGGGTACATTCTAATATAAATTATGTATTCAAGCTGGTAAACATGGTAATAGATACTACCTTTGGTACATTCTAATATAAATTATGTATTCAAGCTGGTAAACATGGTAATAGATACTACCTTTATATTGACTGTGCATGACAAATCTCTCTCCATATGTGTGTGCGCATCTATGAATTCCGTTCATCAAATTATCTGTGTATAATTATACAAAAAAATTGATTATCAATCGTTCCCTGTTTTTGTGGCAGACTGCATATAATCTTGTCCAATATGAGCTTTCACTCAGTATTTTCCCGAGAGTTATCTGTAGTACCAGTATCAGTAAAAATGGAATCATTATGCAAATGTGGCTCTCCAACCCACTTCTTCTAGGGCGAGCATTTGTAGAGGCACTAACAATTGATGCAGATAACGTTGCTCGTATTGTAGACATCTGTGACGAGATAAAGGCAAGTTCTTATTTATTTGTTTAAAAATTGTTTTACTAGCTGCCTTTGCTTGATTCCTTCAGGTTATATACATTTTTTATTGTTGATGTTTTTAACAACCTTAGGGTTTGCTTAGATATATACATTGTTTTGTTAGTATTCTTCTTCTAACTTTTTAATTAATATTTATACTTGATTATGATTCATCATTTTTCCACTTAGCTAGATGACTGAGCTCTCATCTAGATTTTTTTATCAGGTCATTATAACATCTAACTAGGCAATAAACGAATGATCAAAAGTATTATGCAACCATATGGGAGATTGATATTAGATGCTCATTATACTTTTTTCAGTCTTTCTGGTATTTGTTGCACTATTGTTAGGACTTGGACTGATGGCTTTGAATTGTGCTCATGGTTACAATTCAAACAGATTCTCAACCTTGTCTTGAAGATGATGCCTTTTAATGAAGCAATCAAATTGGCAGTGGCTTCTTTCAAAATGGAGCATCTAGATCTTGAGAAATGGCTTAGTGACAATCTTGTAATTTATGGGGACACTTTTTTTGAGGTGATTTCTGTTAAATAAAGATCTTTCGGTTTCATTCTTAGATGTTTTATAAGACAAATGCACATTATTTCATTAAGTTTAATTCTAATTCTAATTCTAGTTATTATTTTAATTATGCAGGGGTGCCTTAAGTATCTGAAAGAGATTCACTTTGAGACTGCTGAGCAGGAGAGGGTCCATCATTCTGGTGTATCACTGAATATTCACTCCAAAACTGTTTCAGTGTTCTCGAAGGTTTTGAACTAAAGCCCATATAAATATCTGTTTATTTGTCCATTTTGTCCTCTTATTGCTTTGGAACACTGTGTTTGTAGGTTCTTCAAGCTAATTCAAGTTCAATAAGCTCCAGCCATCTTACTGATGAGATGGATAAACTGATTGCCTCCCTTAGACATGGTGGATTGGGCCAGAATGATGAAAATACCGGAGCATCTCAAGCTGTTACATTTGATGATGATGTCGAATCAGAAGCAAACTCTTATTTCCAGCGAATGTTTTCAGAACAATTGGCTATCTCTGAGATGGTTGAAATGCTATCGCGTTTTAAAGATTCTTCTGATCCAAGGTTGCATTCTCATCTAAAGACTTGGGATTTTTTTTGTATGTCATGCACAATATACAGAACTTTTGTAATATTGGTTATAAAAATTTAAAATGTAGTATTAAATTTATGGTGCATTATGTGCAACCCAAAATATATACTGCCAAAATGCTTTAAGTAAATCATGTGAGAATTCTGGTCGAGCATCATTTCCTGTTTCTAGACTATCTGCTTGTGTATGTAAGAAGAGTGCAGGTGCTTTGCCCAGTTTCATTTCGAGGAGCTGAAATTCGTGTAGAAGTAAATTTTTTATTGGCCTTTGTTTTTGTACTCGTAAAGCTTTTCCAGAAATAGTTTGAGGCTTAGTGGAGGCTGTGTTCTGAGGTTGTTTAGTGAGAATTATGAGTAGTAGCAAGATCTTAGAAGCCTGTTTTATATATCTTTGCCTTGACCGTTAGTGAGAGTTATGGAATAGTTGTAATGTTGTAAAAGCCTGTTTTATATATCTGTACCTTACTATTGACTTTAATGTAGATACTTAGCTGGAGTACATTTGTCCTGTTTTATGATGCCTGGGTTTTGTTTGTATTACAGGGAGAAGTCAATTTTTGAGTGTGTCATCAACAATCTTTTTGAAGAGTATAGATTTTTTCCAAAGTATCCAGAAAAACAGCTTGGGCTTGCTGCAGTATTGTTTGGTATGCTCCTTCATATTTATTGCAATTCACCATCTTGCAGCCTGTTGTTTTGTCTAGAGTATAATTTCTTTTTAAATTGAGGATGAAATTAGGTGCATTGCTAATGAATGGAGACTTGCGTATTTAATTTTTACTGCGATATATTTGATGCGAAATTTGGTGTATTGCTAGTAGATTAACCTTAATGTTGAGGTATGTACTTATAATATGTGAACGATCTCATTTGCATGGTTTAGGTTCTGCTGTTAATTGTTTGGTAAACTGTTGAATTAATTTTGTTTGATATCTTTACATTGACAATGTCATTCTGGGACTACTATCAGGATCTGTCATCAAGAATCAGCTTGTTACTCATCTTACACTTGGTGTGGCTCTTCGTGGTGTCTTGGATGCATTGCGTAAACCTGCAGATTCAAAGGTAACTACATTTTTTTCTTTTATTTTTATTTCTTTTCTGTTTGTAAACGATTATAACCATATCTTGGTTGATTCCTTTGCTAGATGTTTGGATTTGGGACCAAGGCTTTGGAGCAATTTTTCAATCGTTTAGATGAATGGCCCCAGTACTGCAATCATATCTTACAAATTTCCCATCTCCGTGGTACTCATCCGGAACTAGTTGCATATATTGATGGAGTGCTTACTAGGAGATCACATGGGGGAAGTGGTCCTTCTTCTGATAACCTTGGCATATCTACGTCAAGTAGCAATCCGAATGAGGTGAAAATGAACTAAATATAATATATTTTTCCCTTCATACATTATAGTCTCAAATCAGTTTCTTTTCTGCATTTTCAATTTTCAACCAATTTTTGATGTTGGTGATCTTCCTAATTGTTAAATGCTTTTGGTGTTACAATGATACAATGACTGTCTGGTTGCCTGTTAACGCTCCAAAAATTAGATCTAGTCATTATGTTATTGACCCTAAATCACATAATGTTCTTCTGATATGGAAAACGTCATGTAGGCTTTTCTTACTTTAACAATCAAATCATACAACTATTGTCATCTATGTATTGTATTATGTAAGGTTACTATAATGTCCTTAAACTCATTTCTTTCAATCAAATCATTCTTCTATGACAATCTTCTGAATAATATCATGATTTGGTGTAATTGTATAAGTTTGTCGTACAAGGTTTGTTGGACTGAAGACATTGTGTTTTTGTGATCACTTAGTCACTTAGTGGTGAAGTGATACGAACTGCTATACGAGTATGTAAATTCCAAATTTAAATTGTAAATGTGATTATGGAAATGTACTTTTGTTCAAGTTAATAGTGGTTACGAATTTTACATATTTTGTCTATAAGAAAACAGTTACATGCATTGATTTGTACTCTCTTAATAATCCATCTTGTACTCTGTACTGAGTTTTCCTCAAAATCATAGTGTATTTTAATTTTTATGTGTTTATATACACACGTATTTCACTCATACTTGCACTCTGTGGATCTAATTGCAGATGGTTGGATCTAGCGGGGGACAACCAGGACAACAGGTGCCTAATTTAATACTTCATTCAAGAGATAGCGTTCCTCTTGATGATGGAAGTAACACTTCTACAAGTATGAGTAACTTCTTGAAGCCACCCTTATCTTTAGCCTCTCAATCTATTGGTGCGTCCTCAAGTGAAGGAGTCGGAAATCAGAAGGTACTGAATAATTCTATGTAGTGAGTACAGTATAAAATTTCAGAGGCATGCCCATTGATTTAATTTAGTTTAATATTTTTCTATTTGATGTATAAATGCAGAGTGCACCCTCTGCTCCGAGTGTTTTGTCATCTTCTCCTGGACTTCCCCGACAATCCCGGGGAATAACCTCTACAAGTAATTTTCGTTTACTTGCATTTTGTTTTTGTTTGTGGTTGTGAGTTGTTATTGTCGTTAATGTTTGTCAGTCATGCAGCAGCTCTATAATCAATGTCAAAACTTATACTTTGCAGGGTTTGGTTCTGCATTGAACATAGAAACTCTACTTTCTGCTGCTGAAAGAAGAGAGACCCCTATTGAGGTACTGCAAACTTGGCTATATGATTAATAGAAAATACAACCTATATCAATACTTAGTATTGGTGAACTTCAGTAAAAAAATTCCTTTAATTTTTTTGAAGAAGTATTAACTTCCTCGGAATCATAATATTTAATTCTATGCCTTTGTTATAGCTTTGTATTGCAGCCATAAAATTAAGCATTGTGCCGATACCTTAAAATTTAGTAGGTTTCCTATCCAACTACGATTGTTCTTGCTTTGCCATGTTATAATGAAATCCAATATGAAGACAGCCTGTCTTTTTAAGGTTCTTTTGAAGAATATGCTTCCAGGTCAAACATGTAAACTATACTGTTTTCTTTTATTGGTTTTAGATCGACATGGTTTCTTGTGCTTGCTTTCTCGTCATGATAAGTGCTCATATCACTGTCATTCCACCTGCAGGCTCCAGCTCCCGAGGTTCAGGATAAAGTGTCCTTTATTATCAATAACCTCTCATCTGCAAACTTTGAAGCCAAAGCAAAAGAATTTTCCGATGTTTTAAAGGAGCTGTACTTTCCATGGTTTGCTCAATATATGGTCATGAAAAGGTTGGTACATGGTCCCACATTTCCTTATTTTAGGTTACTTCTATAATGAAGATATTCCTAGCACTTCTGCACACTCATTGGTTAATCCTATAGTCTATGTCAAATACAAATATGTATGCTCATAGGTTGTCATGTGCTATCTTGTTTTGCAGAGCAAGCATTGAGTCAAACTTTCATGAATTATACTTGAAATTTTTGGAGAAGTCTAATTCCAAGGCTTTGAATAAGGAAGTACTAAAAGCAACCTATGAGAATTGCAAGGTTTGTAAGTTTTGTGGCTTAAATTGGATTCTTGTAGTTCACGTATTACTCTCTGAGTTAATTTTTATGTATCTTTTGAACCTTTTTAGGTTCTCTTGGGATCTGAGCTTATTAAGTCCAGTTCAGAGGAGCGATCTCTGCTGAAGAACTTAGGCAGCTGGCTTGGTAAGCTTACTATAGGCCGGAATCAAGTTCTAAGGGCACGAGATATAGATCCAAAATCCCTGATCATAGAGGTGAAACATAAAATACTTTTCTCCCATTCTTTATCACATTAGGCTTCTTTATCAATACAATAATTACAACTGCTTTTGCCGTTCCTCTTTTTATTAATACTACCTCCATCCAGAAAAAAGTTTGTCACACTTATCCTTCTAATTTTTCAAAGGTATGCTGTCATTTTTTACTTTAGGCAGTGACTTATTGGTGTGTTGTGAGATTTTTTTATGGAAATTTGAACATATTGACTCTTTTTAAGTATCTATATCTTTTGGCTACAAATGAGAGGCGACTTTTAATAAAATTTTAAATTTGAGAAAAACTGTATAGTATTTCAGCTTAATGATTGAATCTCGTAATAGCTGTGTCAAACTCGAAATTGCCAATCTTAAGTGAACGGTGGTAGTATTTTATTTGTTTCTTATGGCTCCTTGGTTTTTTACTTGAAGAGTTGTACTTACGTGATTGAATCTGCATTGATGTTCAACAGGCATATGAGAAGGGATTGATGATCGCTGTAATTCCTTTTACATCCAAGGTAGTCCTCACAGGATTAATTCTGTTACATTTCATTTTTTCTTCTCTGTTGTTCACACTGTTGCTTCTGTAGATTCTGGAACCATGCCAAAACAGTTTAGCTTATCAACCTCCTAATCCATGGACTATGGCGATCTTATCCTTGCTTGCTGAAATCTATGCTATGCCACATTTGAAGATGAATCTGAAATTTGACATCGAGGTATCTATTTTATGGATTTCATTTGCTATAATAACTTCAAGGGCTGGACATGCATAATTGGATGTGTGGATGCATTCATGAAATTGCAGGTCTTATTTAAGAATCTGGGTGTTAACATGAAAGATGTAGCTCCGACATCACTTTTGAAAGACCGCGTTAGAGTTTATGAAGGAAACCCTGATTTCTCAAACAAAGAGATGGTGGCATCACATCCACCAATCGAAGATAGGGCTGGGTCAATTCCACTGACACCTCCGCTTGAAATACCTCTAGAAGTGACGGCCCCCCCTCATCTTGGTGGTCATTCACGTCAAATGGTCTGTACATATTCAAATGTTCTTTGGTTTGGTTGCAATTTGATTGTAGTTCAAGGTTTTATTTTATTTAAAAAGGCATTCTGAACTGTGTTTTGACACAACGTTTTGTGAAATATGATGTATTCCTGGGTAATGCAGTATGGTCCTGGTCGTCCTTCAATAGACGATGAAAAGCTGCCTCAAATTGGATTTTCTGATCAGCTTGCACCTCCTTCAGGATTATTACCTACTGTTCCACCTCAATCACCTTTTACTATCAATCAGGTACAACTATATTCACTTCAATCTTGTCAATATGAAATCATGACTTGATTATTTAGTTGGTTATGTATGTTGTTTGCAGCAACCCGCGAATTCCAGTATCACACCGCATATTGTTGTTAATACAAAAATTGCTGCAATGGGACTACATCCTCACTTTCAAAGGTTTGGCATATTTTCATTATCCTTAAGAATGATTTTGTTTAATTTTGCAAATTCATAATGTATGAACTGGATAAAATATATGACTTGTGTCAGAGTTCTTCCCATTGCCATTGAGAGGGCAATCAATGAAATAGTTACAGGCATTGTTCAACGTAGCGTTTCTATTGCTACACAAACAACAAAGGAGCTTGTGATAAAGGTTCACTCTTACTAGAATACTTGAGCTTTATTTTGTGCTTTCATCATTACGAGTGTATTTACTGAAATCCGTAATTCAGGATTATGCTTTGGAATCAGATGAACATCGAATATTTAATGCTGCACATTTGATGGTTGCGAGTCTTGCAGGAAGTCTAGCTCATGTGACATGCAAGGTTGTATAGTCTTTTCAGTTATGATATGATTGTTTTATATTACGTGAGATTGTCTTGAAAAAAATTGCATATTCTGAAAGTTATTGGTTATCTTTTTCAGGAACCTCTACGTGGTTCAATTTCAAACCAACTTAAATCTATGCTTCAGACAGTCAATGTTGCAAATGAAGTCCTGGACAATGCTATATTACTTGCTACCAATGACAATCTTGACTTGGGTTGTGCTCATATTGAGAAATCAGCTGCTGATAAGGTATGGGTTATTTCTTTGTATTGTTTGATTTTAAGCAACCTGCAGAGATTGAGTCCGCTTCAGTGGTTAATTGAAAATTAGTAATTGCTTCAGTTGATGAAATCTGATTAGGACGCCCATTCACTTTTGGGAAAATGATCTCACTTTCACTATAGGGAAAAATTATTTGGATGTGTATCAATAATTACTATCTGCTGATATCTTCTGGATGCATTTGCTTACATATCCTTTTTTATCACATTAGGATCCTGAAATCATGGATGTATTTTATAACCAAATTGATAAGGATTTGAAGTTATATATATGACCATTTGAGCCTAAAGCAAGTCTGTGTACCCTATGCATATGAGTAGAAGGATCTTGTGAACTTTTACTCAACATAGTAGATGCTTTAACTGCTTTGAACTTTCTATGTTTTGGATTAAGTAGAAATCTACATTCAAATATGCAGGCTGTGGAGATAATTGACGCAGAGATTAATCAGCAACTTGCAATAAGAAGGAAGCAAACTCTCGGTTCCTCAATCTATGATACAAGTGGATTTGCGCAGAACTCTTTAAGTATTTTACCTGAAACGCTTCAGCCAAAGCCTGGTCGTGTGTCTCTATCTCAGCAACGGGTTTATGAGGTTAAAATCTGCCGGCTTGCCTCTTTTCTGTGGATGTGTTTTTTCTTCACGATTGGGTAGTTGAATATAACTGCCTTATTTATGATGAATAGGATTTTGTTCGTCTCCCTTTACAAACTCAGCAAGCTTCCCCAAGCACAAATGGTTTACTTAATGGCCCTTCTCCAGCTGCTGTCAGCCTCAATCGCGCATTCAGTTCATCTTCAGGGCAGTTTAATCCAGCACTTTATTCTTCTGGCCTTGGACCTGGTCCAATGTCTCAGCCTATGAGTATTGCCTCTGATAAAATTGATACAGCTGTACCACAGATTATCAGGTGCTCGCTCTCACCTATCTGTTGATTTGACCTGTGTTCTAATGGGAGCCTATTACTTGTTCTGTTGCATGTATGCTTCAATTGATATTCACATGCCATCAATTGGTTTATGCTCTCTATTTGGCGTTGCAGTGCTGGTCTCTCAAATCAAGGTAGATCTGACGAGGCTGCTGTTCAACAGCGTGAAGATATTGATGCTACAATAATGGCCCCATCTTCAGCTCCTGCTGTGCATGAATTGCTTCCTGCAGAATCCTTGTCTTCTATCAAGGTTTGTTTCTGTTGGTCTGCTCAGTATCATATGGATCCTTCATGCATGATGCTTACTTACCTGGAAGTTATTTACAGGACTTGGGGACTCCTTCACAGCCACTTCCTTTGCCCCCTGTCTCTGAACGCTTTGGGGCTGGTGTGTCCGAACCATTGTTATCAACAGGAGATGCATTGGATAAGTACCAGATGTTTGCATCGAAGGTGTCATGTTTTGCTCGTTTTCTGGTTATAGTTGTCATTTATAATGCTCTTAATGTTTGAGCATATCAAATAGTTAATATTCCTTAGGAAGTCTGGACTTCAGCCTGTTACCACATAGTTTTTATAGGATGGTGAGATAATAGGTGCTTTTAGGTATTTCATGATTAGATGCGATTTTGAGATTACCGAATTGAACCTCACTGTAGTCATCATGGGAGAGGCAATCTTGAATATATTGAGATTGTTTATTTTTATACTAATCTATTTTTATAATGATATCAATTTGATGATCTTTTCATTGTTAATTTGTCTTTAGTTGGATTCTTTGCTGGCTAATGATGGCAGAGAATCAGACATTCAGGTATTCCCTTCTTTGCCTGCGTTTTTCTTTTGAACTTAGGAAATTTAATCTCTCTTCTCACGCTTTCTTTTTTGCCTTGGGTGCCGTGTGGATTAATGCTCTTCCTGTCTTCACTGATTCATTTTGCAGTCTGCTGTTTCTGAAGTTCCTCAGATTATCCTGAGATGTGTTACTAGAGATGAAGCAGCCTTGGCTGTGGCTCAGAAGGTATCAATGGAGCACTTTATATTTCGTGAAAGCTCCCCATCTGTGTATTAATGGTCCTATTAACGTAATTTTATGACAGGTTTTCAAAGCTTTGTATGAAAATTCATCCAACAGTTTGTATGTGGGTGCTCATCTTGCAATCCTGGCTGCAATTCGTGATGTTTGCAAGCTTGTCGTTAAAGAATTGACTAGTTGGGTATGACCAAAATGCTTTCCTTCATTATGTTATGCTGTTTTCTGAAATATTCTTTTTGATCTGGTTATGTGTGTTCTTTAACTTTTGAATCAGAGTTTTGTAAAAAAAATCTTTTGCTGGCTTGTTTTTTTTATTGATCTACTACTCATTTACTTATGTGTTTCTTGTTGTTCTAGATTAGAAAACTGCTAATTGATGAAATTCATCTTTCTAAATTTTATTCTAGTGCAATGATATTGATTTTTTTTAAGGAGAGTATGCCAATATGATCTTAATTTGATACATTAATTTAATCTTGCTAAATGCTCAAGATCATTGTTTTTCTTGTTCATGCCCTTGCTCAAAGTATTTCAGTTCATCAACAAGGTTAGAACTTAATTTATGCTAGTTAAATGCCATGTTGTGTAGGAGATGTTAGGAAACATAAGACTGAGGGCAGTAATCTTGCATGCAGCTCAATGAGGAAAAATCAGAATCTGTAATTGAATTAAGTAATTACGTCAATTAGTGGAAAAGATAAAATCGGAAATTGGAGAACATACAGAGTGAAACACTAGTTCATCTTCTTTCTTTCTCAGGTAATTTACTCTGACGAGGAACGGAGGTTTAACAGAGATATTACTGTTGGACTTATAAAAAGGGAGTTACTCAACTTAGCTGAATACAATATTCATATGGCAAAGCTACTGGATGGTGGAAGGCATAGTATGTATTCTGCTCTAGATTCTCCAATTAGGTCACTTATCACTAAGGTCTTTCCGCTCATTTATGCTCATATCATGTGCAGAAGCTGCAACTGAATTCGCCATCTCTCTTATTAAAACACTTGTGGGTGAAGAGCGTAAAGTACTTTCAGAACTTCACAGTGTAGTTGATGCGCTAGCCAAGGTATGCCTGTACTTTAAGGAGTACTTTTGTTCGTGTCTTGTCTTGTCTTGCACACTGGTCATCCCAAATTTCTGAATGGCAGCTTGCTTCGAAGCCTGGTTCCCCTGAATCATTACAGCAGCTGGTTGAAATTGCAAGGAATCCTAGTGCCAACATCAGTGCACCTTCTAGTATTATTGCTGGAATGGACGATAAGTCCCGCCAAACCAGAGATAAAAAGGTTTGTACTTGAGTATAAATGCTACTAGGTAGAATTCATGAACTATCTGTGTGATCTTAAATATTATCCATATATGAACAGGTCATTAGTCAAGATCTGGCAAGCAGGGGAGTCTACAATTCTGTGGATGTGGTTGAACCTGACAATTCTGTGTTTCATGAGCAGGTACTGTATATGCATAAGGGGTTATAGTTCACCAGCTGGTTTCTTTTGTTTTTTTTTTTTACTATTTCTTCTTTTATAGCTTTTGACTCTTTCTTTATTATATATTTAGTGGGTAGAGATTACTATTGACAGTTTTATATGGCTATAGTTATTTGGTTTTTATGGATGCACGCCACCAATCTAATAAAAATTTCTTGGTATATTGAGTTGAAACGAGACATTATTAACTTCATATTACTTAGTATTTAGAGCTACTACTATAGGCCATAACTAATTGGTCTAGACGTGAGAACCTCAAAGTATTATATAGGGTCTTGCTGTTGTATCTTTGTAACCTTGCTATACGAGATATAAAGACTCTGTATGATGGTTGCGCATATATAATGGAGAGACGCTGTATAATACCATTATTCGTCCTTTTGAGGCTCTCTGTTGTATCTTCTGGACCGAATAGCTCATGCTTTGTATTACACTTGGATTCGGTCATGCATCTTTATAAATTGTGGACATTCTTGGACATCTGGGAATAAGAATTCAGTTGGCCTTCTTAATTTAGTGGAAATGGTATGCTAAATACCTTGACAATCTGTTTACTAAGGTGCTTATTGCCTTTCTGGCAAGGGGTGGGTGCACTTAAAATATGTGATCTTAAGCTCATAATGAACGTTCCCAAATTTCAATTTGGTTCCAGTGTTTATATACTGCATCCGTTGAAATATGTGACATTGAATTTTAAACAGAAAGGATTATGCCCCATACTTCCATCATTTTCTTAAGCTGTGGATTTCTGTGCAGGTCCAGTCACTTTTTGCAGAATGGTTCCGGATCTGTGAACTTCCTGCTGCAAATGATGCTGCTACTTCTAATTACATTCTGCAGCTCCATCAAGGTGGACTTTTGAATGGAGATGACATGTGTGATCGATTTTTTCGCATAATCTTGGTATCTTTCTGACTATCTGATCTTGAATGGAGATGACATGTGTGACTTTTAAATGGAGATTACATTAGCTTAATATTTCTTATCTTGCAGGGAATTTCTGTATCACATTGCTTAACTACTGAAGTATCCTTCCTTGCAATTGATATTTATGCCAAACTTGTGTTTTCAATCTTGAAGGTATTTGTGTATTACGTTTTTTAATGCTTTTTTTACTGCATTTTGCCCCACATCCTGTTAATAACTTGCTGCTTTGATTATTCAGTATTGTCCGGTGGAGCAGGGATCAAGCAAACTTAATCTGCTACCCAAGGTCTGCTCTTCGGATCTCAGGCTGTAACGGTTTTACCGTATTTCTGAACCTGTTTTAAGTTTATATGTATAATACCTTCTTGCAGATTCTGGCAGTTACCGTGAGAGTTATTCAAAAGGATGCTGATGAGAACCAAGCATCATTCAATGCAAGGCCTTATTTTAGGATATTTATAAATTGGCTGATAGATATAGGTTCCCTGGATCCTATTCATGATGGAGTGAATCTTCAGGTACTAAATGGTGATTATCTGTACTTCGTTCCCATATATGTTCATGTACTAACATTGGAGGGTCATCTACAGGTTTTAACTGCTTTTGCAAATGCATTCCATTCTCTACAGCCTTTGAGAGTACCTGCATTCAGGTTTAAATCATTGCAATTACTTCTTGCACTTTTTAATCCTTCCATGTTTGTAAGGTGCTTGTGCATGCAATTCTATATTAGAAATATGAATAGCTGTGTAATTTGGTACCAAATGATGATGGATTATTGTTAAGAAAGATCTGTGAGCTTTTCCAGTCTCTTTGCAGTCTTAATATGTTAAAAGAGTATGATATGTGTAGTCACATAACTACCCAACTTCAGCTTCTGTTTTCTCTTTGCTAAAATATGTCCGGAATGTGTTTTATTACCATGTTGTAGGAGACTAGGAGTAATGTTTTCTGTAATCACTTTTTTTTTTTTTTATAAAGGCTATATTCTCTAGTTGCCCTTTTTTGCACTTAGTTTGTATAGTATGCCATGGCTGTGTAGTATAGGACTGTTGTTTTTCTGCTATAAAATGAATGATCAGATCAATATAATTCTGATATCTGTCTTTCTCTAGTAATGCCTTTCCTGTAATGTTGATTCTTGAAGCATCGTTTTAATTTGATGTCTTAATGTGGTGAAATAAAACCAGCTTTGCCTGGCTTGAGCTCGTAAGTCACAGAACATTCATGCCTAAGTTACTCACTGGAAACTCTCAGAAGGGCTGGCCTTTTTTGCACCGGTTGTTAGTTGACTTATTCCAATTCATGGAGCCATTCTTGAGGAATGCTGAACTGGGGCAATCGGTTTGTCTCTAGCTCTACATTTTACGTGTATTAGCTACTTTCTGTTTGTTGACCATTGTATTGACTTGTATATTTTTCTCTGTGAAGATACATTTTCTGTACAGAGGAACTCTTAGAGTGCTCCTGGTTCTGCTGCACGATTTTCCGGAATTCCTGTGTGATTATCATTTCAGTTTCTGTGATGTAATTCCTCCCAGTTGCATCCAGATGAGAAATATTGTACTGAGTGCTTTTCCAAGAAATATGAGGCTTCCTGATCCTTCAACTCCTAATTTGAAGGTGATTTTGCAATGACAATATGCATGCTAGTTTAGTCTTAATATTTTTAATGATAAGCTCTTGTAAGCCAGTAACTGTCTTTGTAAATGATTAGATTGATATGCTGGTGGAGATGGTCCATTCACCTCGCATTCTCTCTGAGGTTGACGCTACACTTAAAGCACATCAGATGAAAGCAGATGTGGATGAGTACCTGAAGGTAAATAAGCTTTTCTGATTCTTTAGTGCATAGTTAGTTTCTTCTGCTTAGTTGTCTATTTAAATCATCCATTAAAATATATTTTCACAGACAAGACAGCAGCAAGGTTCCTCTTTCCTGATTGAATTGAAGCAGAGACTTGTGCTTTCACAAGGTGAGGCTAGCCGAACAGGGACGAGGTACAATGTACCTTTGATAAACTCTCTGGTTCTCTATGTTGGAATTCAGGTAATCATATCTTTCTGTTTCATCCCGCTAGTTTTTGCTTGAAACACTTACTCCATGAGCAATCCGTTTATGTCTGTTTGAATGCTATGTTTGAATCCTAGAATGCTATGTTTGAATGCTATGTTTCAATTATTATCCGGTGTTCCTAGTTTGTTAATTGAACAATGCCTACTTGTGCAGGCAATTCAGCTGTTGCAAGCACGGGGTCCATCACAACCACAATCAGTTAGCAGTAGTGCGGCTTTGGTGGATGCAGCGGCCCTCGACATTTTCCAAACCCTGATTATGGCTCTTGACACTGAGGGGCGCTATCTCTTCCTTAATGCAATTGCTAATCAGTTGCGTTACCCAAACAATCACACACACTATTTCTCATACATTCTCCTCTACTTGTTCTCCGAGGCAAACCAGGTACTTTTCCTAGCCGTCTAGTTGATTCGCTTCCTCTGCATGTTTTGAGCTTATCTTAGTAACCCGACATTTTTACTATTTTTCTCGCTGTAGGAGTTCATCCAGGAGCAGATCACGAGGGTGTTGTTGGAACGTCTAATTGTGAACCGTCCTCATCCTTGGGGACTCCTCATCACATTCATTGAGCTTATCAAGGTAAGGACTAAGGACTATCATCCTCCTCCTCTTATCTATCCTTGTGATTGTGGTCTGAACTCGGAAAACCAATCCCCTTTTTCTTAATCTCTCGTGTCCACAGAACCCTAGATTCAGCTTCTGGAGCCGGTCCTTCGTTCGATGTGCCCCAGAGATTGAGAAACTGTTCGAATCCGTCTCCAGATCATGCGGCGGCCAAAAGCCTGTGAACGAAGGAATGGTTGGGTCTGGTGCATTATCTGAGAGCGCCCACTAGTGCAACAGACAAAAACTTCCTTTTTCTACGTAAATGTTTTTGCTAATTGTTGTTCGTACAATCATTCTTGCTATGTACAAGATCTTAGCCTAGATTTGTGACCGTACAGGGTACCTAAACTTCTTTCACATTTTGATGTTAACTAGCTAGCCCGTCGTATCGTATCCTATAATGTCTTAAATAATGTAACTTATTTTGCATATATTGTACAATTGAATTTATGCACACTTAATCCCCATTTACCAAATAAAATAAAACATGATCGTACTATTATATTTAATTCAAATTAACTTGTATTTTGCTATATAAAATTTTGATCGTGGTATATTTTTCTTTTTTTTTTTAAATTTAGCCTAATATCAATACTTGATTTGTTTTATAATAGTTTATAAATATAAGAGACTATTTTGATAAATTATGGATATAGATATTATTTTGATATATTAATGTATAGCTATTAGCCTATTACTAAGTAGATAAAAATATCTTTTTTATAGGATAAATCTCAACTGTGTAGATAAATATAGGATGTTATGTTGATAGATTATGGATATAGATATTATTTTTTATAGTAATTTATAGTAATTACATAAAGATGTGAAATTGTTTTGATTGTAAAATTAATAAGAATATATAATTTTTAAAATATAATTAATCTAATATGACGTGGGATCATCAACACAAGGGTGAGAAAAGTCTTAGACATTAAATTATAGTAGTATATAAATATGCTTTTTCGACGCTCTTTTTCCCATTTCTCTACTATTCTATGATTAAAGAGGTTGATTCACATAAAAACACCCCTTAAGATACAAACTGTAAATAAATAATAACCGTTAGATTCGAAGAATCTACGGTTCAGATTGAAACAAGAAAATAAAAAGGGAATTGAGTTCAAAACAAATGCAGTGGCAATTTTGAAATTATAAGAAACGTTAAGGGCGTAATTGTCTTTCACGTGTAAAACACAAGGATAAGCGTCTGGTTCTGCCGTGTTCCTGAACCCTACCCCATTTCCCCGCAGAGAGAGAGAGCAACGATGGCGGCGCGAATCCTCCGATACAAGGCGATGGAGCCGATCTTCCTCCTCGGCCGCCACTGCTTCGCCTGCGTTGACATGAGGATCAGAGTCAATGGAGGCGGTAGCATCTCTCAGATCTACTTGTCAGAAACGACGCCGTTCCGAGCGTTTCCCTCCCTCTCAAGCCCTCTCCTTCCGCCATAGTCGTCGCCAAGAGGTTTAGGGTGACTGGAAGTGGGAAGATAATGAGAAGGAGAGTTGGAAAATAGCATCTGCTCGCTAAGAAGAACACTAAGCAGAAGTTGCGCCTCTCTAAAATGGTACTACTCAGTGCTTTCACCACTTTTTGTTTCTAGGGTTTTCAATTTGAATTGAGCTTTGAAGCTGATTTAACAAACATGTGTATTATGCTTGTTTTGGACTTAGCAATGAATGGAATTGGATTGGTTCTATTGAGCATGTGTATAGGGCTTTGATGAATGGATCTTCTCTTTGATCCCTACGAACTCAAAGACAGTGTAAGAAGTCTCTGACAATGAAGTAAACCTTCAAAGCGTTGTTATTGTCAGAAATACCCAACTTCCCATGGAGAAGCCAGAGCAACCAATCAGCCTGATGCATTAACAATGCAGAACTCTTGTTTGGAGTGTCAAGGTTCCACCATGATACGAGCTTGCATAAAGTCGAGGTGCCGCTGTAGACGGTATGAGTCGGAGGAGCAATTGACTTGACAAACGGTAAAGCATCAGGGCAGCTTTCGTTGTAAAGAAGAGAGGCCTACGCAGCGGCTCACCTGTAGAGTTGGAAAGTCGAATGTAGGGTATGTTGTCAAGTTGAACAAGACAGTTAAAACAACAAATGACTAAGAAACTTGTATGTATTTGCCTATTGATGATCATGGTGGCAGCAGAGGTCCCATGTAGCCATGTAGGTGATTTAATGGCGTAGATGAAGCGGAATGACTTCAAGTAAATAAAAAAGCGTCTCTTTCCATGAGTGTGCCCAGTCCATTGATTCTCCTTTCTGTCTAGATAGTGATAAAACAACAAATGACTAAGAAACTTATATGCAAGGTAAAAGCATTCAATGTACACATTCTGCATAGCAGTAAACTAAGTCTATTGGAAAGCAAATAACTAACTAGGTTTCTACTTCTACTATCGCTCATTTAGTATTATTATGCCTGATCACACATGGAGCTTGTTGTTGAGCTTACAATCAAAACACAAAAGAAGTTGCAGTACTACGAAATCTACTATATTATAATATATACACAACACATCAAATTGACATATATGTGTTTCAAAACATTTCTATGGAATCACTGTATACAACTTGATAGATAGTCATCATAACTTCTAATACAGTTTACACATTTGTTCACAAGTCATCATCGCCACCTAAAACATAGTGTTAGCAGTAGCCTTCCACCATCCAAAAGATTTTTGTGGAGACTCTGCGTACCTGAATAATAATAAAAACAATGGATAAGGAGTATGTGTTAGAGGCCGTATTATTTAAGCTATATTTTAGTATATGCCCAAATGTTTTTTCCTTGCATGTTCACATATTTGATATATTAATTCACATATTTTATGTCGGTGTTCACATCTTAATAAAAGAAGGTGTATGAGTGCACAAACAATTTTTTTATGTTCATAAATTTGTTCATGATTTTTCTTTGGATGTTCACATATTTCATGTCGGCGTTCACATTTTAGTAAAAGATAGTACATGAGTTCACATAATTTATGGTGGTCGAGGCGGGTGAAAGGAGAAAAAACCAAGTTATACCTGAGGAGACGTTTATATAAAATGTGTTTAGGCTCATATAAAAAAGCCTTATGTTCACAAATGATAACAACATTTTTATATACAATTTAGTAAAAAAACGGTCTATGAATGTAAAAATAGTTTATTATGGTTGTTTTCATGTTCACGTGTTTTATTTGGTTGTTCATATATTTTACGAGAATGTTCACATATTTCATGGTAAAAAAAAAAAAGAAACTTGGAAAACTAGACATTTTAGTAAGATGTAGCAGCTAACACATTTTAGTACGATGTTCACATATTTGAGTATCATGTTCATGTATTTTAGATATATGTTCACATATTTGAGTATATTGTTCACGTATTTGAGTATAATGTTAACGTATTTGAGTACCATGTTCACGTATTTTAGATATACGTTCACATGTGACGTAATTGTGTTCACGTATTTGAGTATCGTGTTCACGTATTTTAGATATACGTTCACATATTTTAGTATAATGTTCACATATTTTAGATGTACGTTCACATATGAAGTAGTTTTGTTCACGTATTTGATAATCATGTTCACGTATTTTAGATGTACGTTCACATATTTGAGTATAAAGTTCACGTATTTAAGTATCATGTTCACGTATTTTAGATGTATGTTCACATATGAAGTAGTTGTGTTCATGTATTTGAGTATCATGTTCACATATTTTAAATGTACGTTCACATATAAAGTAGTTGTGTTCAAGTATTTGAGTATCATGTTCACGTATTTTAGATGTACGTTCACGTATGAAGTACTTGTGTTCACGTATTTTAGATGTATGTTTAGATTAATATTGTCAAATTGTTGCACATATATATGTAAGGCTTTCGAATTTGCACAATTATAAAACATGATCTCTCTCTATATATAAAATTATAAAATGACAAGTTGGGCTATACTAAAGCTGCATTTGGAAGATAATTCGATAGAGATAGCAAGTAGAGATATAGAAAAAGGTTGATGGCTAAATTTATGATACATTCAAGTCCATGCATTGTATGACGAATAAATAAGTATAAATAAGTTTGAATGGGTGAAACAATTTATTATGTCTGTTTTCATGTGTTCACGTTTTCTCTTTGGGTATTCACATATTTAATGAGGTTGTTCAGATATATTATGTCATGGTTCACATATTAGTAAAGATGGTATACGAATGAAGAAATAGTTTACTATGTCTATTTTCATGTTCACGTATTTTCTTTGGGTGTTCACATATTTGATGAGGTTATTCACATATATTACGTCGTGGTTCACATATTAGTAAAGATAGAATATGAATGCATAGTAATCTCGTTCACATGTTTCATGTCTCTGTTCACATGTTTCATGCCCCTGTTCACTTATTTCATATATCTATATGTTCACATATTTAATGTCTTTGTTCACATATTTCATGCGGGTATACATATATTTCATACTTTTTTTACATGGTTCATACATCAAATAAAACAATGTCCACTCAACTAAAAAATGATGTCCCTTAAAATTACATCTAATGTCACTTGGACCGGGAAGAGATGAGCTTGTGCTATTGGGAGGTTGACTTGGAAATTAAACACATTATTGACATGATTGACTTGGAAATTAAACACATCAAGCTCAGATATAACCCCAGCAACTGTCATTACCCGAGGAAGGTTGTGTCTTTTTTCCTTCCCCATTGCAGGGAAATTCCCCGAAGCTAAATCTAACAGATTGGTGTACGATCCGGACATCTTTTTAACACAATTTCTTTTCTGGTAAAAGCTGAGCACTCCTTGTAAAGGATTCAATTGCAAAGCACAACCAATGTAGCACTATTTGGATGTACAAAAAAAGAAATACGCACAAGAAACAATGAATACATGTGCATCACTAGGAGCATCAAAATTAAATAATCATATAGATAGATAACATAATCAAAAATCACAAATCAAGTAGTACACATCCAAATATCCAATAGACACAGACATCTCCGTGGCATGGAATTGCTAAAAAATAGTTCCAACAATAGCAGATCTATCCAAAATAGACAAGCCATTAGGCAATCTAAGATAAAGACTATCGATCGATTTCATTACACACGGCCAAATCCGATGTTATAGAAATACTACTAGTCAAAGACCACGCATCCATCCATTTACAGAGCAATAAAAAGTCAGATCCAACACGAAAAAAGGCAAATCTAGTAGCAACATAGTCAAGCTAAAATTCTGGAACATGTGGTCGTCGTTGGAGTGATCGGCGGCGTCAAGCTAAACAGTTTATGTTCAGTCAAACTCTCTGTGTTTTACAAGCGTCAACAACAAGCATAGCTTGTCAGCAAATAGCTGGAGATGTTGATACACACAATTATACTAACATATTGCATCTCCAACTTGTTATTTTGATCAGGCAGGAATTTTCCCACAAAGTTAAGAAATCAGCTCATGTAGGAATTTTCTCATACGCATTTCGTCGAACACCTTGCGTGCACCATCCACACTACATCTGTAAAAAAAATTCCTTGAAGGCGCCGGAGCCAAAGGATCTTCGCAATCGTCAAGAACCAGCTTGACGCCATTATTCCTGAGGGCGACCTCTCATAAGTATTTCGTCGAACACCTTACGTGCACCATCCAAACTACAATGGTGTCGGTTCGGGTTCGGGTCTCATCCCGTCCATCTACTCCTTCCACTCGCCCTGCTCCAATTCCCCCACCAGGATTTGGAAAGAGAAGGGCCGCTCCATGAGAACCGTCCGATCTAATCTCTACTCCGGCGAAGACACCGACCTCTCCTACTCCTCCTTCGCTCCCGGAACTTCGACAGACGGAAGGCCCGATTTCGCCTCCGAGAGGCTCACGAAGTCCTTCATCGACCTCAACCTCGGCGAGCTCGCCTCCCGGACCAACCAGTCCCTCCGCCCGTCCTTTGCGGGAGGAGGACTTTCTCGCGCTCTCTGACTCCTTCAGCGACATCTCCGATGAGCTTCAGCGCCTGGCCACCGTGACCGCCATGGCCGAGGACGGCGACGCGCGCTCAGGGATCTGGAACAGAAGTGCGGGAAGCCGGCGTGAAGTTTGCTTGAAGAAGAAGCAGCAGCTGGCTGGGTAAACACAAAATTACAAAAAAAACCCCGTTCCTTTAAAAGTTAAAAGGGGAAAACCTTATAATCACGACCGTCCATCTACGTAATCGAACGGCTCTTATTCATTTTCAGTTTGTAGGATAAGGAAACTGTCCGATTGTCTTAAATACCGCGTGTGATCGAGTAACTACCTTTACTGACGGGAAAAAAGAATTTACATTTACTGCCTCAGCCTGTTTTTTTTTCCCCCAACTCCACTAGAGCCCAATCCCATAACGTATTTACCAACTCCCCATCAGTAACACGTCTTTACCTAGTCTGGAAAATGTTTTGAATCATGGTTTGTGGAGAGCATTGTGCAGCTTCTTCCAACTTGATCAACTCATCATTGGTAAGGCGCCAGCCCAGAGCGCCCAGATTTTCTCGCGCTTGGTTAACAGACTTCACTCCTGGAATCGGAACTGTGCCTTTACAGATGCACCAGTTTATAGCAACCTACAACAACAAGCTTCCAGATTTATTGGTCATGCCAGGAAAATTGTTCTTTGCTTATTATGTAAATCTACCTGAGACATGGTTTTCTTCCTCGTATCAGCTATTTCTCTCAAGGAAATAAGCAACTGCTCCAACCCGGGAAGAATCTGTCTAAACAACAATCCGCTGCGATAACAAAATGTTCGCTCATAAGAACCGCGAAAAATGTACATTGAAATATCGGATCAATGCGCAAGGATTCATCCTTACCGAGGTCCGGTTGGTAATGTTGAAGGGCTGTACTTTCCAGTTAACATACCGAGTCCCAAGGGACTGTATGAAATTAACTGGATGCCCAAGCGATCACACATGTTCTTGATTTCCATCTGATCTTTTCCCATGCTTAGCAAGGAAAATTGCACCTACAACCAGATTGTATGAAACAAATCAATAGTGAGAACCGAAGAGTACAAGCACAAGAACACCAATGTATGCTGTTAATCAATCATCTTCAATTAGAGACCTGAGCTGAGCATAAGGGCACACCCCTTTCGTTGAGGTAGGTATGTATCTTTTCGAGTTGCTTTGGACCGTAATTGCTTACTCCAACTGCCTTAACTAACCCCTGCCATTATTTTTACTGTCAAACAACTAGCTTGTAGGTAAAAGAACAGCAAATGTGTAGGTAACTTGATAGGAGGCAAAAGAAAGAAGGTCAGTTTCAGCAAAAGTAACCTTATCATACATTGCTACTAAACCATCCCAAAGTGCCTTCTCTTGTAATGGTGCATAGTTTGCTGTAGACCAATGCAACTGCCCTATCCCAATCTGCTTAATTTGCATCCGCTCCAAAGAGGACCTATGAGATTTTGTTCTAGTGAGAAATCTATGAATTTAGTTAGGAGTTAATTGTCACTGGTTTAGTCCCCTTTTCAGGAAAAAGATGAAGAAAAACAACAAAAACTATAATATTATAGAACAAATTAGGGTTTACTCGCAAGCATTGACAAACTGGTCTGGAGTCAATCGCCATGGATAAGCTGCAAACTTGGTGGCAATCACTATATCATCCTTTATCTTCCCCTTCCCTGAGAAACCAAACTTCACTTTTAACACAACCAACAGATTTATGCATGCCAGTTTCATATCAACTACACAGATATGGACCTGTGTAATCAGCAATGAACTTGCCAAGAAGCTTCTCACTCCTCCCATTAAGCCTACCGGTGCCATAAGAATCAGCTGTATCAAAGAGATTGATCCCATTGTCAACGGCCAGATCAAAAACCTGTTGAAGCTCAGCGTCCATGGACTCTTGGTACCCCCAAAGAAGCTGGTTCCCCCATGCCCATGTTCCGAAACCCATTGGGGAAACACTCAGTGGGCCCATTTTCACCTGCCCAATTCGCCAAATTAGGGATGCCCATTTCAGAATCATTCAGTAATTTTGTTCACAGAAAAAAAGAGTAGGTTGTATGCAATTAATCACCTTCTGCCATGGCCAGAAAGCAGGGAGCTTGAAAGGGTTGAAGATAGGGGGTGAAGGTAGGGGGCCATTGGAAGAGTTGACAAATTTTATGGGTCCAATTGAAGCTGCTGAAATGGCGGAGAAGGCCATCAGAAGTGTTTTTCTTTTTCCTTTTCAGCTCATCCTTTTGGGTGTTTCATGTTTGTGGTGGTGGTTGATAGTTTGACAATTTTGTGTAGTACAGTATATTATTGGAAGGGGATATGGCGGGTATTTTTGAGAGCATTTATTACTCCTAATCTCAGATTTAAGATTCTATATTTGCTTACTTATATCTTGCTAGATGTAAGATTCTATACTAACTCATGTTAGACTTCAAGATTAGCCTAAACTAAATATCATAATGGCCTTAAAATATTACAAGCATTACTTTATTTGGGGGGTTGCTTGAAGGTTCTAATCTTTACTACATTCTTATTGGTGGAACCAAACAAATGTGCCCTAATTTCTTGTTGCGTATGTTAGCGTCCCAGATTCGCTCATCCCTAAACTTTACAACTCTCTGTTTCCCTCGTTTCACCGTCGAAGCCTCACCTTCAAAATCCGTAACTCACATTCCCAAATCCGGAGATGGATAATCATGCATCAATGCCTACAGAATCTCAACAATGCCAACAACAGCAACAGTATTATCATCAACAACCAGAAGATGCAACAAACCCTAACAACGCTTACGATCCATCAACCCAGGCCTATTATGCCTCCTACCAAAGTTACAATCAACAACAACAACAAGCGCAACCTGATTATCCCTCTTACTACTACCCTGATTACTCCAATTCCTACCAAGCCCACCCCCATGTCGACCCCAATTCGATTCACCCACCTGGGGTTGTGATTCCAGCTGAAACTCCACAACCCCTTGTTCAAACTCATCCCGATGTTTATTACAGCCATGGGTTTGGGTTTGCAAACCCACAACAGCAATTACCTCAAAATGGGTATATGGCAGCGGTAAGATCTGTGCTACATTCTCTTACGTGATTGTCTTTCAAGTTGCAGCCTTTTTTGATATAATGGTTCATTCTGCTGCTGGTTAGGTTTTGCTCCTGTTGGGTTTCTGTATATTTATTCTACTCTAGTTATATTAGCATATTTCTGGCAGCTGTCATCCAAGCCAGTCAATTTTTATGTGAGCCCAAAGAACCATCATTTGTGGCCTTGCGGGTGTAGGCATCAATGGTCACCTGCTGGTGGCTTAAATTATCTGCCTGAATAATGTAATAGACTGAATCGCTTGAGTTTCGCATCTTCCAGTCCCAGGATTGTCGATTTTTCTGTATTGTGTTGAGCAGAGCTCAAGCAATGCATGGTTAAACACTCCCCGGAATTGCAATGCTGCATTGTATTTGTAATGAAGTAAAGGAAAGCTTCATTACAAATACATTCCACATCTCTACATGATGGAAGTTGCAATGTTGTATAAGTAACGATTAGTGTGGATCAGTTTCTTCTCCACCAGAATTTCTCATTTGCTTTCATGTCTCTTTTTTCCATTGCAGAGTTTCTTAGCCATATGACTAGTGCTGGCTTGAAGGTTTTATATTAATATGCTTATGATATAGGAATCAAACCATGCACATGGAAGTCATTAGTAGGTAGGCCTTTTCATTAATTCTGCTGATAAATTTAGATGACGAAGTGGTGGGTAAACTTGCTCAAGAACTCTGAAAGGCCTGCTGAAGAACTTGCTATGTACCATATATTAAAATAGTTCATTCCTCATAGCTGTAGGTGCCAATGTGACATCTGCTACAGGTGCTACATTGTGCACTATATCTTTTTCATGGTCACTTCAGAGTAAGTGGGCTTGTTGTCATCCTTTTCCATTGCACCGATCAGTCCTCCACGTCAGATCTATGGTGCAGTCATCTCGTCATCTAAACATTTGTGGTTAAGCTTTGTTCTGCTTCTTGACTACTTGGGTTGAAAAGCACTAAAGACCTAGTATGCCCAGCAGTTGAGAAAGCAAGACCATCTTCCTATATAAGTCTGGGTCCAGTTCTTATACGACCTCTGTTCTGAAGCCATTTTTTGGTTTATTTCTACTGTTGAGCTAGGTGTGCGCCAGCTTGATGAAAGATTTGATCTGAAAACTCCATGAAGTTGCTAGTTCAACAATGACGAGCTCTCTCATATGGTTGGTTGAAAGATACCGATGACATTGTAACTGCTATGTGGCCATTTCTCTGGATTTCATCATTCCAACAGTTTCTTCCTTTCTCCATTTATTCCTATATCTTCTTTTTCTCCCTGAAGTAATTTGGATGTGATACTATCTTGGGTAATCGTGATAAATTTCTATGTATACTGCTTCTTTGATCATTTTGATAAAGATTTAAATTTAGACTGCCTTGTAAGAAATATCTAGGCCAAATTGTAAACATTTAATATTAAATATTTACATGATATCGTTTGAGGAACTTTTAAGTGTATTAATCCATTTTTTAATTAACGGTGGCAATGCTGTTTCACTTATATTTTTCCAAGTAATTACCTATTGTTTCTGAATTCACTTTTCCTCTTTGCTTGCTTTTGAGTTTGCCTTTTGGCTGCTTACATTTGGAAACCAACTTGAAGGTTGAAATGCTTTATTGTTTGCCTCTAGGATTATGCATTCAATTTTTTTTTTGAAGCTGGCTAATTGTTTATTAAGCTATTAGTTTGGTAGAATGCCTACAGTAGTTGCTCTTAGTATTGCCTCTAAACTTTATTTCAAGCTTTCCTTTTTCATTTCCATGAATGAGTACGTTGAATTGTGCACCGGGTAGTATTTTATGGCCAATTACTCTGATTTGGAAGACTGATATTTTATTAAAGTATTTTTTGTGGGTTTTGATGCATTGGTGTTGGCATTGCTTGGGTATGAGAAAATCAGGCTAAATATCTACTCAAGCTTCGTTTTTTCCTTTATATACACGTGGATATAAGACTGCTATTTTTCCCTTTTAGTTGTTATAACTTATATGCAATACTAATTCTATTCTGGCTATGTTGAGATGTTGTTCAGGATCTTAGTCTTCACACGGTCTTTAGGATTTTTTGAAAGTAGACGTGCTTATACAGTTCCCCTTTCATACTGCTCTAAGTTATTAATTGAATACGAAGAAGTTTTTATCATATAATAATTAAAATAAATTCATGCAACAATTCATTTTTAAAATGTGGATGAGTAAATCCTGAGACAGCTGTAGAATCAGGGCATTAAGGTGTAAATGTCCAATCTTTGAACTATGCAATCTCTTTCTGTTTCTGAGATATGTCTGTAATGATGCGAAAAGGACAATCTGATTTATGCTCATTGGCTTGCAAAACTCAAATAGATAATCTAATTTGCTCCAACTTTAATATCTAAATATTTAGTTCTCTTGTTAAAATTCTTTTGATGCTTGCTTGAACTTACTTGGATACTTGAAGCATCTTATATCTTTATTTACTTATTGCTAGTTCTTAGAGCCTTGTCTTATCTCTTGTTGGTTTTTATCTCCATTGCAATGTCATTTACTGTTTATGTTCTTTTCTGCTCTAATTGTTATCCTGCAGCCCAGTTACTCTACATTTGCTGCCAGGGGTGTTCATGGTGAAAGGTCTATCAGAGGAGGTCGTCATGGCTCCTCTCGAGGTAGAGGCAAAGGAAGAGGAGGTAGAGGTGGGCCCCATGGTTCGGCATCTGTCAACTATGTTGCTCCCGGAGTCTCAAGACAGGTGCCTCAACCGTCTTCATCAATCCCAGGGCAACCTACTAGGTGTGAGATTTGCAGAGTTGATTGCAACACTCCTGAAGTCTTGGAGCAACACAAGAATGGAAAGAAGCATAAAAAGTACTTGAAGGTTTATGAAGAGCTTCAGATTGCCAAAGGCCAAGTGGGATTGCAGAACCCACCGGCTCAAGTTCCTGATTCTAATGCTGTTCCTGGTAATAGCAATGGTGGAGTTAATACAGCCATGTCTTCTGTAGCACAGACTTCGGAGGAAAGAGAGCAAACTGGAGCTACAAGGGGTGGTTTAAAGCGTAAGGTGAAAGGTGTTCGGGGTGGTAAGTTGATGAAATCAAGCGACGGCTCAAGAAAGCCACCTCAATCCTCCAAGCCCACAAAGACGGTTGACTTGTTCTGTTCACTGTGCAGCGTGAAGTGCGAATCTCAGGTTGTTTACAATAGTCATATGGTTGGCAAAAAGCATCTTTCAAATGTCAAGAAATTCCAAGGACATGAAGCGCCTGCAATGGGAACTAGTGGTTTACAAGCACTCTATCCTCCATTTCCTGAAACACCTTCAACGCTGCAAGCACTATACCCTCCCACTGCTAACGCCCCGTGTGCACCATATCCTACTCACGATAACCAACATGTATTTGAGCCTAATAAGGCACTTGCTTCTACTTCGCTGGCTTATGATCAGCAAGTAGCTGTTCAGGATGCTCAGGCCAAACTCGTTCAGATTCTCAATCAACACGGTGTACAGGACGCTCATGGGCTCTTGTCTCAGATGATTCCAGTTCTGCTCACTCTGGCCCAACCGAATGGAGCTACACCAAACGTCACCGGACTGGCTACACAAGATCAGCAGAATTCTGTAGTGCATGTGTCGTCTGGTGAGAACGAGAGCAAGCCTGAGCAAGTAGTTGGTGAAAGTGTACAGAAGACTGAACTAAGTGAAAATGCTGCTGACAGGCCTAGCATGGGAGGCTTGGAAATCCAAGCTGAGGTAATTGAACCACCCGCCACAGATGCAAGTATCAGCACTGAACAAGCAACTGCGGATGGACAAGAGAATGAACTGGTTGCAGGTTGAGATAATAGGTAAGACTTTGAGCAAGAATGAGAAAGTGTCTGATATTTTTTACTGATGAAGTACTTATTAGGTGAGTAGTTCGGTCGATGACATTTTGGTATCAATGTATCGTCAATGTCAAGTCAAAATTTCTATGTTTCTGATGCTGTAGAATTGCACCTGGAAATTTTCTTCAGATTTCCATTGATGTGTGTGGCCCCAAGTGAATTATAATCTGAAATGGTACACTGCTGGATCAAGGTTTTCCCCCATTGCTAACTACCCAGAAATTTGTATGGAAAACAAGGATGTCGTTTACTCATATAAGTTACATTGATTAGGATGGTGAATAGAATGAATGAATCTGACCGAAAAAGAAATGAATGGAATGGAATTTAATTGAGCAGAAAACCTTGTGGGTGTATAGGCAGCATATAGCTTTGTAGGTTCACCTTTTCAGCCACCACGTAATTTTTGTACCGAGGATGAAATCTTATGTTCCACTGTTTCAATTTATATCTTTGCACTTGTTTCTATTTTCTTTTCTCATAATTGTTCGCAACGTCTCAAAACAAATACCATTGCAGTTTTTCTATATGCAGAGTATACAGTGTTTTTCTTCAGTTCTCCTTGGTGGACAAGTCCCTTGACCTCTGGTTTCTCTCTTCTATCAACAAAATGTTCTCCAGCGACCCCAACCAAAGCCTCTCACCTTCCTTGTTCTTCGTCAGCATAACCCTTTACTTTGAACTGGGGCTCATCATGGGCCTTGGGTGGTCACCCCTCCGAACAGCCCCTATGGGTCGGGCCTGGTTTGAGTGAAAGCGAAGCAAGTTGTGTGGCGTCGTGTGGAGATTCTAACCATTCCAGCAAGTGGTGAAGAAGATTCCTACATCTCACCATGATGCTAGATCGAAGGGGTCACCTCTGGAGAAGCTTTGGAGGTTGATTTGCCGGTTGTGTTGGAAGACCTGTCACAAACCGAACCAGTCAACACACGAACTATAGGAATGGAAACGGACAGGAAATGCAAACATGAACTCGTTATTGATGCAAATTTTATGTAAGTTCAGCCAGTTTAAGCCACCGGACTGTGGAAACAATGAAGATCTCCAAGAAAGTCAAAATTCAAAGCAGTAGGCTCACAACCAGAATAGACATCAATCACTCCAATATCTAGGTAATATATGTGCTATTTCATGCCTTCTGCAAGTCTAATGCTAGTTTAAATTCTGGAGAAACTATTTCAATATTGAAAACTTACCAGCAAACAGTTTGGAGCAGAAGGATATGTGGTGCTAGTTTTAATGTCTAGCCTTCTTACTGAAAATGGGTCTTCTCAGTTGATAATAGATATTCAGAGCAGTTTGGCTTATCATAAGTAACTGAAAGTGGTGGTAGATTAATTGCAGATGAAAAATTGTCGACGCCAGTTGTACAACTCAATGCACATGTTGACATTCTATGACCAGCAAAAACTGACCTATATGTCAAAATCCAATCAGCTGTACCTAATAAATTATTCATGAAGACATGGGATTCATCTCAATTCATCAACACACAAGTATATACAAATTAAGTGGTGAAATTAATTATCTCCTCAGAATTACCTACGAAGTAAAAGCAACAGCTTACTTTTTCATCCTTCTACAGAAATCAAGAGAAAGGAAAAAGAAGGAAACTAGGGCTAACCATAACGGAATGAAGCTCGAATATAGTCTGCATAAGGCATAGCAACCACATCCGTGGAATTATGGAAGGACTATACTTGGTATGATCTTTTGAAGCAATTGATACTGTGGTCTTGAAGTCATGTCACTATCATTTGCAAGACAATCTAGCTCATTCTCCAGAGTAGAATATGCATCTGCAAATGCCTACAATGTGGAAGATAATGTATTGAATCACTTACACAAATTTCCCGGATATATATATTCAAATGAGATATTTAAGTTGAAATACCCTCGAAGGATAATTCTTTATACAAGTATACAAAATTTATGAATTGCACGTGAGAAACAAGAAATGGGGCAAATGCAAAGATAATAGAGATTGACCTTGATACATTGATGTATACGGAAGCAATTTTTTCCCACGTTATTTGTTGGATATAGAGGATCATCTATGTAGATGGGATCAATGCTACATAAAACACGTCAAATCAGGAACATATTCAATCCTCACTTTCTGATTCTTTAAGTACATAACACAATAGAATCTTGTTCTAAAATGGACAAAAGGGCTACCTGTATCCTTTTTCTCTATTTATATATATTCCACTTCCTTGTATTGAAATACGCATTTGACGAGGATCAAATACATTCCTGAATTCAGAATATTATTTTATTATCTAGAAGTTGTTTGCGAATATAAATGCCACAAATAGCAAGGATCAGCTGTTGAATAGATCACTCAAACTTACCCGAAGAAATATAGAAAATCCATGAGAAGGCCCCCAAGGTTCTACAAAATGTCATTATTATGTTAAAGTGGAGTGTGATTGCCATGTAAGTGGAGCTTATGAAACTTAGAAAAGTTTGAAGAGCAAAGAAACATATAGAAACACCATACTCAGGAGTTACAAAAACAAAAAAAATACATCAGTAGTAAATACGGAGACAAAGGCATTTACCCCAAGGAGCATGAGAATTTTAAGAAAAATTGAACAGTAATGGCTAAGATTAAAGCAACATTGTGACGTACTACTCTTCTAGCATGAAGGAAATCGATACACGCCTGATGATGTTGAGGGCATATTTCACAATCATTCATTTTTTATGTAAGGCTTCCATCTTAAGACATTATCACTCTATCAATTTCCTTATAAATCAATTATAGTATCAGTAGTATTTAAATTGCAAGTATATATTTAAACAGAACCTAAACAGCACCATCATTCTGCATATTTTGTATTAAAATGATGCCGTTTGCTCTAGCTTACTTGATCCTGGGGTGCAAATTTTTAAAGAAAAACACATTGTATTCAAATAATATATAGAATAGTTTTTATGGTCTTAATCATTAGTTAACTGTAATACATACCAAAGAAGACAATTTGGGGAAAAAAGTTAAAATTTGGGAAATGTCCAGAATTAGTCTACAAAGCCTCGACTTGTCCTGCACATCTCAGGAAGCTTATAACTGATATAGGCCCTTAAAAAGTTAAGAGTTCAACATACTTGGTTGATAGCTCGGCCAAGATGGTGTTCGTGCTGAAGGAACCGAGTAATCAACAAAACCTGTAGAAATGATGAGATGACAAACGGGAGGGTAAGGGGGAGGGGGAAATGAAATATAACATTCACAGTAAAGAGAGCAGTACTTACCAAACAATATGAACTCAACCCCCCTGAATAGGCCTGATCCAGGCTGCGATCTGCTAAGAACTTTTTGAGTACCAAAGCAAGTGGGATGACTGCAGGAAAATGCTCCGTCAGCTCTTTAACCTGCATCACAAGTTTAATTGAAGTATTATAAATAACTTAAAAGAAAATTGAGGCCAGAGTACAGTTGCAAAGTCTGCTTTGTTTTACATCATATACAAGCTTAATCTTAGAGATTCAACAGAGAAAACTAAGAGACAAAAGTTGAGCACCCCAGCCGCCGCCCAACCCCACATTATATTTGTGAAATTTGAGGAATGGAGAGTTGAATGGGATGGAAACTGATAATTTTTTGAACGAATTGCTTAAACAGATACATTTAAAAAACAATTCCAGCTTCAGCTGCCATTTTTAGATGCCACAGCTCATGCAATTAGTACCAGCTGTGTAGTTTGAAGGCCAGAATGAGATGGTGACTTGAAACTGATGTCCAAACGCACAGACTTCGCATCCTTTCCATGCTGGCTCACGTCCAAGCATTTAGATGACAGGTTATCTGGACTCAAATCTTCAGCTTGTGAAGTGCCTTGTTTAGCAGTGTTCTGGATTGCTTTATTTGTCAGCGTTTGGGAACACGAGGCAGCTGGAGTGACAAAGTCACAAGGAACATCCACGACAAGCATGATTATAGGTATCTACAAGCACATAAATACAATGTTCAGTATCTAGCGTGAAAGAAAAGGATGACCAAGTGACAAACCTATAGTCATGGGAAAAGATATTATGCAAGTACATTACAAAAAAGAGATAAAGAGTAAACTTTAAAACAGAAGCTCAAATAAGCCAACTTACTGCAGTGTTTTCTACAGTCTTAAGAGAATCTGCTTTTACCCACTCCTGATTTGCAAGGTACCTGGCTGCATGCTGCAAACGATGAACAAAAAGGCTCAGTTTTGCAATACCATTAACGCACTACAAAGAAAATATCTTATATATTGCTACATGCAGCTTATTAACTTCAATAACGAGGAGAAGTAGCTGATAACATGTTTTAAGCAATCTAACAGGGAAAGAGATTTCATATCATTTGTTCCGCATTCAGACAGAACCCGGCCCGAAAATACAAAGTCAACCAGCCTACACAACACATCAAAGAGATAATATCCTGCTTGCAGCACGTGAAGACAGCAACTCTTTTGCAAGAAAGCAGATGTCAGTTAACAATTGCATTTACAAGTCAATTGAAAGGGAAAGCTTACGGGAGTGTAACAAATTCTTTCAGTTCTACTCTACTTGTTCTATTTGTTTTATTTTTTCTGAAGGTGGGAGGATAAACTACTTCCTCATTGATGATTCTGTCATGTACAAAGCAGTGAACATAGGATCATATTTGTTTTCTTTCTCTGATACTGCATCACAAAAAGCATACCACAACCCTTCTAGCAAATCTAGGCAAACATGCTTGCAGAAGACTAATACCCAAACATACTTGGAAAGTAAGAACTAAGGAATCATCAGGTTTGCATTTGGAAATCAAAACAATGCAAGAGAGTGATATAAGGCCCATAGATGTAAATTCCATATAACTACTGAAATACCCCTGGCCTTTAAAATTAGTAATATGCTAAAAACTATGACAAAAGCTAAAGGAAACAGCAGAAAACAGGAAAACACTCGAGCAGTGGAGGGTTCAGGGGAAAAGGACAGCGTTAGTTTACTAAATTCTCTAACCTTTTGCCCTGAATCGCCTTATTACTCTTAATAAGAATAGATATTGGTTCATTCAACTCTTAACATCCGTACCTGTAAGCAAGTTTCTTTTATGCCGTTTCGACCCTCCAAGATACCAGCTTCTTTTATAGGTTCCTGACAAATAAAATGATGGCATATTATACCTGGAACAGAAATGAACAGACTTTTCAGTGAAGCAAAGTGAGTCAGAGTTCCTACCAGGTTCCTAACTGGAGGAAGACAGACCACAAGATCTACATCACTTGTTGGAAGGGACAATCCAGTGGCATTTGAACCAAATACATTTGTCCTAGAACGAGGCCACAAAACTTGGAGAGAACGTGTAACACGTTTTACTGCCCAATTCACGTATGGCCTCTTCATTAAATTCTCCGCTGCAACCTGAAGTTAAGTATGAATTGTTTGTCATTGTCAGTGAAGGCAAGTATGAAACAAATGGCCTAGAAAGTACAGAGACCATGTGGAGCCAACAAATGGACATTTCTATAACCAGCAACTACCTTCTTGCAAAAGGAATCAATTTCTTCATGCAGAAGGTTCTGTATCAATGGAAGAGAGGACATTCGTGTTGAGCAATTCAGCAACTTTGATGGTTGCAGAGGAATGATAACATCTGGCTGCAATATGCCACAGTTAATAATCTAAAAAAAATGATCAACATAACAATGTAATTTATTATTGAGGCCATGCTTACATGTTCCTGATCATGAGTCAGCTGGGAGATCGCAATCAAGCGTCCTTGTAGCAATGTGCCCGTAAGTGGCTGAACCAGTTGGTGAGGTGACAATTTTTTACTCCCCCATGAAGGCCACACTACTTCCGCCACATCCATATGCCCGCAAGCTTCATCGAAGTTCATTCCATCAGGAAACCAACCTCTAACACCCCAGTGCCTCGGGCTAGAGCTGCCAGATCTCACAGTTGGGAAACCTCTATGTTTTCTGGAGTCACTGACAGGAGAAGGTGTTGGTGGACGTGAAGCATGTGGAACACAAAGGACTACTGGAGATGGCGGTCTCTTAATCCGAGGTCTTTCCCGCCTATTTGGAGGAACACAAGGACTTCTAATATCATGATTTCGTTTGAAATCGGACCTTGACCTTTCCCTCGATATATTTGGAATTATAATGGGTCGCAATATGGGGTAAGGAAGTGATTCAGCAGATTTTGCATCACCGTCACTAGAAGCATCTTCCTTCGTATCTGCTTCTGTCATTGTTGAAGGGGCATGAATTATCTTGCTATTCACTTCCATTCCTGGCCTAGCATAACTAACAGCCTGCTGCCCTGGACCCAGAGACTCAAAAGGGGAGCAAAAAGGAGCAGCAGATGGTGATGGTAAACCATTTGTGCTATAAGATGGTGGAAAGGCAACCATGTCATCTACTGTCCTATTCATGTCTGTTTCACGCCAAGCCCATGAACTATCATCAGAGCTAAGAGAAGGTGGACGAGAAAACCCTGTTCCTGGATAATCAGAGGGATTCCAGTACATAATACCACCTCCAAAATGTTGATTATAATCTATACAAGACATAGTGTGCATCTCATATTCCTCTTCAGATACCCAATTGTTATCAAATTCATCAGCAAATTCCTGTGCACTGGTAAGATCAGACACCTCAACAAAATCTGAAGTATACTTCCTTTCATCCTCACTAGGTAATGCACCAAAATGTGAATTTAGAGCAGCAAAGCTTTGGGGTATAACAGACTGTCGTCGTGATATATATCCAGAGTCATAAGTAGAACTCAAAGATGAAGCCAAAATGTTAACATTCCGCATGATGGGAGGACAATCTAAACCCAAAGGCAGTGGCTGAGATAGGATATTCCCACCAGCTTCAACTGGAGAGTTACCAGTCTGATGCATCTGTTGTAATGGAGACTGTTGGAAGTAGCTATGCCAATTATGACCCACCTCCAAATGCAGCCTGTCAGTTGCAGGTGGAATGTATTGTGAATTGAAACGTGGGAAACGAAAAGGTGCCACACTAGGCCACTCGTATGAAGGATAAGCAGAAGATACAACATTTTCAGCATCACCAGAACACCCATTCATACTCTCGTCATTGCAATCATTCCCAGTTCCATTGTCATTTCGATTTCTGTTGAATCTTGGAATATCAGAAATACGATGGAGATCTTTATTTCCATTACGCTTTTCATCCCTTCCCCTTTTATCGCCATTATTTTCATTTGAATGCATTGGATAACTTGAGTTCTCCAACTTCACATGTATAGACTCTTCATTCCTGATTGTGGTTGAATTATGATGACATTCTACACAAAGATTGCTAGCTGCAGGAGCATCAGGTTTACTAGGATCAACTGTATCCACCGAGGACCCAATGGTACAGTCATTGTCGGGCAGCCCGTTTCTCCCAAGTTTTTCCTCAGGAGCATATGAATAATCACTTTGTACACTCATGTCCTGCATAAGTGGATGCTCAGGAAGGTGACTGGACGTTTTCTCCTCAGATTTTGCACCAACACAGGAAGAGGAGGTAGACCCAGCTTTATTCAAGAAATTTCGATCTTCTAATGGGTTTTCTAGCTTCTGAATTGAATTTCTACTCTTATTCCTGTCCTTCCTACTCTTCCTTGTAACAATTTGCATCTTCTCCTCTACGAGTAATTTCTTTTCCACCTGATTGTGAGCAATAATGCATAATTAACCACATAAGAAATATCCTTTCACAAACTATTGAAACCATAGATCAAACAGTTTGTGGAAAATTACAGTCTAAATATGACAGACTGAATGTAAGGCTACTTTGAGAAATTTGTGCTGATAATGAGTATTGGAAGAATTCATGGCACATCAAAAACGGATAAAACAAGGAATGAAGCTAAAATTAGCCTGTATACTCTAAATCATCAGCAAACTCAGGTTAATGAAATAGATGAGCGCTACTTGACTGTAAAAAGGAAGGTGGAGAGAGCAAAAGATGTGAAAAATATAAAAACAAATTTACAATCCTCAGAGAGCAGTAGAAGAGGAGTACCTCTTTAACTCCATCCTTCGTGGAAACAATAATTTCATCTGGCTTAACAATGCTATCCTTTCCTCGATAGGCCTGGCATGAATCACTAACCTAAAATGTATTTCACACCAGTTAACCTATAATCTATTACTAAAGCCACTAGGATCCAAGAAGGCATGAAGAAATGAAAAGTCACGACATGAAATACCTTGACAATCTCGTCTACTGCACCATCTTGTCCAGAATCTTTTGGAGCAGGGCGCAGCTTTTTCGTACTACGATTCTTCCCCTTCTTTTTCCGACTTGTAGAGCCTTGCTTTTCCTTGAGTTTCTTAGCCGGAAGTTTAAGCTCATCCTCTTCAAATAATTCAAATTTCATAGAACCAAGTGATACAACCATAAGCAATCCTCTTAATTTCCTCGATATACAATCATGAAAAGAATTGACAGAGTCTAATGAGCTAAAAAATAGTTTGTCTTCATCAAATTCATTGTTTCGAAAAGCTAAAACCATATGAGAAATTTCCTGAAGCACAACCAAACCATCCATACTGCATGCTGATGAAGAGCGATTCCCAGCATACGAATCCAGTGTCTTGGACAGCCCAAGTTCCACATCTTGACGTAAGACATCTGCAATAAATGTTTTTTGTCTCGGGGGTTTGTGCGATCCTTTAGCACTAAGACACATCTCATCTCCCAAATCTCTGCCAGCGACCTTCAAAACTTCACCAATCTGAAAACTTGAAGGTTTTAGAAGTCAGAACATTTTTCACAGTATTTTAGTTTGTATCACTAAGAGATTCTACACTCGAGTCGGATTTTTCTGTAAATATCTGATTTATCATATTTAGCTTATGGAAAAACCTGATTAGGAAAACATAAATTAATGCAGATGAAGCTGCAGCCTTAATTCATCCAGCTTTCTTTTCCTTTCTTAATCCTACATCTAATCATTATTAAGATACACAACCAACTAAGCTGATTCATCCTTTGATCTCAAGTATTAGCCTTAAACACTCTCCAGATACAATGGCAACTAATGTTAATGTCCTCGGCACGCAATCAAAAGCCTTAAGACAAACAACTTTCTAATCCAGCAAAAAAGAATGATTAGGAAGACTTAGTGGAAGAGAAGGGAGTAGAAGAGTAAGGTTGATACAATCTAATCTACATTCTATTATTAGAGAAAAGGAAAGCAGTGAATAATGATGATGTGAAAATCCCCTATACCTTATGAAACACATAACAAATATAGTAATGTATGAGAGTCTACAGCAAAACTTCAAACTCAGGAATCCAATTCCAACACCCAAATCGTCAGGCCAAAACTGAAGCATATATAGACTCTTGGCTCAATGAACAGACCTCACAACATTCACTGTCCCATGTTTAACAACAGCCTTGAAATCCCGCTACGGAATCTGGGAACTAAAATCCCACATTCAATGTAAACGTAGCTCCCTCACTTTCCCAATAAGTCCCCCAGATGAAACATGCCTCAAAGCTTTCACAGAAATTGATAGAACACGGCAAGCATTTGGTAAACTGTTGTGAAAACAATGGAGAAGGGAGTAATGAAATAAGGAAAGACTTGAATACAAACATGATAGAAATACCAGAGATTTTGTGTTCTTCCCTAAAGCCGCCAGCAACACCTTCCTCTTGACATCACCATCCAGTTTCTCCCACCAATCAACACAGCCTTTCTTCCTCCAATACACGTTGGCAGCCACGCCCACACCGCTGGCTTTCTCCTTCAATTTCACGCCCCTCTTCTTCCCACCACAGCAATTGAGCCACGCCAATCGGAGAGCAACCTCCACGCGGTTCGCCACAAACGCCTCCATGCTATAGTAGCCCTTGTCCTTCAACCACTTGAACTCAACCCAATCGGAGCTCAACTCCGCCCAATCGGCCCCCAAGAAGCTCGAATCCGAAACCCTATCCATCGCGTCGACGAACCGGTCCACATCGGCAACAAACCCCTCCCAAAACGACACCGTATCGAGTCGCCCGGGCGAGCAGCTGCAATCCCTAGCCCCCTCGCCTTCCGTGGAGCTGAAGAGCCTGAGCGAGTCCCGAACGAGCCTTTCCGAGTCGTCGAACTCGGCGAGTCGCGAGATGAGGCCTCGGGATCTGCGGAAGCAGAGAGTGGGGAGATCGGGGGCGGAGGAGGAGGCGATGTCCGGGAGGACGATGAAGGTTCCGCGGCCATGGAAGCGGAGGCGGGAGAGCATGAGGAGGAGGAGCTGGGAGAAGGAGCGGTCCACGATTGTGAGGTGGGAGAGGCGTTGGTGGACGGAGAGGGAGGAGAACCATCGGAGGATGGCGGTTCTGTCAGGGTTGTTGTTGTTGGCGGTTACGGAGCTGTCCTTGGTGTAGAGAGAGATGTAGGAGGGGAGAGTGTCGATGATTTGCTTGGCCGCCATGGGAGGAGGAGCTCGAGAGGTCTTCTTGCCCTTTCTTGTCGGAATTCGATTTTGCAGGCGTTAGAGAGGGGGGCGGGGGGGAAGGAGGAACGAGACGAAGGTGGCGATGCCCACGTGGAGACCGGCGTCATAAATTTGGTAAAGTCGTGCTATTTTCTCTTTTCTTCTCTCCCTTTTTCCTTTTTCTTTTTTTATTGGTTTGATTTTTGAATATCGACGAGCTAGGGCCCGGTGGAGCCGTGGAGCAACAAAATTCAACCTACCTACCGGTGGTCTGCAAACTGCCAAAATCTGAAATGGATGGATGGCGCCAATACATGTTTCGGGCTCACGCTAATTATACGTGTGAACAGTAGCTATCCGCACACGCGGAATGAGGTTCCGTAATGCCCTGCGGAACGCATTTCATAAGTGTCGATATCTACTATTCACGCGTGCAAACAGCCACTGCGATGTTTCGGGGTCAAGAGTCCTAATGTACCTCGTTTGTTTATTGCGTTTTTTTTCCGTTTTCTTTTTTATTGGGAAAGAAATTAGGGGATTTGATGTTGAGAATGAGTCGGCATCCAAGTAAATGGAGTCGAGGAAATTTGTGTTGGCTATTAATACCTTAGTGATGTATTTTTGCTATGGAGTCGAGGAAATGTACATTGACGGTTTGTTGTGTTTTTGTTATTAATCGTAGCAATGTATTTTTGCTAATATTATAGGAGATATGAGTTGGCATCCAAGCAAGGGGGTGTTTGTTTTGAGGGTATAAGGTATCGGTTTGAAGAATGGAAATCTCATACCCGGCGTTTGGTTGAGATAAAATTGGGTTTCAAACCTATACCTCGAACCACCTTGGTATAAGTTTTTCATAACTCTCATTTTGGGTGGGTTTGTCACCATTCCCGCTCCTTCTCTCTTTCTTCTTTGCAAACCAACATGTCTCTCTTTCTCTCTACTATTATTTGACACATTTTCTTCTACATTCTACCATTTTTTTATTTTTCTACTCCATCTACCACCCAACTATTATTTATACGGATCAACGCCTCCTCTCATCTATGTCATTAACATAAATTTTATGTTTTCTATATGAGAATAACAAGTTGAATGATAGTGGACTGGCGGTGAATTGTTGTAGAAATAAGAAACTCATAGCAAAATTGACTTATTTGAACTAATGTAAAGCTAATTTTACGAGGTTTGAACTAGTTATGTGGAAGAAATGAGTGAATTACGATTTGTTTAAGTTGTTGATGTAAAAGTAGTCTAGATGTTTTTTTCCCCAAAAAAACTCTAATTTTATATTGAATTATCTACTAAACATGGGGTTTCAAGTATGGGTTTCCGACACCACACTCATCTAACCCGTTATCTCCTCTCATTCTCATACCCGAATTCTAACCAAACACCACCTAAATGGAGTCCATGAGATGTGTGTTAGCTATTAATGTCTTTAGAGATGTAAGAAATGTTTTGTGGATAGAGAACTTATTTATCTTGCATGAAATGGTTGATACATGAATCTTTATTTCTCATAGCCAGTTTCAAACATCATCAACGACGCTAATTTGACATGTGTTATCTTTGTCGATTCCCACAGGAGAGACACCTCAAAGGTTAGTTTTTTGGAGCCATGACCTCTATTTTTTTTATTGTTCACTCACCAAGCGCACAAACGACATTTATTAAGATATTTCTTAGCATATAACTAAAACCATAAATTGCCATTTTTCCATGTGTTGGCTCCACCGCAGTTGATTTTAACTAGATTTAACTTGATTTTTCCTATTTACTCCTAGTCCGTCTTAGCCTTGTTAGATTTTTCCTACTCTCGCCCATTTACTTGTATTTGACATTAAAAGTGTATTATTATTGTATTCTTTCGATCTCTTTTTGTTCCTACTTCGCAGTAAGAATATTAGTGACACCTTTCGTTATTTTGGCTATTCAAGTTTAAGAAATTAGACTCTATCGTGTATAATTGCGATATCTTCCCGGGTACATGTTGTTGTTGCTGTTGTTGTATGATTATCAAAAACGATTAAATTGTATGATTATATTTGAAAACATATTATTTGTGGAATTGGTTAATGGGTTAATGGTATCAAAAGAGGCCTTAGTTGCGCGGGGTGACCCTTCCTGCGACATCATCAAACAAAATTTGGAGGATGTTTAAAGGAACCCGTAAAGAAAATGACAACCTACATGAAAAAGGGTAAAATCTATTAGTATTGTATCATAAACTTTCAGTTGGACAAAGTAAACTTCAATTTTTAAGTTTATGTTTTTACCCTTTTGGTATCCATCCTAGTCTTAATAGTAATATACTAATATGTGAAGGCTAAGAAAGACTCAAATTCAACTATCATAAAACATGAAAATCGAGTTAAATGACATTGTTCATTATTTACGTGATCAATTATGTAAATTTATTTAAAAATTAAAACATAGTTTATTATTTAAAAAATAAAGGAATAATATTTTAACTATTGATAACATTATTTTAACAATTATAAAAAAAATCAAAATTATTATCATATTGAATCACACCCCACAAATTTTAATAGCTCGAGCGTCGAGCCTATACTCAGTTCGAATCCCTCCAATTCAAACCCAACAAAGTGAACCACTTCACGTGTCTAGGTAAATACAGTAATTTATTTTGGTCAATCCAGGTCTACGTGTAACTGTAATGTATCATGGGTGTGAAACTAGGAGGCCAAGTTGCTGAAAATATCAATCTCCATTTTTTGGGGTTTTCTGATTTTGCTTGTTTCCCCGTCCATTCTCCTCTCCGTGAACTCTGAACGCTCGCCGCAGGTATGTGTATGCTGCCATTCCTGCCTATTCCATTCCTGAATTTCTCCTCCTACGATCAATCGGTCGAAGAGGAGATCCAATTCTGAGTCCAATTTTTGCTCGACAGCCAGTTTTAATTGTAAAATCGGGGCAAGGACTTTTTGTGATTCGTATTCTGAGATCATTTCTATTCCAATTCGAGGTTTTGCCAGTCAGTCTTAGTGGTTCTTCTCATAGGTGAAATCGGGAAAAGAGTTTTGGTAATTCCTTGTACTCTACACCATAGGAGTGTGGAGTAGTATTGTTACTGGTTAGTGTTGATCATGATCTCCATGTCTGGACGATTATTAGTTAGATTGTGCTTACTTGATTACTTGATTTTTGGCAGATATGTTCTATCATCTGAAACAGGTGGTTGATTCTGTAGTTGAAATCTGCAATCCTTATGTGCTTTATGTTCCTAATGAACAAATAGACACCGAATCATGTCATGGTTAGTTTTATTCAGGACTGCCTGGGAAACGCTTCAATAACGAGACAGATTAATGTTATGGCTCAATTCTAGCAAAAAATTGGAGTCAGTATTGTAGTGTTGTTTACCTTCTCACTTGAAGAGTAAAGTAGTGAGTGATCTTACTGAACATAATGAAACCTGATTATCTGTTGTGCATTATCAATTATGCTTGGAAATATATGGTTCAAATAGAAGTTTTGGTGAGTATTGATAAACCAGTAGAATTGACCTGAGAACAGCACAAGTTCGTTTAAAGGATGCCTAATGTGCCTGCCATGGTCTGTAATTGTATTTAGGGTGGATTTGACCATTTGGTTTCTGCTTCCACGCAAAGGATTTGGATGGCTGTATTTATATGTAGAATTTACAAAAGAAATTGGATTGCTGTGATGCTGCCGTGCAGGTTTTTCTTCGTACTAGTGCTGAAACCATGATTGATCTTTGCTGTTTATCTTTAGCTATTGTGCTTCCATTGTCCTTTAGAAATAGTCATTGATGCTATATTTGCTTTTTGAAGCTATTGGTCCTTTTTTGTTTCTTGAAATGTAGCTCATTCAATTTTAGCTCTGCTGATGCTTACATCTTTCTTTTCTACTTCTGCACTTGTGTTGTTCCATGCTCAAGTTATTTTTAGGATCAGCTGGCAGCTGCTAATTATCTGTCTCTTATTAAGCTTTACCTTTACATTGCTAACAAATCAATGATTTGATCATCTGACCCTTTTTATCATTATTTATCTACAGTAGATGAAGAACTCAATGTCACCTTGAAGACATCAACTAACCTGAGAAGCTAGAAAATGGCATCTCTGTACAACACATCACATCCCATTTCCACCTCCACAATCAGTCAAATCTGTTGCAAAAGCCTCAGAGCTTCCAAATACACAAACCTTCGCCTCACACTTCAACTTCCCAAGATACACCTCAGACACGTTCACACACACTGTACTAAACCGACGCCATGGGAACCTACCCCTGTTAGTTACTCTCCTGTCGACGAGGTTGATGATGTCATTGAAGACACTTCTGACATATTCGCTGCACGCCAATCAGATGAAATGCAGACATCTCTTGTGAGTAAAACTGAAAAACCGAAACAAACAACCCTTAAGCCACCGCCTTCAGCATCTTCCTTGTTCAAGTGGCCAATGTGGCTTCTTGGCCCGTCTCTTCTCCTCACGACTGGCATGGTTCCAACTCTATGGTTACCTCTCTCTTCAATATTCCTCGGTCCCAACATTGCAAGTCTTCTTTCCCTTGTCGGGCTTGATTGCTTATTCAATCTCGGGTCAACGCTCTTCCTCCTGATGGCCCACACGTGCGCCCGCCCCAAAGACTTGTCACTGCCCTACAAAAGCAAGCCGCCTCAGAGCTACCAATTCTGGAACATGGTGTTCTCCATATCAGGCTTCCTTATCCCATTGGTGTTGCTCTTTGGATCAGACAAAGGCTACCTCCAACCTCAACTGTCACTTATTTCTTTCGCAGTGCTCTTGGGTCCTTACCTTTTGCTGCTATCAGTACAGATGCTGACTGAGGCGCTTACCTGGCACTGGCAATCTCCCGTGTGGCTTGTGACCCCAGTTGTGTACGAGGCCTACCGTGTGTTGCAACTCATGAGGAGCTTGAAGCTGAGTGCCGAACTGGCAGTGCCAGCGTGGACGATGCATTTGCTTAGGAGTCTTGTTTGTTGGTGGGTGTTGATTCTTGGTGTGCAGCTCATGAGGGTTGCTTGGTTTGCTGGCTTCAGTGCAAAGACTCAAAATGAAAAGGGCAAGAATAAGGTTATTTCAAGTTGAAGCACATGCTTAGATGTTAAGTGTTGTGCTTTGGGTGTCCCTGAATCTGAATTGTAATCTACTTAACTATATGCTGTGTCTAGATACAAGTGTATATCTAAACTTAGCTTTGTATGGATTTACTGCATATTTGTTGACTATTATCATTAGTGTCTTTTTTTCTTCTTCTTTTTTCGATTCATTTGAGAGCAAAATATGCCATCCAACACTAGTACACGAAATCTCAAACAACACTATGGAATACGGAGTAGTATTATATCGTGCGTGTGGGAAATTGAAGGGAAGGAATGTTGTGAAACACCCTTTTGTCAGAATATGAGAATCATGATGGTAAATATCTACCAAAAAAGGGAAATCGGTGGCGCCCCGGTATTTAAACCGACGGGTCCCACCGGAAGGCTCTTTCCCGGAAAAGAGCTTCGGAACAAATTAAATAAATTTTTTTAAAATGGTCAAACATGTAGGTGGACTATCTCCTTAAGGCAAACAACCGACCCCAAATAATTAATTATAGTACTGTATTAGGCTTTAATGTAGATAAATTATTTATACTGTTAGTGTTTTACGTTAAAATTATGGGATCCTTCGATAAAAAAAAAAAATTTATGGGATCCGGTCAAAAGTGACCCGAACCCGAAATCCGAACCGAATCCGAAATTGGATTCGAACAACGAAAAATGAACAATCCAAACATGACTCAGACCCGATCTGAATTCGATCTGATCTGAAACTAACCCGAGCCAAAATGACCCGAATAAAGTATAATCCAAAACTACCTGAACTAATTCTGACCCGATCTGAAATGACCCAAAATCATTCGAACTAAATCTTATAAGTAGATACACTATTAAAATTAAAAACAAAAATGTAAAAGGTAATGGTACAAAATAGTACAATGGTGGTGCACACAAAATTATTTATCTAGAAACCGACCTATGTTTTTAAGAAAAATATTGACATTATTACTCAAGTAAATATGTTGTTAACTTATTAAGTTTATCTTTTGCATATTACAACAAGTGTTAAAAATCATATTACTATATTTAAAACATAAAGAATGATGTCTCCATTGAAAACAACATTATCAAACGTGTTAGCTATCTGATTGGTCAAATCAAGAAATTGATTTAAAACATACAGAATTAAGTTTGCATTTAAAAAACAACGATTATGAAATACTTTTAATAAGTAAATAATAAATTACTAAGAAAAACATAGAATTTAAGAAAATAAATTCGATAAAGGCTATGATATAATAATTATTCTTTCATTATATTTAAAAGGTGAAAATATCTCCGTAATTCCGTAAAAGGTACGTACGGATTATCGACTTGACAACTACTAAGGTTTTACGGGGAATGTGTGTTTTAAATTTTTAACTCGCAAGACCCAATAGACTAATATTTAGTAGTTACAGACTTACATAGTTTAACAAATGAAGTATATCATATTATTAGAATATCTTTATAAATAGAATGGAAATAGCATATTGTATAGTTTCATATTTGCAAGAATTAGTAGATGAATTATTTGTTCCGTTTTACAGTCGATTTTTTTATGTATTAATTTTTTAGGCGAGGTTCAATTATTTTATGTTATTTTATAATAAAACATTATATTCGAATTTTGATTTTAAAATAGAAGAAAACCTCCGATATAATATATCTTTGTATCAACGAAATTTTATATGAAAAAAGTCATGAATATTGCTTGTTTTATCTATTGATGAAAATGTTTTTCGAATTGAAATTTATTAAAAACATAATATAAATATACATTATCTTATATCAATGGTTCTTGCCTTTCTCGGGTCAACCCAACGAGCTGCATCTTTCATCTTAATCGGGTTTGAATTACTTGGGTCCATTTTTTTTTACGTACTAATTTTTGAGTCAAGGTTAAATCCTAATATTTTCGATAAATTCGAATTGATTTTGATCAATTAATATAATCAAATTTTGACAACTCTAAAAACAAATAGGCACTCAATTTAGGGAATCAAGTAGATCGACAAATGCATAGACCTTGGTCCAATCCCCCGGAACGGGGCTAGATCGAAACTAGACCGGAAATTCCAAGGATGATTCCAGTTTTGCTTCCCCTCCCCTAAATCCGGCAACGGCTAGTTCCATGATTTCCATCTGGTTCTAAATAGACCGGACCCGTTGTTTACCGCCTGTACCGGGTCAATCAAACGAGGTGCATCTTTAAACTTAATCAGGTTTGGATTGATTGGGTTTAGTTTTTTTGACGTACAAATATTTGAGTCGAGATTACATCGTAAATTTTTTGTTCAATTCGAGTTGACTTTGAAATCTGACAACTCTAAAATCAAATAGGCACTCAATTTAGGGAAACGAGTAGATCAACAAATGCATAGACCTTGGTTCAAGTCCCTCGTAATCGGGTTGGAATCAAAACCAGATCGGTGATTCCGATGACGGTTCCAGTTCCGGTTCCCCTCCCCTGAAATTGGGGAACCAGTGGTTCCATGTGGTTTTGAACATACCCGATCCGCCGATTTTTTCTCATTTTTTCAAAAAAAAAATATACATAAATTATACCAATTTTTTTTTAAAAATGCAAATCAAGCTCTAAATGTTTATATATAACAATCGAACCAATTTATACGTCAAGAAGGTCATATATATACGAACTTAATATAATTAATTTTTATAAACTAGAAAACTAGAAAACTTTTTAATTATTTTAATTTTTGGTTGGTTCTAAAATTGGGTGAAACCGGTCGAAATCAAAACCGAGACCGGAACCAAGGAACCATCCAAGGAACACTTCCGGTCTACGTTTACAAAATTTGAAATTGAAAATCGTCAGTTTCGGAACCCGATCCATGTTTACTAGACCTGTCAATCGGGTCGGGTCGGGCGGGTTCGGGTCGGGTCATTACGGGTTCGGGTAGAGCTCGGGTTCGGGTAAATCGGGTTACGGGTCAATCGGGTTACGGGTCAAACTAGGTCGGGTCGCTTCGGGTTTCGGGTCGGGTCGGGTCAATCCAACGGGCCAAGAGTATCAATTTTTTTACCAAAATTTAAATAAAATAATATTTAAATAATAAAATATAATAATAAAATATTATTTTTAAATATTTTAATAATAAAATATATCATAATTTTTTAAAATAAAATTTATATATTATAATATAATTTAAATTATAAAAAATCGGGTCTGAGTGTCTAACCCAATGGGTTCGGGTTTCAATCGGGTCGGGTTGCAACTGGGTCACGGGTCTAAATTTACGGGTTGAAGCCCAAAAAATTTGGGTCGGGTTTACGGGTCGGGTCAGCTTTTGACAAGTGTAATGTTTACACATGCAAAATATCATTAAGTAGCTCAGCCGTTAAAACCCAAAATTGATTAGGATATACTCCCTCCGTTTCAAAATACATGACCATTTGGACTTTGCACATATATTAAGAAAACAGTGTTATTCCTATATTATCTTTATCAAATGTAGAGTTAATCATTTGTTTAGAAAGATATGAAAAAGTGTAATGATTATGATAAAGATAATTATTAGGGGTATAAATGGAAAGAGATGGAAAAAAATGTGAAATGGACAAGTATTATGAAACAAAAAAAAGTGTCATGTATTTTAAAACGGAGGGAGTATAACTCGTACATAACAAATACTCTGTATTGCTCAAAAAAACAAACAAATACTCCGTACTATTTAATTATTGTTGCTCAAAAAATAAAAATTAATTAGTACGTTTACAATTGAAACGGAGGTGGGCTCAAAAAAATTGAAACGGAGGTTGGTTTCCTTCACTTCCAATTATTGAAATAACACTGCCGGTTCCGGCGTATGTATACAGAACAGTTTTTATCAATTGTTTTTTTAAATCCTTCCGGCTAAATTCACCGGAGCACAAAACCGGGGCGCCCAGTCTATCTGACGGGGGCGCCTCAGCGACCCGACCAAAAAAAGCATAACAAAAATAAAGAATATCGTAACTGCAATTGAAAAAGTGAGACATTTGTCATATTTCTTGATCACATATTTTATATTCTAAAGAGTAGTATAAGAAGACACTTGTTTATATGACATTGATCACTTGTTTATTTAAAAGAGTAGGAAAATTGATACACTTGTTTATTTTTTTGAGCACGATACACTTGTTTATTTACACCTTAACTAATAACTAAAGCCATACTATTTATATCTTCGATTACATACTTTTTTTATTCCATCATTTTAATAATTAACTAGTTGAAGACCCGTACCATGTACGGGTAATGATCATTTTTTCGTTAATTTGTGTATCTACTATAATCTATACTATATATTAATTCTTATATATAAGTAGATTATTATGGGAATTGAAAAGTTAAGTTAATTAATATGTATCTTTTATAGAAGGAAATTTTAAAGATAGATAATATTGTTTCAAAGATAGATATTAGATGAGTAAAAAAAGGATAAAATTAAAGGTTAGATAATTAAAGAAATTTTAAAGATAAATAATATGCCTTTAAAGATAGATATTTGATGGGCAAGAAAAAGAATAAAGTTAAAGATTAGATAATTAGAAAAAATAAAACATATAAAATTGTTAATAAAGTGGGGCCAGAATTAACGTGGAGGCTCAAAATTCTCCGACTTTAATATATAGTATAGGTTCGTATCTTAATATTTTTCCAAATTCTTATTCTTCAAACTATTGTTATCTTGGATTTACGGTTTTTAATCAAACTCATCATTTTTTGTCAAAAATATTATAAGAATCAATCAATTAGCCATCTTATCATTTCGCTGTCTCATCCTAATCCACCTAAAAGCATTTATAAATGTACCAAAATAATTTGGATATACTTGTACATCTATACTACCTATAGTATAAAGCGGAGACAATGTCTTCACAAAAATTTGCGCCACGTGTCATTTCTGAAATAAAATAATAAGCCGGGCCCTCCTTTATTCCAATTAGGTATTTAAAATCTCATATAATCTTATCCCTTAAAAATTGCTTAAAATTTACTAAAAATTATGAATTATCTCGAAAATCATGAATTATCACTTACCAAGAATTAATTATAATCTTTTGATAAATATTATTATTTAATAAAATATAATATTTATTGTAAAGTAATTTTTTAACAAATTCAACTTATTTATATTATGAGTTGATTTACTATTGGTAAAAAACACTAATCACAATACAAAGATAAATATATATATATAATTTTAATGTGATCATTGACATTACATATCTATATTAAATTGGATTTATAATCACATTACCCGTACATGGTACGGGGGTTAAACTAGTTTCAAAATTAGATTAATCATTTATTATTAAATGCGCATAAAATCTAAATATGATCCCATACAATAGGTTGTGGTTGTGATCCCTTTCACCCTTTGTAACAAACTAAATTAACTTATTGCAAATTGGGAAATTTGAATTAGAGTACATTTGAAAGCAAAGATTCCTACATCATTTTTAGGTTATTTGACACCTTACTACTATTAACTATAAACATTTTTATATAATGATACCTTGACATATAATATTCGGTAGCTTATAAGTAAGAGATAAACAAACCACTCAAATGAAATACTACTTTAAGCAGAAGCATTATAGCCAAGCAAAACGACGCGTGTAGAGTACTTTCCTTTTTGCTGTTTTCTGTATAATAAGCTCCGAACTTGCACTACCAAAATTGCAGGCCTGTCTCCGCAAAATCGGAATTCAGAATCACGAATTTCAGATCTCTCTCTGCTCAATTCAGCAATGGCGACCGGCGAACTCCTCAGCGTTGAAACCACGGAGCTTCAATTTCCATGTGAGTCTCCTTTTCCCCTTCCGGATTTCAACTTCTTCTTTTTTCTAGTCGATGTTTTACCGACTTGTCCAACTCATTTCTCCTCGCATACAATCCGGTTTTTTTGAAGTCGAGTTGAACAAGCAGATCCCTTGCACTATACAACTCACAAACAAGACAGATCAACATGTAGCTTTCAAGGTCTGAATTCTGTACTTGTCTATTGCTCAATTGTAACCTGTAAGTTCGAGTTGCCATCCCAATTCTGAGTGGTATTGTTTCGAAATTTTGATTTCAGGTGAAGACGACGAATCCGAAGAAGTATTGTGTACGGCCGAATTGCGGAATCGTCTTGCCTCTTTCTAATTGCGATGTTCTTGGTGTGAATCTCTAACCCTCAATTCAAATAGAAAAGCTCGAAATTGCCTTGCCTGCTGAAATTTTCTGTCACTAATATGATATTCGTTTCGTATTATGATATTATCACAAAAATCAAACAGTAACAATGCAAGCACAGAGCGAAGCTCCTCCTGACTCGCAAAGCAAGGATAAATTTCTCCTTCAAAGTGTTGTTGCAGTCTCTGCCAGGGACCCTAAGGATATTACTTCTGAAATGGTAACGCTTCAAAAACCCTACTGGTGTAGTTTCCTGGTGGCAATAGGAGCAAAGTTAACTGCTTTATATTTTACGTGTCCTGCCATGGTCTTTCACCATGATCAAACCCTTAGGGAAATTCTTCATGCGTTTTAACTTCCTACAGATTGTTATCAGGATTCATTAAACAAATTACATGTGGATAGTACTATAGTACATCAGTCTTTTCCACTAGTCTTGTATATGTTTAGAGCAACAGTGTTATTTGTTATGAAGCTTATAAAGTTGTCAAACCATGAGTTGAACCAAGAATACTAGGGTTTGAGCTGGAATGTTTCAACCTGAACCCCGAACCGAGCTGAACTTGATTGACTTGCAAATTCTTGGCCTGTTTGCATTGGGTTTAGGTTGACCCGTTTTGTCAATTAAAAAACAAAGAAACTATAATTTTGACCTGTTCTAATAGCTAAGAAAGAATGAAAAATGTTGCTCCTGAATTTAAGTAACTGAAAGGGTGTAAGAGTTTTTGGCTTTTGGACAGAAGTGTTTCATGCTCAAGGACAACAGAGATTAAAATAAGTATAACATGTAGGCCTCTGCAGATTATGCTAGAAACTTGAGATATGAATTTGGAAATTGTTGGTCTTACTATGGTATCAGTGGGAAACTAAAGAGAGATTGATATGGACTTCTCCAGTTCTTCTGCTATTAAACTTGCCATGCTTGAGGGAACCTTCATGTTGTCCCCAAATTCTTTGATTTATGTTTTATTGTGCCAGAACTATCACCCCTTCATCGTGTTAATTGTCTAGTGTCAAGTATAAGTCAGTGGACCCACATAAGATTAGATCATGTTCTTCGTTCATCTCTAACTATATTCCCCCCTCCCAATAGTTCAACAAGGACTCTGGTAATCTTGTTGAAGAGTTCAAGTTGAGAGTATGCTTTGTTCCTCCACGACAATCATCTTCACCGCCACACCAAGGGCTAGAGGAGAATGCAGCACCAGTTGCTTCTGATAGCAGCTTGAATAATTATGAATTCGCAAGTGTAAGAGTAGTTTTCTTATGAATATAATCTTCTTAGTGGCTCTATGGGCAAGGAAATTGATTACAGTGTGAATTTGCAGGCTGTGAAGTCCGATGCTGATCTTCAAGATAACTTTGATAAGGTTTATTCTGAGCTCTTTTCTTCATAGGCTAGTCCTTTTGGAATCTTCTTGGGTCCTTATTCTTCAATGAAGCAGAAAAAGGATGCAAATTTGTTGGGATGATTGAAATACTTAATGTGGTTGGGCCTATTTAGACTGTCTGATACCTGATACCCTTGCCATGTTGATTAGTGGTGATTTTTCTGTGTAAACCTATAGATTTACCGTCTTGGCTTTCCTCTTTACTAAAATAATACAAGCTCTAAGGAGACAACTTATACTCTGCTCAAATTTTAGTACTAGATCTCATCTAGATAATATTGAAGGATGATGAAGACAAAATCTGAAGTTGATTTTAGTACCTGCATAGGGTTTCATTTTTTTTTATCTAGCATTAGTCATCTGGCATCCGTGGTAATCTACTTCATAGATCAGCAGATTATAGTTGAATTTACCATATATTTTTAGAATACCATGGACATGATGTAATGTATAACATGTTCATAAGCCACTGCTGCACTATAATTGAATATTTGGATTTGTGGTCACAGGAAAAGGCTCTCGTTGCAAGGCTGAAGCAAGAGATAGATTCTGTAAATCAGCAAAACAAGAAGTGCAATCTTGAACTGGTAACCAAAAAGTGCTGAATTGTTTGTTTTCAGTTATAATTTGCATGGGACTTCTCCATACATGATTGGTTGCAACTTTCATTTTCTCCACCGAAAGTAGGAACAATATTAGTCTATGGCTAATATGAACCCACTTCCTGTGTCCACTTACCTGTATTCCATGTAGGGAAAATGCATAAAATGTTCCATTGTGATATCATGTGCTACAAAGTACAGTAGCCTGCAAATCATGATATTATGTTTGCTAGAAATCAACCTAGATCTTCTCACTTTCGGCAGTAATGGATTTATTGTTTTACACAGGAGCAACTGAGACGCGAAGTGAAAAGAAGCAAGGGCGGTATCCCTTTGATGTATGTCATGATCGTCGGCCTGGTTTCCATCCTTTTGGGATATTATATCAAGAAGGCATGAAGTTGACCTCTTCTTGGGACTCCTATCAGGTTGATCATCAACAATTGTGTAGTGCTGTGAACGGTGAAGACTAGAATAGCAGTTAGCTCAGTTTGTGCATATTCTAAAATTTGTGTTATGAATTGCAAAGTCTAGCATGTGTGTGTGTTGAAACTTTGGAAAGCTTGATTGATCTGGCTGCTCAGGTACATTCCTATCGAGATGTAAACTGGAGCAGGAAAAACTGGCTAGGTTTTTTTTATTATCGTTCCAATTACACCCTTCTTTCTTGTTAGGTTCATTTGCTGTCGCTGACAAAAAAGAAAGAATATTCGATCCTGATAAAAAGGAATCAGAAAACCCAAAATATGGCAGATTCGATGGTCCAGCATAAGCCCATTATAAACAAATCAAATTGCTACATGCTGAACAAGGCCTTAACTAATCTGTTAATCCAATCTAATACGGAGTAGGTCATACTCCCTCCTTGTTTTGATAGAATTTCTAACGAGCCAAAATAAATTACAATGTCAGTTGAACTGTCAATTTTTCATATATTTACGAATTTAATATATTAAGGACCAACATAAAACAATACATAAAAATTAGGACCAAGCATCTACGGGTAGGTGACTATTACTAATATATATTTCCAAAATTTCAACACCCACATCAACCGAGATTTTGGGTAACGGGGTTAAGGGTACACAAAAAGTTAAACCGGTGATCTTAGACGATTATTTGTGGAGGGTTAATCTTCTGACTAGAAACTCTAGAGGCATAGCTTGTAACAATTATCTAGTTCTGTTATTATAAATGTGTTGTTTGATGTTTGATCGGATCTTAATGGCATTATCAAACTGGTGAGAATATGTTACAATATATTGAATTTTATTCAAATCGAGCCGGCGATTATCCTTTTCTTAATGAATCGATTTAAAAATCCACTTAAATAGTATTATTATTATGCAATAAATATATCTTTTGAAAACATCATGAAATAATAAAATTCAACCTAATTTTTATAATATATAAAATGCTGATTCCTTTTTCCCTTAAAAAAAGGAAATAGTTATCTTGTTCGATCATGAAGCTATGGAGAATAATAAAAAGATTAAAACAAAGAAATTAATTAAAAAATTATACACATGGCAAACTCTTATTAACACTTGCGGAACACGGCACTAATCTACCGGGTCAGCGTTGCGAATAGGCGGAATGGCCCAAGCAAGAGCACGTTAGAATGTTAGATTACGATTTTTAATTTAATTAATTTTTTACTTTTTATTTTTTCAGAAATACTGTTTTGATGATAATTCGGAAAATATTTTATTCCGAGCATTATCCGAAGAAGCAAAGTTATTTATAAACTCCAATTATCTTTGATCAGCTTCACAATCCACCACCCTTTATTTCGTGAGTATTCTGTTATCTCCGCCTCCTCCTCCATCCTCTCTCCTTGTAGACTTCCTTTGCAAATTCTCTTCTTCTCCGCTCAGCAGGTCTCGTCTTTTCATCCGAAATCTCATGTTTGGCTTTTGATTTGACCTTTTGTAGCACAATCTGCCTTCAATTTGATGGTCCTTTGGGAAATTTGGGGCTGAATTTGATCGCAATTGTTTTGGGATCTTTGGTTGTGATCTTTGACTTTTGAATTCGCTTTTCCGATCAAATAATTGCGTGGCCGTTTGGGGTTTTTATTGATTCTGTCGATATAAATCGGTTTTGGTTTTCTACCCTTGATTGTTCGTCTTAGTTTTCTAGATTGAGCTTTTCAATTGATAGTTAGGGTTTGATTCATCCGGAACAAGACTTTGTCTTTCTTTCTAATTGCTGATTTTTGGGGAAAAGAATATCTATGAAAGGTCTGATTTTTCCCCAAACATGTATCTTTGAAGTTTTCGGCTTTCTTGTTGGGATTGTTTTCTTTTTCTCTGGGAAGGGATTTTGGACCTTCTGCTTGTATGTGTGCTTATTATGTATGGTTTAATTGCAGACTCGAAACTAGTGCAAGAATGGCCAACAGTTCATTCAAGCAGGAACACGACTTTGGTATGTATCTGTCTTTAAGGGGTTGGAATTTATTGGTTCTTGTGGATAATTATATGACTGGGATGGGTTTTGTATTGCAGAGAAAAGACGTGCAGAATCATCTAGGATCAGGGAGAAGTACCCTGATAGAATCCCGGTGAGTGTACATTCTAATTGCATAAGACATAAAAAAGCCTTAACCTTTGAACTCATCAGCCTTATTTTCTAGGGTAATTACCATGTGGTCCATTTATTTTCTGGAGCCTTTGTTGGCTTGCTGATATAAGTTCTTTTGTATAACTTGATCAACCTTGAGGAATTAAACTACATATTCTGATTTATATTGAGGCAATATCTTGAGGCATTGAACTGCACATTCTTGATTCTCCTAGTTACATTTCGTTCAAGGATCCTTTGGTTTCATGTGTTGCAAGGGCAAATTACACTTTACTCTCTGATATTCAAATTGTTGATTTGTTAATCTGGTGTTAATTATGCATTTGTTGAACTGAGGGTATCTTTGTTGCTGAAGTGCTTCCTCTTTTAAGCTTTCTTTATGATTGAAAGCGTAAAGATAAAGAGTAAAGACCTTTGATCAAGAAATTGCTGAGTTAGTAGACCTTTGATCAGAAGATTTTGTAGACTGATATAAGTTCTTATCCTTTTGACAATGTATGTGCTTATAGCATTATTGATCTCTCGGATTTGTTTCCCAGTTGTAGCCTCTACAGCTGAAGACATTGTTTGCAAATTGTTACAATGTCATTTGGGCACATCACTTCTGTCCTTACTAATCAACCTAACCCTTGTCAGGTCATTGTGGAGAAGGCTGAGAGAAGTGATATTCCCACTATCGACAAGAAAAAGTAAGTACTCAGGAGGTGAAAATGAATACATCACACTTTCCATGTCCTTGTCAATTCAGGGTCTTCTTTCTTTTATATTACCACATTCAAGTTCTATGTCTAATGAAATTTCTCGGCTGTATTAGTAAATAACAAAGAGTAGCAAGCGAATAAACTGAACCTTAGTAGTGAACAGGAATGATAAACTATCCTCAAGATGTAGCTTATATTGGATAACTTCAACCATTATTATGGCTAACCTTTGCTGTGCTTGAATTTCAGATATCTGGTTCCTGCTGATCTGACCGTGGGTCAGTTTGTCTACGTAATTCGGAAGAGGATTAAGCTGGGGGCCGAGAAGGCTATCTTCATATTTGTGGACAATGTCCTTCCCCCAACAGGCAAGTCATCTGAATTAGACCTCTACTAGCAAACTAGTTACAAAAACAAACACAGAAGCTCACTATGGTTTCATAATGATGTGCAGGGGCTATAATGTCATCTATCTACGAAGAGAAGAAGGATGAAGACGGTTTCCTGTATGTTACATACAGTGGGGAGAACACGTTCGGAAACGAGGTGGTGGTATGACAGGCGACTGCCTGCTGTTTCCTGGGCTCTAGCTGCTGCTGCTGCTTACTGATAATTCTCAATTCTTGTGTCTTGCTTCCATTTGAATATTTACCTCGTCTTCGTGCATAAGTAAACCTTGGTTTAAGATAAAAATTGTACAGTTTGCATATATTTGAAACCCCTTGACTAATTATGGTTGGTTTAGTTATAGCATGCTCTGGGGTCATCAAGCTTGCTCGCTTTTGTTTGCAAGTTACAGATGACTATAGTAGATGCATGCTCTGCATTGGACAGATTTATATTCGCAATAAAAGTTTCTGATTATAATTGCATTTTGCTTTCATGAGTTCATTCCTACTCTCGTGCATGTACGTGACACTTGTTTTGTTAAAGGGTGAGACCCATAAAGTAATTACATCCAAGATAAGGTTAAAAAAGGTTGCATGGTGTTACAAAAAGGGCCTATCATGTGACCAAAAATTCTTAGTTCCAAAAGGCTTGGCTAATTACACAAACTAGTTTACATGATTATGGAAAGTACAGCATCATTGATCAATGAGATATGGAGCCTGTTTCTGCCATATCATGATCATAATGCTTCATTTCATTTTTATTGTTTGCTTTAAGTTGTATCATTTGAGCAACGATACACCTCCCTAAACCGTGAACAAAGTTTTAAGCTTGAGCCCGATTCAAGACCCGGCCCAGCCCAGAAGGGCTCTGACGTGCCCAGAGGTCCAGCATCCTATTGGCAAAATACTAGTGCTATGTTGACTATGTTCAAAATACCAAAACACTGTTTAACCAAATCCAACTAGTTTATTGTAATATGGGTTTGATACGCAACCTCATTCCATATTTTATTCCACCAAGTAAGCTTCTTTCTTGTTTTGCAAGTTCCTAAAATGACAATGGATTGGTCTTGGGCAACAAGCCAATAAGTGAATTACCTGTGTGCCTGTTTGTTTCTGTGGAGAATCCAATCCCTATATAACACCCCATCGATGTTCATCCAATCTCCAACACATCCATAAAGTCTTACATAAAAAACAAAAAAGAGGATCTTTTATATCTTCATCCAAACACACCAAACACTGCCTTATTGCATACTAGTTGAGTTGAGCCTACCTCTGAAAATCAATTGCAATGAGGCTGCTAAAGGGAGGAGCCATCTTCGGGTTGGGTGCCGTTTGGGGGATCATCGTAGCCCGAAACTGCGATCGGATGCGACCAAACAACAACAACAACAAGAACTGCCCTTTGAAGAAGAACAAGGCCAAGCAAATGGAGGAAAAGCCAAAGAATCCTGAATCAGCTGTCAACACCCAGATTCCTGCTAATTTCACTCAAGAGAAACCCAATTATCAATAAGTTTTCAGCTGGAATTTGGGGTGCAAGCATTGTTGAATCATATACAGTACTACTTTGTATTCTGTTTTTATTTAACTTGGTTTCTCTGTTTTTCTGCTTTGAATATGTGGAAATTGAAGAGCCTGTGCTTGCCTGTTGTATATGTAAGATAACTTTGTAGTGAAGAGTTGTTTTTACATTCAGTGCAATGGACTTTGCACTTCCCATCCCTATGTATAATAACTACAAATGTTTTCGTAAGATAATCACAAAACACGCACATCGAATCCGGGCTCCGATCCTTTTGGATTGAAGCATTTCATATTGCTTTGTTTCAAGCTTTGGATTATTTGTGAGCTAGTGTCCACAGACCGAATTTTGATGACCAAACAAAGGGTATGTTTTGTGACAAAAACAAATGCACTATCCGAATTCGCAAACTAATGATCACGGGCGTCATTACCTACCCAAATAAGCTAGCGAGCCTTGTCATCCAAAAATATCTACCCAAATAAGCTAGTGAGGCTTGACATCCAAAAATCTTAGTAGTTGGCAAGGGACTAGTTATAAATGGCTTTTTTTTTATTGGATGATGAAACAATGGGCTTGAAATAAAACTTCAATTCATTATTTTGACCAAAAAAACTTCAATTCATTATAATTGAGACTTCAGTGTTCCTTCACTTAACCCAACATCAAAAGAAGTTGCAATTACTGATGGAGAACAGTTGTGCTCAGATATTTACACTCTGATTCTTCAAGATTGATTGTACCAAGAAGCAGAAATTTTACCATTTAAACTTCTGTATGTGAAAAATTAAGGAGTGACTCAAACCCAACGCCCTGCATTGAAGTGTCCTTTTCTATACCAGATTTTCTTGGGTATTTACTCTGCAATTCTACCTTAATCGGTGAAATGCATTTCTTCTTCCAAAATTTTTGATTTTCCTAAAAGTCTGTTGCAATTTTTTACCACTTAACCCAAAACCCAAAATCAGCTCATGATTCTAATCCAAAAGTCCTCCTACAAAATGGTGTTAAGAACCAATGAATTATTGGTGATGATGGAAAACAGGAGAATCAGTCTGTTTCAGTTTTTCTAGTTTGGGAGTTATTCATTATGATTGGTGGGCCATTCTTCTTCCCCGTCCTAATGTTTTTACTAGATTTTTGTTTGAATCCTACTTCATTTATGCATCCAATTAATTACTCGTAAGTCGTCCGTCTCTTTTAATAAATATGGCAAGTCAATTTCAATCTGACGACATCTACCAATCTTTATTTTTTATGAACATCAAAGGTGTGGTTTGAAAGATTTAGGCCTCATTTACACGGATCAAATCCTCTATATAACAACGAGTTCTCATGCTAAGTTTTCTATCACCCCCCATTTGATGACATTGTTTAGGGGCCTTAGGGCTTTAGACTGGATCGGGAAACTAGACCGGGTTTCCGGTTCGGTTCCGGTCCATCATTTTCATGGATTTCGGGTTTCAATCTGGTCCGGATCGAAATATATTATTTTTTTAATAAAATACATAAATGTTAATATGATTATTTATTATTTGTAATAATTTTTATATATAAAATGTATCTGAGTTACATATAAAACTATTGAAAAAATCTATAAATAAAATGATTTTTTTAATATAACTATTTAAAAAATAATTTTAATTGAAATATATTATATATAAAAAATAAATTTCGGTCTAACCCGGTCCGGACTGTACCGGAACCAGACCGGGGTCCGGTCCGGTCTCTAAACTGGCTGTAAAAAATTGTGGTCCACCGGGTCGGGTCGGATTGTATTGCGGTCCGGTATATGGATCATATGCACAACCCTATGAGGATGTGATTGTTCATTTCAAACTTCTTAATGTTAGAGGTCCAAAATTGCCCTTCCAAAACTAACATATTGACGCATAAGGATGTATGAAAAAAAATTATTTGTTACCGTTGAGATGGACCAACTGTTAAACCTTACATAGAAGCCTTACATATTAACGTGACATAACCTAAGTATCTAAACAATTCAATTCCAATCTTTTATCTTGATTTTTACAATTGAACCTCAACACAATCTAATATAGAAGGGGGAACATACCAAGGAAGTGAAAAGTTTGAACTCTATTTGATGATGTACCTAAACATCTTAGAGGTTATTTACTTAGAATAAGTATTTGTATCGGTTCAATATAAGAAATTGATAAAGCGAACAAAGGGGGTTGATTCTGGTGGTAAACGACCTGTTTCATATCCATGAGATCTGGACTCAATTATAGTGGATATAAAAAAAAATTATTGGGACACTAACCCACCAAAGCTAGGTGCACGACCCGAATCGAGTTGGACACAGTCAAGACGAAACTAAATGCCATACTCTCCTTGTAGACTAAGTATCAATTGATTGGATAAAAGTCATTATTCATGAAATGATGAAATGAATTTTATACAATTGGGTATCGATGTTGTGTAAATTACACCGTCGATCCTCAACCTTTCATTCATTTTCTAAATTAATTCCAAACCTTTATTTTTTTTTTTCATTTTAGTTACTAATCTATCAAATTTTGACACCATTAGTCCTTTGTTAACATTTCCGTTAAAAATGTCTTTAGTTGCGTTACATAGATTGTACATATCATCTAGTTGATAACTTGGCAGCCACATTGGAGACAAAATCTTAACTATTTTTTAGTTTTTATTTTCAAATGATGAATGTGAGGAATTTACTTTTTAATTTTTAGTGAATATACATAATTAGCTTATATGAAAATAATGGGTGTTTAACAAACTCATAATATGAAATCCAATTGTTTAGCTTTTAAATAGGTTTTTTTTCAAAATTAATAAAATAATACACAGTCAAGTCATCACCTAGATGACATGTTTAGTCCATGTAATGCAACTGAGAGTATTTTTTCTATAGAGGATGTTTGGATACGACTTACAAGTCGTTAGTGAAATGAATTTCATACCAACCGATATCAATGTATGGATACGATTCATGAAATGAGTTTCATAACAACTGGATATTGCTGTATGAATACAACTTATGCGTCAATCATAAAATGAATTCCATACCCATTATGTATTATTCTGTGGATACGACTTTAGATTCATTCATGAATTTAATTTCATACATAGTGAAAATGCACAGGTTGGACCCCTATAGGGGCCGCCCCTACTAGTAGATACAAATACATGAATAGGGGGCCCGCCCCTGCTAGTAAATATAAATACATGTATACAAGTCATTCATGTTACGTACAAATACATGAATATAAGTTTTGACCCCCCAGATCCTGAATACATGAATACTAGAAATATAAATACATGAATACGAGTTTTGACCCCCCAGATCCTGCATCAACGGGACTACCTGGGTAAATGTTTGTTAAATACGAGACATTCATGAAATGAATTAATCATTGGTATAAAGCTACGTATATGAATTGGTATAAATTTAGGTATATGAGTCACTGGTGAAATGACTTTCACACCCACGTACCTATAGGCAAAACCTTACAACATGTAAATAGTCCCCAATAATTGTGCATTTATACTCATTTTTTGACTAAGTTTTAGGGTGTTTACATACCATGACTAGGGTAAACGCCTTTAATGAAGAATTCAGAAACAAGCAACTAAAATTTGAACAATTTACATAAAAAGGGGCTACAACGTACAAGCCTGTATTGTATACTAGAATTAGACTATTATAGTGCACACAAGTTGTTGTGAGAGCAAAATCACACCACGGATCAAAGCAAATGGGACCCTCAAAAACTTGCACACATGCTCAACCCAGAACGTGGGTTTTGCCAGGGCAAAGAATTCAATTAGGCCAACCCCAAATGGTTAAAGATTGCACTACTAGGCCAATAGAAGTAGGCCAAGATCAATGACAATTACAAGACAACAAAACAAAGCTCACAAGACACCCCCCCAATCAATCGACTCCCGATTAAGATCGCAACATGACAGTGAAAGTCAGCAAAAGACAAGTCACTAAAGACCCCCTTGGCCCCTTTCGTCCAAATTTATCAATCAAACAAAATGAATTTAAACTCTTCAGTTAGGATTTTGTTTTGATAATTCCTATTAGCAACTGATCAACCTATTGTAGACCAAATCCTGCATCAATTTATCAATAAGCCATAGTCAACAGACCACAAAATGACAAATTTACTAATCTTGTGGAGGACCCAATAGCATGGTCCATGACATGATCCTATAGAACTCAACCGAGTTGGACCCTAAATAAGCAAAACATAATATTCCTTAAAACCTTTTCTCACACTAACCCAAAAAATTACCTTTAATCATCATCATTAACCAAATCTCTATTCTCTATATCCAATCCTTCTCCTCCTTTTTTAGCTCCTATTTTCCATCAACTATTATTGTCTTGAAATCTATTGCTGTAATTAGTAGAGAGGTGACCTATGAGGTGTACAACTCTTCCTCCGGTTCATCAAAGCCGAGGCGGAGGCCGGGCTATCGACAACCACAACCGGCGAGCAAACCGGGCTTGACTCGGCCCGGCCCGAAGTCAAACTGCTCCGCTTCTTCTTCACAACTGCAACGGTCTTGAACCACTCCACCAAGCCACCACCACCACCTGATGAACCGGAGCCGGTTTGCTCCGGTTCGAGGACCGAGTCAGGCGTTATTTGACCGTCATCTAGCTCGCTTGAACCGGCCAACGTGAGGTAATTGCATTCCAGAAGGAATTTTGAGAGACCGCCCTCTGTTCTCAGGAGGTGAGTGACCTGAAAAAAAATTGTGAACCCAGATGAGAAAAGGCCGGAATTGAGGTAACCCAGATGGTGAAATTCAAATTGAGAAAAACCCAGATGAGAAAGGCCGGAATTGAGATGACCCAGATGACAAAAAATGTGTTCTTTTGTGATAAAGAATGAACCTTGCAAGAGATGGAGCAGAAGAGAAATGGGGTCTGTAGGCATCTGTTGCAGGTGTTGCAGACGTTGCCAGAGGCTCTGAAAGGGCGAGTTTTTGGCCTCTGATTCAGAAACACCACTTTTGCACCGTTGTTTATGTACGCCTGCACAACACAACAAAACCCAATTCAAAAAACACAGACAAAACGAAATTCAGAATTGAACAAAGGATTAAGGAGCCTCTAGTCCTCTACTCACCTGCACAGAGGAGCAATCCACGAGCTTCTCAGCATCTTCCAAGCGGACAACATCATGGTAAACATATCTTCTTATCTGAAGAAAGGGACAGAAGACAAAAACAAATTAACAAAAGAAATCATTTTTTAACGAATTCTTGGTTTTGTAATTTTGTAGAGTTCACAAGGCCACCCACTTTGAATGACCAATTATGAGAAAAGAACCTGAAGAAGGCGGTGAGAGCGATGGGGGGCCAAACAGTGGGGGCAAATAGCAATGCAACAGTCCAAACACATAATGTTCTTCTCATTCTTCCTCTCTTCCTCATGATCCCAGCACGTTTCAAAGAATTTCTCAGCCATCAGAACCTTCATCCACCTCGGAATTTGAGCGTCAGCTTCCTGCAACAACAAAAAACAAGACCCAAAATTAACATCAACCCAATTGGAATTGAGAACAAATCAGACCCAAGAGACAAGGAAGAAAAACACAGTGGAGTGAGCTGAATTTTGAGACCCACCATGGTTGGAATGGAAGTCTCTGTTTTGAAAAGTTTAGAGAATTTGGGGGACTATGAAGAGGACAGACAGTACTGATAATAGGAGGAACGGCGCCTGGTTTGCTGATGGCTACTTTGGCCTCCTATATAACTCGCAATGAGAAGAAAGAAGGAGAAATAGGAAAAGAGATAAATCTTGAAAAAAAAAAGGAGTGATTTTTTTAATGTAAAATTTTGTGGGTAGGCAGCACTGCAAAAAAAGAAATCAAATTGGGGGCGTTTGTAGGCTTGTCGAGTAGGGTGTATACAGTGAAACAGATTGTGGGTAGTGGAAAGATCTTGGTTTTTATTTCATTTTTGATGAATAGTAGCATGCCAGAGCAACGAAAAGGCAGAGTCTTTTTATGCTGGTTTAAGTAAATGTGAGTATTTTCTTGTGTGTAGGTGAGACTTGAAACCGGTGTTTAATGCATTAGTCCGATTAGTAAGGATTGTAAATCACAGGGTTAATTGGCCATTGTATGATGTATAATACAACAAATTAATGAAGTGAAATGGATGGATGAAGAGAAATAAATGGGGCAAATGGGAAAAAGGGGCACGTTCCTGAACCCTGCAAAAAGAAGGAGGTGGTTTGGTATTGTACGTGTGATGAGGGTGGGTGTGAAAATGAAGTGGAAGGACACAGAGTTGCTACGATACAAAATTGCAAAAAACAATCCAATGAATCGATGGACATGACAATTAAGCTGAGGCCTCTGTTACACTTATCCTACGCCTCCACTTTTGCCACTATTTGACATTTATCTCCTCTGCTAGGCCTACTACTACTACTACTACCCGTACAGATTGTTTAGTTTCATTTTTTCATGCCAAGCCAAAGTTTTTTTGTTTTTTTTTTGTCAAAAAAGGATGGTTTTTAGGCTTATTAAAAAAATTACTCTCTCTGTCTCATATTGTTTGTCCCCCTTCCTTTGTAATTTATGAAGGAAAATTGACAAACAATATGAGATAGAGAAAGAGTTTAAAACAGATAACAAATTGATAGAAAAAGTGATTAAGTAATAAAGATGATGAGAACATTGGATATGAGGCTAATGAGAGTAATATATGAGATTAAATAAGGGTGATTTTGTATTTTTATAAAGAAAATTGATAAAGTTGGTGAAAAAGTTAGATGATGGGGTAATATATGAGATTAGATAGGGGTAATTTTGTATTTTTATAGAGAAAAAGTGATAAAGTTAGTGGAAAACATCGGTCATTAGAGCATGTGCAATGAAGATGAATCAACCTACTCTTAACGCACTTTTTTGACAAAGAGGACATCCTCTTTATTGTAGTCTTTATAAAAAGGATCCTCTCGAACAATCTTCCTTCTGATTACTCACATTGGCTCTTGTGCCAAAGAGGAAACGACTTCAGATTATATGTTGACATATGTCCATCTAAATATTCACTCATCTTATTTATTTCACTTCAATTTACACTTAATAATTTTCTAACTAAAAATTAAATCACAACAACAACAACAACAACAACATATACCCAGGGAATCCCGCAAAAGCAAGATCTGGTGGGTCAGGACGGGGGCATTCCAGACCTAGATGAAATGCGCCCAATACAATCCAAAGGACACAGACCGGAACACAAAATTAGTTAGTGTTTATAAATTTTTTTGTCTATAAAAAGAGTGCAAATTTACCTTATTTTTACACAATTCATTTATTTTTCTCTTATTGTTCCATAGATCATAATGTCTATAATAAATGTTATTTTTATTTTACACCTTTTAATACTTTAGAATATTACTTGAAGATATGTTTATATAAATCAAGTTTTATGTCTCCATAGTAATTCTTTTTTTATATTGTCATAATTCTTTCGTAGATACTAAATTAGTTAAATAAATATAATTTGAGGAACTAAGTTAATAGAATCAAGTAATTATATCAAACATATAATGAGTATATATATTTGTAAGTAAGAGAAGGTGAAAATGAATTGAGGATTCTCTTTGCTCTGGGGGTAAATAGAGTAAGAGGAAACGAAAGAGGGAAGTGGTGTGTCAACTAGATAGAAAGAGAGAGAAATTTAAGAAAGGATTCAACATCTTCACCATTGCACATGCTCTTATGTTCCCTTGAGGTGTTGTAGAGTGTCATCTTTTCTCTTACCTATAAAAAAACATCTGTCATTGCTCTTGGTAAAATGAGAAACTAATATCCATTATTCTTTATCTTTTGTAAAAATATGATTTGTCACACCTAAGAGGGGTAAATTATGTGGTAGAAAAATTGCATCATTTGCCAACATATTCAGGGTGGATTTTGTTTGGAAGATTTTTATTGTCATCCTTGAGGATGTTATAGGTTGGGATAATAGTTAATTCGTACATACTACTCAACCTAGAAGAAACAAAACTAGATCTTGAGCTCAGGGTTTGCCATCAAAGATGGATATCAAGCATGTTATAATTAACGCCTATGGTTGTGTATATATGTAAGGACTTGTTGAAAGCGAAAGAGAGCTAGAATCAACCATCTTTGTTGGCCTCATAAAATCAAGCCCAAAACCAAGTGAAGAGAAGTCCATCAGCAGCAACGGTGTAACATTCGAATTAACCTCCCAAAAAGGAAGGAGATAATCTCGGGCATTTATAACAAATATCCTAAATAGTTATGAAGTAAGAGGCAAGATCTCCGGGATTTATTCAGCCTTGGATTAACGGTCAAATTGATGGGATCGACGGCCGGAAATCTCGCCCATATCAACGATGATATCGGGCACATTAAACACAAAAGCTCAAATGGTAAGTCACCATAAAGTCAGAGGCGAGATCTTAGGATTGACTCATTGATTGTCAACGGCTAATTTGGGCAAGTCAGCATATAAAAGGAAGGAAGAAGGGAGAAGAGAGAGGACAATTCTCTTCAAACCCAAAAACACTCCCAAATTCATATGTTTTAGCTATTTTTTTTGTTCTAAGGAGAAAGACGATCTTTTGTAACAATCCAAGAGCTCATATATATATATATATACACGAGCAATACAGACGATCCTAAGCATTCTTCGTGTTTCCTTACATTTGTTCAATTTATGCTTGCTATTTCTTCTCGATTTACACCTTATTCGTAACTTGTAACGTGTTGTGACGACTTTGTGTCTATGATTCCCTCAATATAGCGGATAACGCGTTTACGCGGTTAATTCGCCCAAAACAATTGGCGCCCACCATGGGGCCCTAGCTAAAAAAAAAGTCACGCCGGAGCAAGTTACAAAATCTTCACCAACATGGACGCAACTCTTAGCCAAACGGGAGCTTTGTCACATGACACTATTTACGCGTAGATTAAAGAAATAAAAAAAAATTGTGTAAAAAAAGGTTCATGAGTGAAAGGATGAAAGATAAATAAAGGAGAAAAAAGATAAGGGGCTCCTACACTTCATTTGAAAAAGTACCTTTTCCAAAAAAATACTCTCTTAGAGCATCCACTATGGAGATATGGGGTAAATTTCTTAACTTAAAAAGAAAAAGAACAATTAATTAAAAGTCAGAGATTTGTCAGGAGAAATCTCTTATATGTCAGTTGAAATTTCTTGCAAAAGAGTAAAAAGATGAGAGAGAATTAACATTTCTTCTGTAAAAGCTGATTTTGGTCAGATTTTTTTGTTTTTATCTTTTTATTTTCAAGTTAAGAAATTTGTATATACTCTCTCCATTGTGGATGCTCTTAGTCCCTATTTGTTTGTCCTAATAAAGCACTATTTTTGTGGTTATTAAGGAAAGAATAAAGTTGTATTGTGAGAAGAGAAGGGTACATAATGTGGGTAAAAGTTGAATTTAGATGGGGGTTAGTTTTGTAATTTTATATGTATAAAAAGTTGAAAGGAGATAAAATAGAAGGAAAAGAATGGGGGTAAAAAGTGAGATTGAATGAGGGTAGTATTGTAAGAAATTATTGACATTTTGGGATGACGAAAATGAAAAGAGGACAAACATAAGGCCACCATAATGGGGTTTTTTAAATTATTTTAATATTTAAGCTCTTCCAAATACTGAATTGGGCTTTAAAACCCAAACTTCAGCCTTCAATTAAGAGGCCAACTAAAACTCATTTCAAGCCAAACTTCAACCTCCAATTTTGTACCCAATAAAGTTACATGTACCCATGGCACAATGTTATCCCTCTGATCCAATCCAACGGCTAGCTATTTTCACTTTTGTTGTTTAAAAAATGTTTTGGGATTATTTTAACAATAAGACATTTTAATATTTTCAAAAATAAATTTTTTGTATTTTGGTTTTGTTTTTATCTATACATAGACACCTATTTTATATATATGTTTTGGTTTAAAAAAACTAATAGACATATATATAACTTAATATTAAAGATAATTAATATACTTAATCATAAAAAATATTAGTTGTACACATTTTAGTAATAAATTAACATTTTTTAAGTATTATGAAAATAAATAAGCGTATTTGAAGTACTTAAAAAAATAAACAAACACAAATGTGAGTTTTTGTTTGTTTGTTTGTTTGTTTCACGTGTTGTTGTCGCAATATTTTATCCATTTGTTTCAACTTTCAATGTATTCCCATGTTTTTAATTCAAAGTGAAATAGAATATGTCGTTTGTCGTTTCTATTATTATAAACATCATACTTTAATTAAGTAAATTACTCATATATTTCAAATCAATATAATTGAATATTTAAATTGAGTATAAACATCATACTTTAATTAAGTAAATTAATTAAGTAAACATCATACTTTAATATGTCGTTTGTCGTTTCTATTATTATAAACATCATACCGTATTATTAAATAATAAAAAGAATCAAATAATGGAATAAAATAAATAAGATAAAAATAATATAAAGATTGTGGGTTTTAAAGAATAAAGTGGGGATTTGGGTTGTGAGAATAAAGTAGAAATGAGATTTTAAATGAGGTGGGAAGTGAGCAAATTGATTTGAGGGGATTAAAAATCCGTTTTTGGGCTCACCATTGTGGATGGCCTAAAGAGACGAAAGGAGTAGTTTTCATTTTGCAAAAAAGAAAGAGAATGACACTAATTCAAGACAAAAAATGGATATTTTTTTGAAAAATCAGTACTTTTTTGGACAAACTATAGCAATTAGCAAGTCCAAAGTCTTATTGTAAAAAAGTTGATAGATGTAAAAAGTTGATGTTTTAAAGGATGAAAGAGAAGTAAAGAAGATGAAAAGTTGAAAAATGATGTAAAAAGTGATAAAGTGTGAATGTGAAAAGTGATAAAGTAGTGGATTAAAAAGAAAAAAGGGGGAAATACGATAAACATTTCGGGACGAAAAAACGCCATAAGACAAATATTAAAGGACGGATGAAGTATCATTCACTACATAAATTAAGTACGGGGAAAGTAACCAACTAGTCAAAATACTACATTGATCTTACCTATAAATTATAAACAACTAACAATATTATAAAAATAGGTAATTATATTTTTTTGAGAAATTATGATATATTCATCTATGTGGCCAATTTTTAAAATAGAGAAAATAAACTATATATCATCAAATTTATAATTAAGAAATAAAAAAACTAATTAACATATTAATTAAGAAATGATTTTTTTGACTATTTGACAAGAATTAAAAAAATAAGTTGTTTACAGTCAAAATTTTACTTAAGAAGCAAAAGAGTAATTAACATTTTAATTAAGAAATGAAAGATTTTGACTATTTAATAAGAATATCTATTGACCAATATATAATTATGACTTATATATACATAGATCGAATGATTTATCATAACCATTCCAGATTTGATGTATTAATCTCGAGCGTAATACAATTTGAAAAAGAGGGTAATTGGCACACATATTTTCTAATGTAACGGGATTTACCGTAATCAATATTTTTTTTCCCGTTTGCTCAAAAAAAAAAATTTTTTTTTTCCCGAACCCGTACATTTTACTTATATTATAAATTGGTAATGTTTTCACTTAGAACCTCACACTCCAGTACTTGACTGGTCGCCCATTTGATCAACTCATTGGGCCAAGTTTCCTAGCCCATTACTCTACTTTCAAATTAAAGGGAGAGCCCAACATTTCCTGACCCAGAAGTTGACTTATAACGTGTCTTACATTTTCTCATGCATACGTCGGGAAAGGGATTTTTATTGGTGACATTTTGTTTTAGGAGATGACAAGTACATGCCTTTGGACTTTTATGTTTGTTGGTTTAGGAATATGATGCAAATGAATTTGGCTTATGCGAGATTTTTACAAGTCACAAACAACGATATTTTGTTTTATGGCTGAGCTAATTAGTTTTATATATGTGATTTTCACGCGTAGAAATGACGTTAGTGGTGGAGACGATGAGTTAGATGATTTCCCCATTGACAAATGCGAGCCAAACACCACTTAATGAATAATTAGAGGTTAAAATCCATCCATTATCTTAAGTTTTTGGGTTGAAAGGTAAAATTCCTACTCCCTCCGTTTCACAATAATTGTCGTTTTATCTCTCAACACAGTTTTTAAGAAAAGCAATCATTCACTTTAAAACTTACAACTTTTTCTTAACTTACCACTCATTACATTTTTTTGGCCAATGAATGAACAACTTTAGTCAACAAATACACATTCCAATAAAAATTATCATTATTACCCCTAATAAATCACTTTAAAAACCTAAAACGACACATATCATGAAACAAATTTTAAGTGCTAAAACGACACTTATTGTGAAACGGAGGGAGTAGTAAATATATCCCAATTGTTGAGTTTATAAGAAAGTACTCAAACATGGTTTTTTTTTATTAAATAAGAAAGGGAGCAGTTATCCTTTTCTTATTTTGATAAGTAGTTCGAGTTACCAATATTCTAATGGAAAAATGAATTTGGACTTAGCCTTCAAAGAGTTTGAGATGCAAACCGACTACTTATATAAAACCAAATGAATTTGGACTTTATGTATTTGGATACGCATGTAATGTGTGATGTATAATATTATTAAAATTCGGCTGAAAGGCAAGTGCTGTTGAGAGTACATGTTATGTACGTAAATGTACCTGACCAGAAACCATGCACACAAAGTGCCAGTGGAACGTTCAAATAATGAGTGGATTAATTAAACAATTTTGGTATCACTTTTTTTTGATGGAATGGTATCACTTTTTATTACGTTAATTAGATGTATGATTGTTTTTACTTAGGTCAAGTGGTTGAATTGATACTTTTATTGGCAGCCAATGGCAGGTAATGATATTGTAGGCATATAAAGTTTGGATTGAGTTTATGTCGGAGATTAATTAAGGAAGTAATGTGATTGAAAATCATAGTTGATTTTTTTTTGGTCGAAGAAAATCATAGTTGGTTCAAAAGAAGTCAAGGTGTAGTTTCACAGCTCAATCTATGTACCTTTGTATTTTTTGTATGTAATTCCTTCTTTTTTTAGGGGGGTTGTTATATATATTGTGATTAAAAATATAATACTGATTTTGGTTGAATGAAATTCATTTTATTCAATTTTTGCTTTCGTTCTTCTGATATCCCTTATCATTTTTAAGGATTAAATTGATTTGTTTTTGAATCAAATAGAAAGTCCTAAAGAAGTCATTGATGTAGGTGGGTTCGAACTCCTTTTCAATGAGTATGGATCAATGTTATCACTTGCCAGTTAGACTAGTGAGGTTTGATATATATGGATGACTGCTTGTGAAAATACTAATTACTTTGGAGTAATTTTTTAATTGTCTCTTTTCTTTGTTTAGAAAGTAGACGATTAAGAGTTGAAATGGAGACCAAATGGGGGAGAATGATACTTATTTGAGGATCGACCGAATCAAGAAGGTGATGCAGTGCTAGGCAATTGAGATTCGAGACCAAATGGGGGACAACGTTACAGAGCCTTGCACACTTGGGTGTCGGACTAGGCAGTCACCGAGTAGGAGGTCAGACGTACACCGAGACATAACACCATATCTCCATGCGTCGCTTTAAGCTTCATTTGGTGTGCTATTCTATTAGTGAAATCCTTGATTGATCGATTTTTCTTTCCTTAATTAGATTGAAACTTTAAGAGGTAACTTGTACTCTTACTAATTCAAACCCTTTATGGTTCTTTGCGTCTAATCAATCCAAGCGCTCTAGCTTATCACAAAATTTATCATATAATTGAGTCTTTTCATCGTGTGTGTGTGTTCAAGGAATGAGAGGAAGATCCGGTCATTCTTCGATCAAATGGAAATGAAACTTCTCAAGAACCTTTGAAGATCGTTAATTATAAAGAAGACAAAATACAAGAACGGTTATTCTAATGGCATGGCATACGATAAGTTTATCAATTTTTAAATCAAAATCCTAAAAGGAAATCTATAAATCCGTCGAAAAAAACACTAAAAGTTAAAACAATAAATCTTTCAAAATTAAGTTGCTTATCCTATAACATGAGGACCGGTTAGAAAGTCCCATACAATAATTTACATGCGACGACGTCACGATGGTAATCTATCATAAAGTAAAATGCAATCCATGTTATTGCAAGTTCTAAGGTAATTAATTTTCGTTTCTCATTACTAAATACTGTGACTCACTATATGTTGCGATCATGTTGGAGAGATATACTATATGTGTCTAATTTCTTTCTAAGCTTAAAGTAGTAATGATATTCTGCCTAACTATTTTTGGGGACAATACTTCACTATTTTTATTTATTTATTTGCGGATAATGACGTTTTCATATTGGAAAATAAAACGGGAGAAGGAAGTGCGAACCAACTCAAAACTTCAATTCTGCTTAATAAAAAGCAAGATAATAGAGACAAAAAATTAAAAGGAAGAAAAGTACTAATCAAACACTACATAAATATGTGAGCATCTAAATACGAGTTTTAATCGGCCAGATTTGGAATGTAGTTCCCTTTAATATTTTTCCTAACCCTAGAGACTTTAAACGAACAAAGTTAAGTTTAAATCTGATTGTGATTTGTTTTTTCTAAAATCAGCTTTAAATTTCATGAAACGTTTAATTTACGAGTAGAATTCATTGAAAACCCCTTAGGTTTGTGTAGTTATACAACAAAGAGACAACGTACTTTAAGGGTCCGGATCCGGTAGGAATGATTATTATGGTAGGAAATAGGAATGAATCATAGCCATTGGATGAGGAGAGATCAAGGGTTCAAGAAAAAAAAGGGAAAAAAAACGGCACGGGCTTATTTTTCGGAAAACGGCATGGGCGTCCAGATTTGTGCAACCGTATGGCCTATTTGTGCAACCGTATTTGTGCAACTCTATGGCCGATTTGTGCAACCATATTTGTGCAACTCTATTGCTTATTTGTGCAACTCTATGATCAATTTTGCATTCATGTCATATTTTATAGTAGTCGAAGTTCGTATAGTTTGTTTCGCTTTGGCAATTTGTGCAAGTCTATTGCCAATGTGTTGAATTCTATGGTCAATTTATTCATCAATATTTGTGCAACTCAATGGTCAAATTTGTGCAACTCAATGGTCAAGTTTGTCCAACTCAATGGTCAATTTGTTCATTCATATTTGTTCAACTCTATTGCCAATGTGTTGAACTCTATGGTCAATTTGTTCATCAATATTTGTGCAACTCAATGGTCAAATTTGTACAACTCAATGGTCAAGTTTGTGCAACTCAATGGTCAATTTGTTCATTCATATTTGTTCAACTCTATTGCCAATGTGTTGAATTCTATGGTCAATTTGTTCATCAATATCTGTGCAACTCAATGGTCAAATTTGTGCAACTCAATGGTCAAATTTGTACAACTCTATGGTCAATTTGTTCATTCATATTTGTTCAACTCTATTGCTAATGTGTTGAACTCTATGGTCAATTTGTTCATCAATATTTGTGCAACTCAATGGTCAAATTTGTGCAACTCAATGGTAAAATTTGTACAGCTCTATAGTCAATTTATTTGCGTGGAGCAACATCCATGTGAAAGTTTGTATAGCTGGATCCGGCCACTTGATTGAGCATGTGTACCATGAGGCTACGCTTCAATTTACCACACACGTTTTAGATCCATCTTGTAGCAAATGCATATGATCATTCAAGGGCAATAAACAAATGAACAACTCTCAATCCAGATTAATTAAACAAACAACTATTACATGTAAGTGAAGTGCACATTCATTAATCAAAGAGCCAACCTGCCTAATGCAACGTGGATACGGTCCAACACAGCATTCATGGAAACCAGTATCCCACTCCATACTTCAAAGTCTTTTAACCAACAGCTAAAGGCAAAATATCAAAATCCTTTCTCGTACTCAATGATTCTACATGTACAAACGACTCAGAAAGTTGCTGGCAATAAGCTTAATCTTATTGCCACTACCACGAGCAATGCCAAGGCTGTCCTTATTGATTAGTATTTCACAGACTTAAACCAGCAGAGTTCCTTATTGATTAGTATTTCACAAACTTAAACCAGCAGAGTTCATCACACAGACATCATATAGATTGCAAACCGAATCGGCATCAACAATCAAACGACACGACCAACAACAGGATACTTAGCTTCGAATTTTGTCTCCCAATCGGCAAGAACGCCGAGCTCCTTGTCAGAGAGGCCGTCCAGAGAGGAGCAAACATCTTCATCATTCTTGCTCATCTTAGCCAGAGCACGGTTGGCGTCCTTGCCGGCGAACATGGCGTAGTCGCCACCAGGACCATAGAAGCCTTTTCCAGTGGTGACGTCGAACACCTGGCCTTTCAGCGCCACGTAAATCGGCTTCGACGGATCGGTTTCGTTGTACTGGCTCAATTGTGCACCTGTGAACTCCATTTCAGACTCTACAAAACATGAGAGAAGACGGAAACGAGTTCAATTAAGGCTAGAAATCTGCGTTTTACAGTAAAAAGAACGAATTCCTAGTACAATTGAGAAAACGATGAGCTCAAACTGATCGAACTTGAATCCATCGATAAGAATTCAGCTGTGAACTCCATTAGAAACCTCTAGAAAACATGAGAGAAGTCGAGCCTCAAACCTCTAGAAAACATGAGAGAATCCATCGATTTCTTCTCCGAATTCGGCCATCCCATCCCCGAGAGCGAGAATCGGACCGAATTCGCTCTCGACATCATCAGAGAGCTCGAGATCTCTGCCGGCGGGACCAAATCGCTCGCCGAGTTCGTCGGCGTCGTCGGCGGCGGCTTGAGTTTCACCACCGCCACAGCCTCCGGATCCGAGCTCCGCAGGTGGATCTTCCGAAATAGGTCTTCCACGGCCTGGATCTAGATGCCGGAGATCGAGCCGAGGCGAGCGGAGGAGAAGATCTGAGCCGTACACGTCTTCCGGAGCGAGCGCCATCGCGGACTGTAGGCGGAGGTGACGAGGCTCGGAGATCTCGCCGGCGAGGAGGCGGGGGCGGACGGGGACGAGAACGAAGGGGCCGAGGGAGAGGGGGAGGCGATGGAGCCATTGGAGGTGAGCCATTGGACGGGGACGAGAGAACGAATTAGGTCTGAAAATTTATTTTTATTTTTATTTTTTAGGTGAAACGGATTAATCTGAGTCATTGGATGTGTTAAATCAAACGCCCACAATTCATTCCTATTTCCTACTGTAAGAGTCTTTCTTACCTGACTACTTTAATATTGAAAAGTTAGGAATATTGTATCAACACACGTTACACACACGCACAAATCAACGTCACGAGATATTACAAACATGCAAGAACAAAGATATCATTTTCAAAAGCTGTTTACCACTACTAAAACACCATAAGCTTCAATTTCTTTACGTACCCAAATTGAATGTGGAGCCCATGCCCATGGGCGGCAGGCCCCACAAAAATCCCATAGATTTGGTTTATGGCTAACGACCAGCTAACCATGAGTTATGAATATTCAATCAGACATTGATACGTGTAAGTAAACTATTTGTGCACGTGGAAAGGGCCCCACTATCTATACTGTACATTAGTGCGAAAAATTGGCCGTACTGTACGAGTCAGCGGAGTATTAAAATACTCCGGAGTACTTGGTCAAAATCATACGTTTATTATATCCAACCAAAAACAAATTATACATTTACTGATTTTCAACCAAAAAAAATTATACAGATTAATTTACACATTGTGCGTATTACGGAGTACGTAGTATTATATACGTGGTATAATTCATATTTTCTCGGAGATAAAAACAGATTTTATAAACAAATCCAAAATTTAGTTGATGTATAGTTTCTATACTGCATCTAGCTATTACACCATGATTATCTTAAAAAATAAAAGACGTGACTATACAAAAATGTTTATAAACTAAAGTCTAAAACTTCACTACAACTTTACCAAAACGATTTAGACAGAAATTACAATATCCGATCCCTAGTCGGTCTTTCCATAAAAAAAATATATCCCTAACCAGTCGTGTGACTTGTGTTTATGGATAATTTGCCTATGATATTAAATTTTACGGGTATTTTTAAAATTTTACTCACCACAATCCAAACTCATTGGTTTTGTTTTATCATTATTTTTTTAATATTTTTTTAATGGGAATTTATACTATCTCTAACAACATTTTTCTAGATGTTTTCTATTAAATCACTTAAATGTTTAGGTTGCCATATTTTATTGGACGAATTGGGTAAGTGGCTCGTTAGGGCCACTTTTGGAGGTGTTTAGGCGGCTCCAAAAATAAATTAGCTATGGGGCAGGTTTTCCGAAAATGCCCCTGGGCAAAAAAAAAATTACAACCATGCCACCGCATCCCAACTCACACCCCCTGTCACACCTGTCACACAAAAAACGACCTGTCATACAAAAAAAAAAATTTTACACCCATTCCACCGCATCTCACCTCACACCCCCTGTCACACAAAACCTGTCATACAAAACCTGCCATACGAACAAAAAACGACCTGTCATACAAAACCCCCAATTTTCGTTCATTATCCACATACAAAAGGCTTGTCACCACAAAACCTGTCACACAAAGCCTATGTGGGATTTGAACCCACATTACCGTGCATTTAGCACGTTGCTCTATCATTTGAGCTAATAGGCTATGATTATAATTACTATATAAACAAAACCAAATTTGTCACACACAAAATCCATAAGAAAACCCCCTGTCATACACAAAAAACAGACCAAAAACCCTGTCACACAAAAAAAACTCATAACAAAACCCCCTGTCATACACAAAAAACGAGCTGTCACACACAAAACCCATAACAAAAGCCCTGTCACGCACAAAACTCATAACAAAAACCTGTCACACACACAAACTTATAAACACAAAATCTGTCATACGAACAAAAATCGAGTTGACACACAAAACCCATAACAAAAGCACTGTCATACACAAAACTCATAACAAAACCTTGTCACACACAAAACTCATAAAAAAAACATGTCACCACTAAAACTCATAAACACAAAAGCTGTCACACGAGTAAAACAATCTGTCACACACAAAAACCATAACTAAAAACTTGTCACACACACAAACCTTGTCATACGAACAAAAACTCAACTGTCACACAAAAAAACAGACCAAAAACCCTGTCACACACATCTGCCACACAAAACCCATAACATAAAACTTGTCACACACAAAAAACATACCAAAAACCCTGTCATACATAGACCCTATAACAAAAAACCTGTCACACACACGCTACCCATAACAAAACCCCCTGTCATACACAAAAAAACAGACCAAAAACCATGTCATACACAAAAAAACAGACTAAAAACCGTGTCACACAAGTCTGCCACACAAAACCCATAACATAATACTTGTCACACACAAAAAACATACCAAAAACCTGTCATACATGAAACCTATAACAAAAACATTGTCACATACACATAACCAATAACAAAAACCCCTGCCATACACAAAAAACAGACCAAAATCGTTGTCACACAAAAAAAACTCATAACAAAACCCCCTGTCATACACAAAAAACGAGCTGTCACACACAAAACCCATAACAAAAGCCCTGTCACACACAAAACTCATAGCAAAAACCTGTCACACACGCAAACCTATAAACACAAAACCTGTCATACGAACAAAAAACGAGTTGTCACACACAAAACCCATAACAAAAGCACTGTCATACACACACAACCTATATCAAAACCCTTGTCACACGAAAAATAGGCTAAAAACCGTGTCACACAAAACTCTTGTCACACACACAACCCATAACGAAGCGATTTGCTTGCTTACCGCGGTGGTGGACGGTGGAACGACGGTAGAAGGGCGGTGTCAACGCTCACTTTTCTAGATCTAGGGTTTCTAGATCTAGATCTAGAAATTGTAGATCTAGCCTAGATCTATCCCACCAACGCCGGCCACCTTGGTTGATTCCCACCGACACCGCAGCCCCGTCGTCGTCTCTAGGCGTCGTCGACCGACACCGCTGTCCGTCGTCGTCTCTGGCCGTCGTCGCCGCCGCCAACCGGATCTAGATGAAAAAAACAAGAGGGGGAGAGGGGGGAGCCGCCACCGCTCGCCGCTACTCTTTGGTGGCCGTCGTCGCCGTCTAATCGATCTGGGGGAAGAAAACAAGATGGAGAGAGGGGAGAGAAGAGAGGGAGGGAGAGAGTGAAATGGAGGAAGAGAGAGAAGAGAATGAAGAAAGAGAGTAGGTATTTTTTTTGGGGCTTTTATAGTGCAAAAATAGGCCTCACAGTGAATTTATTTTTGGAGGAGGCTAGAGGCTGAATGAATGTGGAGTGGGCGGCTTCGCCGCCCACTACACATTTTAATACCCACTAACCCCTTCCAAAAATTAATTTAGTTTGTAGCCCCTTCCTTTAATATAAAACACCCATTTCCTATTTTTTTCCTCTCTCTCTCTCCCTCTTTCTCTACTCTCTATTCTCTCTCTCTCCCTCTTTCTCTACTCTCTCTACTCTCTCTTTTGTTCATCCTCCCGATCCAATCGGTGACGGCGGCGCGACGACCACCGGTGACGGCGACGACGGCCAGCAAGGTGAGGCGGCGACGAGCGTTGGTTGTAAGCGAGTGGGTTGACCGGGGGTTCCGACGGCAACGAACGGTGGCGGCGAGCGAAGTGGTTCATCAAGGCTTCCGACGACGACAACCGGTGGCGACAAGTGAGGTAAGCATCTCGGTAGACATAGATCTAGATCTAGGATTTCTAGATCTAGATCTAGAAATTGTAGATCTAGATCTAGAAACCCTAGATCTAGCTCTAGAAACCCTAGATCTAGAAAAGCTTTTTGTTATGAGTTTGTGTTTATGGGTTATGGGATTTAGTGTAATAGGTTTTGTGTTTATGGGTTTTAGTGGTGATAAGCCTTTTGTTACGGATTTTCTGTGTGACAGCTTGTTTTTGGTTCGTAAGACAGGTTTTTGTTCTAGGTTTTGTGTGTGACAGGATTGTTTTTATGGGTTTTGTGTGTGACAGCTCGTTTTTTTGTGTATGACAAGGGGTTTTGTTATGAGTTTTTTTGTGTGACAAGATTTTTGTGTGTGACACGGTTTTTAGTCTATTTTTTGTGTGACAAGGGTTTTGATATAGGTTGTGTGTGTGTGACAAGTTTATTGTTATAGGTTTTATGTGTGACAGGGTTTTGTTATGAGTTTTGTGTATGACAGTGCTTTTGTTATGGGTTTTGTGTGTGACAACTCGTTTTTTGTTCGTATGACAGGTTTTGTGTTTATAGGTTTGTGTGTGTGACAGGTTTTTGTTATGAGTTTTGTGTGTGACAGGACTTTTGTTATGGGTTTTGTGTGTGACAGCTTGGGTTTTGTGTATGACAGGGGGTTTTGTTATGTTTTTTTGTGTGACAAGGATTTTGGTCTGTTTTTTGTGTATGACAGGGGGTTTTGTTATTGGTTATGTATATGTGACAATGGTTTTGTTATAGGTTTCATGTATGACAGGTTTTTGGTATGTTTTTTGTGTGTGACAAGTATTATGTTATGGGTTTTGTGTGGCTGGCTTGTGTGACAGGGTTTTTAGTCTGTTTTTTGTGTATGACAGGGTTTTTGGTCTGTTTTTTTGTGTATGACAGGGGGTTTTGCTATGGGTTGCGTGTGTGTGACAGGTTTTTTGTTATAGGTTTTATGTATGACAGGGTTTTTGGTATGTTTTCTGTGTGTGACAAGTTTTATGTTATGGGTTTTGTGTGGCAGGCGTGTGTGACAGGGTTTTTGGTCTGTTTTTTTGTGTGACAGTTGAGTTTTTGTTCGTATGACAGGGTTTGTGTTAATAGGTTTGTGTGTGTGACAGGTTTTTTGTTATGATTTTTGTGTGTGACAGATTGTTTTACTCGTGTGACAGCTTTTGTGTTTATGGGTTTTAGTGGTGATATGTTTTTTGTATGAGTTTTGTGTGTGACAGGGTTTTTCTTATGGATTTTGTGTGTGACAAATTTGGTTTTGTTTATATAGTAATTATAAACATAGCCTATTAGCTCAAATGGTAGAGCAACGTGCTAAATGCACGGTAATGTGGGTTCGAATCCCACATAGGCTTTGTGTGACAGGTTTTGTGGTGACAAGCCTTTTGTATGTGGATAATGAACGAAAATTGGGGGTTTTGTATGACAGATCGTTTTTTGTTCGTATGGCAGGTTTTGAATGACATGGTTTGTGTGACAGGGGGTGTGAGGTGGGATGCGGTGGAATGGGTGTAAAATTTTTTTTTGTATGACAGGTCGTTTTTTGTGTGACAGGTGTGACAGGGGGTGTGAGTTGGGATGCGGTGGCATGGTTGTAATTTTTTTTTTTGCCCAGGGGCATTTTCGGAAAACCGGTCCCATAGCTAATTTATTTTTGGAGCCGCCTAAACGCCTCCAAAAGTGGCCCTAACGGGCCACTTACCCAAATCGTCCATTTTATTTATGGTGAATTGTCAAATTTGTTTGGTGTTCCTAGTTTTTATTTTATAAAAAAACTTATACTCCGTAGTCCGTACCATATAGGCATAAGCATAAAAGTCAAGATCAAAACTTATAGGTAAAACATAAGTTTATACTACTCCCTCTGTTTCAAAAAACATGGCCTTTTAGACAATTTAGGTTGTTTCAAAATACATGACCATTTCATATTTTTTTCCATACTCTTTCCATTTATACCTCTAATAATTAACTTTATCATAATCATTACACTTTTTCATATTTCTTTAAACAAATAATTAACTCTACATTCTATAGGAGTAATATAAGAATAACATTTTTTTCTTAATATATGTGCAATGTCCAAATGATCATGTATTTTGAAACGGAGGGAGTACTAAATTTGATCATAATAACCCGTACATTTGTCCACCAAGATTATCCACGTGTCAACCTTTTGGGACCTCCAAAAAGACACTAAAATTTTATCTCTTTACCTACAACTTCCCATCTCCCACTCTTGCTTGCTTGCTTCCCCTCAAATTTCAATTTGTTTTAGGCCGGTCGAGTGGAGTGGTGGACAATTTCCACTTGCAATTAATGTTAAGACCAATATAAAATACCATTTTCACTCCCCTTCCTCTGTCCTTTACACCTTCCAAAGTACAAACCGGCCATGAGAGGCTTCCGCATCCGAAAACGCTTCTCCGGCCTGATCAACCGGCTCATAAGCCATCGGCGCCGGCGAGCCCACGTCCACCGGCGGCAGATACAAACGTCCATGTTCGCCTGGATTAAAAAAAGGGCGGGTAGCTTCCTGAACCGGAATCGGACAGCTGGATATGCCAGGCTGCAGGAGCGGGGGGAACCGGTCCGGGTGGTCGGGGTGCCGAAGGGCCACCTGGCGGTCCACGTGGGCCAGAAGGAGGAGGAGTGGTGCCAGGTCACCGTCCCCGTCGTCTACTTCAACCACCCGCTGTTCGGGCGCCTGCTCACCCACGCCGAGGAGAAATTCGGATTCGATTATCCGGGTCGGATCACCATCCCTTGCCCCGTCTCCGAATTCCGGAGCGTTACTTCCCGGATTGAGGCTACCGTGCGCAGCCGCACGAGGTGACGTCACCTCATTAATTGGTCCTCATTTTGGGGTTTCGCTATAATTGTGTACCTTAATGAATTGTTATTAGTTTGTTGGTGCCCGTGAATTCGATCCGTCTGTGTGACTGTGTGTGTTGGAATTTTTGGTGGCTGATTTCGATCTAGGGGTGTTCATAAATATCCGATCCGTTCATTCTGATCCGACGATCCGATCTACGAAAATCCAAGTCCAACGGAAAATTATCCGAATCCGGCCCGATCCAAGAAAAATTAATCGGATAATGGACCGGATATGGAATAGAATTTTACCCCAAAAATTCGACGGAACGTGATCCGATCCGATCCGATCCGGTAAAACTATATATTTTCTTAGCATAATGTCATAATTTCGTGTTTTAAACTTAATTTAATTTGAAAAATACATGTCAAATGGTAAACCGGATATCTGATACATCCGATCCGAGATAAATAGACGGATATCCGATTATATCCGAATCGGATACGAATAGCACTTTTGAAAATTTTTATCCGGTAATATCTGATCCGTTTAGACTAAACGGATCGGATATCCGACCATAAAGGCATAAACACCCCTATTTCGATCAGTAACTTGCAAAAACATTAGTGTAGTTTGTTTTGGTATCTCACACATTTCTGGTAGGTTGGTCAACCGTAACGTATATACATGCCACGTATATACTGAGATCCATATGATTCATTAAATGTGCTAAATAGTTCCAAGTTTTAATACTTGGGCACCTTGAGATCAGGATTAAGAAGGGATCGATCGGACACGTGTGCCATTAGTCATGCATTAATTTAGACTATAGCTAACACTAACATGTTGTAGGTCAGCCTGGCTATCAAAACCGTACACGTACGTACCGTACTAGATGCAAAGTAAAGTTGACCGGTTCTTAACTTTGTACTGTGTTTCATATCGTGATCAAGTTTATACTAGTATGTTATAAAGATTTAGTATTATGGTATATGGAAAACGTCGGAATTATAAATGGCTTTTAAGTTCATCAGGAGACGCTCTTAATTTCTTGACTAATTCAGTGATTGTATTAATAATGCTGGCATTGGAATGGAAGAGCCATATACTTTCTTGGGTCGAAGCTCCTTTTGGATGTTATTCAAGACTAAAATAGGCTAGTTACAATGATATCCAAGAAAAGTCCTACACGTAATATCGCCCAAAGAACTCACAAGCGTGTCAACAAGCAAGCAAATGCAAACCTAGATAAAAACAATATGCGAGGAGTTGAGGACAATGTTTGCTTTCCTGGAGACATGAGTGGTTCGGACTTCGTACATTCCAAGCAAGGACAGTGAGAAATAGAACTGTCTGGCGTTTGCTGGTGTAAGTATTTTTGGACTGTCAAAGGAGAAAAATTGTGGACAATTTGAGGATTGCAAATTTGGAATGGAAAGGTGAGACTTGATGGTGGTGAGCACAGACAAATAAATACTGATGACATATTCTTGTAACTTTGTCATTTATGGACCCATAGCCCAGCCCAAAGCCGCTCTTGTCCAACAAATCAAGCATTCTGACCTACGCAATTCCTTTGCACCATTGTTCACACTTCACAGCATCCCCATGAGTTTTTATACTGTTTAGCACTCGCGTAAACAAAGTCCGCTGTTCAGTGCTCCTTACACACGATTATGATTCCTGAACACCAAGTTCATCCATCGCTAAGTTCTTGTAGCATGTTCCTCCTACCTCGTGCCCGATTCCCATCCTCGTCCCCGGTCACCGCAACTCCACTGCTCTATGCCTGAGGAGTCTCAATCATCAGGTGAGTCGCTGAGTCCCCAGCCTGCTGACCAATCTTTGCCGTGACATGAGTCTCCAATCCCGAACCGCTGACTAATCTGACACTCTCCTTCGATGTATCAACTACCTAAAAGTAACCTCATTAAATGATAGTATTATGCAAGTCCAAATTACAGTGTCACAACAACCAGAATGATTCATACATACCAAACTCCTTTTTTTATTGTTCAATCAAAGATAGTGCTCAACTTCTCGTAACATCTATTAGCTTGGTCACCATCATTCAACGTATATAGTAAATAGGTAGTTTCTTTCTGATCACCATGGAACCTTACAAAAAACATATCCATGGACATCATTCACTTTTTTCATCCTCATCCTCGTCGTCCTCCTCCTCCTCGCTCTCATCTTCGACATGCAGCCGATTCAAATTACGTTCAAGAGGCGGGAGCCCATCATCCGAGTCAGAGTTCTCATCATCCCCAGTGTGCTCTTCTTCCTTCTCATTCACGCCTGCTGATGGAGCCGCCCTTTGCTCGGCCAACCAAGAGTTCTGAACCGAAATAATACCAGCACTGTCTTCACACTTTGAATAGGCCTTCAGAAGCTCCTTATTGAGTGACAAAAAAGCATGCCCCCACTTAAACTTACTCAGCAGCAATTCTCCAGTTTCCTCTTCACCACATATAATCAAAGCAGCCGACAACGCCTCCACACAGGACAACTCGCACGGCCTGCCATAGTTCACTGGGTTTGCCGCAACCAGCCATGGCAGCAGCCTGGGGGCAGAGCACCGTAATTTTGCAAAGGGAACGTCGCTTAGGCGGGCCCACGAACAGTCAACGACTGCCAAGCCTCTTTGCTTCATTAAAGCCTGGTCTTCCCTAGAGACGCATAGCGTGCCAACGGGGCTTAGAACCACACCTCCAAATCCGGTTGTTACGCGTAGCTCCTTTAAGAGGTTGAACCTAGCGAGTTTGCGCCCTGTGCACCTTTTTGCATCACATTGTCCGAAATCCCACATTGCCAGCTGGATGCTCGGGGTGGTCTGGGCATTGTCGTCCTCTTCTAGTGCGTGATCGGAAGGGAGGGATGTTGACTCCAGAGATTGGTTGTGGCTAGTGCTAGGTGGGCTCCGGCGAGGGCGATTGTTCTGTCGCCTTGGCTTGTTGTGACCCATGGATTAGATTGTGAAGGAAGTGAGCTGGAATCAGTTGGATGTTTCTCTGCCATCATTGAATTGAATTGACACCATAGGTTAATCAATGTTAATGACCATGAAATCAAAAGACAAACAAATCTGAGGAGCATTTCATATGAGCTAAATCTTGAAACATGGATTGAAAGAACACTTGGGAGCAGGAATTTGAAGTTAACAAACGGCTCAAAAGGTAGAATAGAAATCAAGACTGCAAAAAAGGTAGAATACGGATCAAGACTAGAAAGGTAGAAGCAGCAACTAGGATCCAAGAAAAGGTTACACATAAACTGGATCCTTGAACTAGCATCCAATAAGCTCAACTAAGGGCTAGGAAGCCAATGCAACCACCGAGTTATCGACATTTACTTTGTCTCAAATAGAGCATTTAAATACGAAACACGGCCACAACTGGTATTTAAGAACTAAGTAAACAGATGGAATTTCAACATACTGTAATGGGTGTACTTGTAACATCTAATCAAACAATAACTAGCTCATCATATTACAAACCTCCATGATTGCACCGAATTCATGTCCATGGTCTAAAAAGAACAGTGATAGAACCAGCCCTGCCTGCAAATCTAATCTAACACCAATCAGACTTGTAAGAAAGTTGCACTGAGCCATTGTTCTCAAATTCATGGAGGCCCTATCCTATCTCATCTCAATTTGTTTCCCCCTTGCAGCAGAACATCTGTTCCTAATACTCAGGGGAAAAGAAATAGGTTCAAAGACACACCACTAACAAAAACACACCAGAAGATACATACAACCTAAAGCTGATCAAATTCACCATCTTCTCCAAATCTCACACTAACACAACATAGCAAGATAGTTATGGAAACAAATTTTGGATCTGATTCCTCCCCGCTTCGTGCAATTCGCAAATTTTGACGGAAGAGAAAAATGCAATACAGCACGAACAGAGCTATGAATTGGATTCAATTTTGAATAGGATTTGACAAAATCGTGGATCTCGATTGATGTAGAACAAGTGAACATACCTTAGACAAATACAATCGCTCACAGAAATCTTCTGCGTTGATCGAAGAGATGGGAAAAAATTGCAGCCCCTTTGGGAAGACGGCTCGCTGAACTCACAACTCTGTGTGTTTTTCCTAGCCCGCGTAGGGTTATGATTTTTGTTTTTTTTTTGGTCGAATGTTTTCTCTTTTTTCTTCTTTTTCCCCAAACAATCTAACTTCATAAAATGGATATTTCTAACTTATATTTTTTTTGGTCGAATTTCTAACTTATATTTTAGGGCTTAGGTAACTTTCAGAAATAAATTATAATTTTATATTTATATTTAATGAAATATTTGTAACAAGGTGTGTGATTTATATTCTGACGATATTAGTTTCTAAATATGAATTCTTATCTTATATATATATATATTGATATATATCAAATATAGGATATAAAAACCGTTATAAAATTAGAGGGTATTGGGAATTGACAATGTCAAACACAGTCTTTGTAAAATTTCATTTGTAGCGAATGGATACCTAAAGCATATTATTATTAAGATTGATGAGCTGACTAAACAAGCTAGCTACAGCTAGTGCAAACCCAAACAAGTAAACATGGTTTTGCAAACTTGTTTTAGCTAACTTCTTGATTCTTTTCTTGTTACCAAGAAGTGATATGATCTAAAGCTCTATTGGATCAAGAAAAGGTGCAAACAGGTTTCTTCAAGTTTCTCAACTTTGTTGCATGTTCACCTTTGCACGCACGTAAGATTACACATGCACATGTTATTAGCATTACTTGCTAATGTATGTAAACTAGCTAGCTAGGGGAGTACAATTAAGTTAGAATATAATACTAACCTTAAAAGACGATGTTTAAAAATTAAAAAGATATAATGGTTTTAGCTCCTTAAAGAAGATTTAAGGAAAAATTAAAATATTTATAATTGTCAATGTCATGTACAGATTTTATCTTCGGCCGGACTTGCTACACTTTAATTTACTCATAAAAAGTATTTTTCTATTAGTTAAAAGTATACTTTTATCTTGAAGTTTACAAAATATAATTGATTTACGATTTTTAGAGAAAAAAGAGAGTATATTTTTCAACAAAAAAACAGTAGTTTTTTAGCACAAGTTTAGCAAGGCTCAAATATGTGAAGTTTGTTGAGTTGTATATTAATTGGTGAGCCAAAATACAAACTAAAGTACAACGCTAAAAACCTGCATTCTCAGCTATCTCAATCTAATTCTATTCCTAGATGCAAAGAATATATGCAATGCTTTTATTTGTTGTGTTTCTTCAATACAAATTCAACACTAATTTCTCTCCGGTCCATATATATTGAAACAAATCCCTTATCTAAGATGGCATAATCATCAAATAATAATCAACAAAACACACCCACTAAATTAAAGCTTTGCTCTTGTACGTTTTGTTTTGTTTTGATCTGTAAACAAAAGAATCGTAAATGGGGTAAGTCTAGCTTTTTTTTCACCACCTTACCCTCATGTTGTACGTGTTTATCTCTTTTAATTTTCTTCTTCTTCCTCTTTCATTTCCTTACAAAACTAGTTTCAGAATTACATTAAAACAAATGCCAATTAACCGTGCATATATATTGCTTTGGCGTGATTAATATTCAGCCAGCAGGAATCGAAAATATTGGAAGAAGAAAAAAATAAAGTGAGAAGAGAAGAACGGGGAAAAGCTGAAGTTGAGTTAAGGAATACAATTGGGAGACTTGAGTCACAGTTTAAACAAGAGCTCAAGAAAGTGTCTGATGCCAATTTAAAACGAGAGAAAGAGCAACAACAAGTCATTAACAAACTTGAGGTTAATTGATCTACATTTAACCATAGTAATAATTACTGTTATCCATATTGAACGTACTTACATGTTCATTTCTTGTCAGCAACAAGAAAAGAAATGTTCTTCCCTGGTTGAGAGTTTGAGATCCAGTTTGGTATGATCTTTTCTTTTACTCCATCTCCTGAATATAATTAGAAAGTAATTAGGCCCGGTAAAAGGAACCATTAGTGTGAAAAATTACGTTAATGTATGTTAATGCTAGGCGGAGACACAACAACAATTGGTTGCATTTGATAAGAGAGTTCGTCAGCTTGAAACCCAAGTTTTGGAAGAACAACACGTCTCTGCCTCTACAAAAATAGTAAGCACGATTAGTTATAATTATTGCATGTTAATTATCTTGTTAACCCACCTCATCAAATTTGATGCCTTGAAACAGAGAGCGGAGGAACTTGAGGATGATGTTCAAAGAGTGACCAAGGAGCTCGAAAGTGAGAAGGTACAAATGCAAATGATACTTCATTTATTTTTTCTTTGTATGCTAGGACACATTTAGACCGTTATGATCGGAGAGGGAAATTATAACTATTTATTACGAATATCGTTACCTATCTGTTAGACTGACGAGGCTCGATGTAAATATTTCACTTTAGTGTAACATATCTTGTTAACCTCGATGAATTTATGTTTTCTTAGGCGGAGCGGGAGGAAGCATTGGCCAAGATTTCGGCTCTTGAGAATGTCGTAAGTGAAACTACAAAGGATCTTGATTTGGAGAGACAAAGATTGAAAGGTGCTAGGGAAAAGATCATGAATTTGTAAGATCTCAAATTCTCAAGATCAAACACTTGAACTACAAAAACTAGAATGTTTATACACCTTAATTCCTTCATGTTTAATGTATATAGGGAGAAACAATTGCGGGCATTTTGCACGACAACAGAGGAGATAATGCATTTGTTCGATAAGCAGCAGACGAAGCTAGAAGAAATGCACAAGGCTTTGCAAGAAAAACAAAATGAACAAATCACAGCATCTACCGAAATTGTTCCAAGCCAAGCACTAGAACACAATGGAGGCGCAACAATAGCTAAGGAAACCGAAACTACGAGTCACGCAACTAACGGTACAATAGAGCCCAATCCCACAAGTTCAGTCGAGAGAGAGGGAAATGATGTCGGGGTTGAGGCTTCCAGTGACGATGACAATGTCAGAGAGACACATGATCAAGTGTGAAAAATACAAGTGTTGCTATAGATACTTATCACACGTGTACGTATTTATCATACTAGCATGTATATGTGCATGAACTTACAATGTGGCTCGTTGTAATAAACGTACTATCGAGTAGTATGTACAAACATTCATACTATATATACAAAAATGGAACTCCCTCTTGTCATGTATATAAGCCTTAAGTGTATTTAGTGTGAATCTTAAGTGTACTATATATACATGGATGAACGTTTCTAGTCCGCATCATATATATATACACTGTAAGGTTATTATGCATTGATCTCAACTTTGAGTTATCAAGTGTTCGTGCAATTGGGAACTCTTGAATACACTATCCCATGTCTTTAGGGAAGTTAATATCATCGTCGACTCCCTTGCAAAACTTAATTGCTTTTTATTTTCACGTTGGGGTTTTATTTTCTTACCAAATCGCTTGCAAGCATGTTGCAGGCTATCGTTGACGACAAACTGACACTTGGGGTAGGGCCCTCCCTTGCGTCATAAACTCTTAGGCTCCGTTTGGTATGCTGTTGAAATCGGATTAGAATCGGGAATCGAAATGGACCATTCCTCAGACATGTTGTTTGGTATACTGTTGGAATGAACTATTTCAGATAATTATGGGTTGAAATCTTTAAGGTTTAGAGTTCTTACTTATGATTTTAAAGATTTATAGTTTTTAGAATTTATAAAATAAGGTTTATAAACTTTGGGATTCAAGATGATGAATTGCAATGTTTGGAATGGACGATCCCCTCCAATATAATTTCTGTTGAATCAAATTAGCTTCCAGACTTGGAATGAGTCATTCCTGATTCTCATTCCTCATTCTCATAGAATCATACCAAACGAGTCCCTAAGGCCTCATCTATTTATCGTAGTTGTTTTTCGACCAAAAAAAGGAACTATAAAATTAACGATATTTTGGTTAGTGTCTTAATTTTAACACATTTTCTATTATTGTCTCTACACTTTAGCTTAAAAAGTACTGTAGTACGGAGTACTTTGTAAGCTAAAGCATATTTTTTTTGTCTTGAAATTTGTGCAAATCAATTGTGTTTTAGGAATTTTGAGATAAAAAATACTACTGTATAGTTTTAGTAAAAAGTACTCCACTTTTTACCAACAAAGTGTAGCATGCCCTTAAGGGTTTATCCTACTTTTTGTGAGTGAAGAACACAATGATAAGCTTGGACCAGATCAATTCGAATTAAAGAGAGAAAACTCAAAATTCTCAAGGGCATCAATCGGAAAAAACAATTAGTTTCGAGACACTAACCAAAACATCCTAATGTGAACTTAGAGATACTAACAGGGATTTCCTGATCTAAGTTGCTTCGTTGTTTATGCCCTATAATATAACCTAGAGAAGTTACACATTAGCATGTGATGTCAGCCTTAAGGAAACGTTTTCCTAGCATATGCTATATGTAAACACAAAGAAAGAGTTTTCCTAGGTAGAAAGTTTTTAGTCTCTACAAAATTGTAGTATTAATTAAAGATTAGCTGGTTAGACGGGTTGATATGTGTACACCTTAGTCCCTAGGCAATACTATACATTGAGACTTAGAGGTATTTTCTAATACTCTCTTATGAATAAAACTAAGAATATATGAGACAAAGTGCCAAAAAAAGCACAATGCTAGACTTGCATTGCATGTCAACTATTACAAATCGATTCCATATGCGATGCTTAATTAGATGTGCTCCTTTCACAGCTTTTTCCTATTTATGATACTAAAACATCCTTTGTCTAAGGTGGATAACATATATTACCAAAAGAAGAGAAACAAACCTTCAAAACTGTACTATTTACCATCCCCTTCATAGCCAAAAAAGAAGAAGAAGAAAAGTCTAAAAGCTTTTAATTTGTTATTAATCCTTAAATGGGGTAAGTGTTTTGCATATTTAAGTTTATTATAATCAAATCCTAAATAAGCAAGTAAATTACCTGTCCTTAATCTTTCTTTCTTTTTTCTTCTCTTTTCCCTTTTCCCTTGTTCCTGGTTGAATGTCAAGGACATTCTTGTTACTCGTCAATCTTTATCTAGTTCATAAACCTTCATGCATGTGTTAACTAACTATAGGAATTTAGGGTTTACTCCTGTTAACAGAGAAATATATGTGAATGAAATGGTTGCTTGATTTGTGATATATTATTCTCTATACATGTTTTGTAAGCCCATATACTGCAAATAATTTGATCTAAGTAATTAACAAGAAAATGAAGCCTTATGATTTGGTCAATCTGTTCCAGTCAGAAGGCATCAATACTTGGTTCCAAAGCTCAATCACTTAGAAAGCTAGAAGATCAGAGAAGGCAAGAACAAGAGGAGAAATCTGCAAGTGATTCAGTAGAAGTTGTTACAATAGAGAATGTTCATGTAGAGGTTCAAAGAGAGCTCAAGCAACAAGAAGATGCTAACTTGAAAAGAGAACAAGAGCACAAGGAATTTATTAACAAACTTCAGGTACATGACTACATGCAAGAACTATATGTTGTCATTGATCAAGTTAAGCTAATATTACTTGTCTTCTATGGGTTCCACTTACTGAACAAGTTGATGCCCTTTATCTCAAATCAGGAACAAGTGAAAGAGAATTCTTCACTGGTACAGGGTTTAAGATCCGATTTGGTATATACTTCTTTCCTTCCTCTCTTTTCTCCAACTATTACTTCAAGTTAGTAACAGATACCATAGCTAGGCAAAATGAGTTGAGGAACGATTGTTCACATGAGTTAGTTTTTTCGGTTAACGATAGGATGATGCTCGACGAAAAATGGCAGCATTTGATGACAAAGTTCATGAGCTTGAAACCCGAATCATGGAAGAGCAGAAGGCGTCTTCTGCCATCACGAAAGTAAGAGTATTCATACCAATGCAAAATGAAGTTACTAATATTGATGAGTTGGCCTGCTTAATGAATTTTCATATTCAGATTGCATATTTTATGAATCTACAATATTAGTTCATTGTTAAAATGAATGGTGTGTATGATATGTGGAACATCAGAGAGCAGAGGAGCTTGAGGGTGAGATTAAGAGTGTGAGGAAGCAACTAGAAACCGAGATTGATCTTCAGAGGGTGAAGAAGGAGTTTGAAGATGAGAAGGTAACAATCAATGTCTGCAAACTTTGTTCATGTACTGTTAATGAAAACGACTCATTATACTGGTCTAAGCAAGGGATTGAGAGATCTGCTCAATAGTATTTATGCAATGTCTTGATGTCGTGAACCTGTGCACAGGCAGCAAGGGAGGAAGCATGGGCCAAGATCTCAGCGCTAGAGCAGGAAATGAATGTGGCAATGAGGGAGCTTGATTTCGAGAGACGAAGATTGTCAGCTGCGACGGACAAGATTGTGCTCGTGTAAGAAATCCTAATATACATCTTACAGTACTATTGTTAGTTAGTCTGTTAAATGTTCGATTAAGGCGTTGGTTGAATTGGATGGAATGGTGTGCGTGCAGGGAGACACATTTAGGGGAGTTGCATTCGACGGCGGAGGAGATGAAGGGCTCGTTTGGTAAGCAGCAGGAGCAGCTCAAGGAAATGCACATGAGTTTGGTTGAAGTCGAAGAAGCAGACGGAAAAGAACAAGAACAGGAAGAAGGAGAGGTACAGGATAAGAAGAAAGCCGACGCTGGAAACGAGGTCATGTGCACAACAACAGAAGCTGGAGAAGCCGAAATGCAGGCTAGCTCAGGCGAGAGAGAGGCGCAAGCGCAACTGACTGATCGTGTCGAGGCGACCTCTAATGACAATGCAACGGAGAAGGAAGAAGAGCAAGCTCCGGCGCTAGTGTTACAAATGACAGGGGTATCCAACTAGTATTATCTCCGACAGATGCATATACGTATATACTGTGTGTAACAAAGTTGAGTACTCTTATTCTGACACATGCTAATATTTATGCTTGTTCTTCAATACTCTTGGAAGAACAAGCGTGATTCACAATGTGCAATGTTTATGCAGAATTAAGTCTTGGTCACTGAAAGCAATGGAAAAAATAGTGTGTGTGAATTCAGTTCTTGTCTGTAATCTGAAAAGATCGAGAGGACTCATAAGGTCGCCGTGCACACTTGGAAGTGGCAATAAAAAAGAACTTTATTCAAATTTTAATGCTTAAAGTGAGTATGAAATTATGAATATTAAGAAATAGAGATTATTACCTTTAAATAGACCCACTTATGTCATGTAATCCACTTTTTGACTAAAAAAAAAAACAATGTTATGCAATCCACTTTTATGGAACACAAGTAATAAAAGGCAAATAGCAATATCATTCAACTCGAACAACACAAAAGCCTTACACTCGATCTAACACCTACAATTGTATTAAGCAACAAGCAAAACGAAATTCAGCCTACCCATGACTTTGAACATTAGTTGACCAAAACAGCAGACCACTTTGACGGGCAGAAAACGTTCCTCCATTGAAATCAAGGCAAATTGGGGCGCAAATAGGTGCGCCTGACGTACCTACCAACCTGGACGAGGAATCTGGCAACGAGCGGGAAGGCGGCGGTTATGAGAAGGTAACGGAACTTATAGTCGGTGTGGCGGGGAGTGATGGCGAAGATGGAAGAGCCGTAGGTAACAATCATGGAAAGCGTGGCGATCCAGATCTCGATGGAGAAAGGGAACATGAAAGTGAGGCTTATGATGACCGAAACCGAGGAGGAGAGCGCGAGCGTGTTGAAGACGAGGAAGACGTAGAAGGCCTCGGTGTGGGCGGAGTAGATGGCGTTGCCCGGGACGTGGCCGTCGCTCGAGTCCTGCCAGACGCCGCCCGGTGGGTTGACGCCCGCCTGGAAGGTGACGGCCGCGATCAGGGCCGAGACCACCAGCAGGACGGTGCGCATTTCGTTGTGGGGGTCCTTTTCGGCTCGTCTTTCGTACTTGTAGCGGAGCAGCCAGTTCAGGGTGGCTAAGGACGGCCTTTCTGCAGCTGGTTGTTGGATTGCGCCGCGGTTGGGGGCAGCATTGACTTGCGGGCTTGCCATGGAAGCAGATCGAATGGATGAGTGAAGATAGGAGTTTGGAAATGGAGAAGTGTATATGTCAATGTGCGGGTGTGAGAGGGGAAGACTTGGGGGTACTTGAAGTGCCTAAAGCCATTGACTTCTTTGGAAGCTAGCTGTAACTTGTAAGAGTTGAATTTTCAAACACGCTCGCTATCAAAAATTATAATCCATGAGAGGAAAGAAGGAAGCACACAAGAAGGATCGTCCACATAATAAAGAAGTGATTAGTGGTGTTTTTTAATTATTTCAATCTGACAACAACAGCTAAACCATGTGTTTAGCGTTCACAACAATCTCACATAGTCGTCACATGGCTGTCAGTCAATTTTTAATGTCTTACAAATTATCATTTACGTTTGTATATTTTGGAATCCTTGTCTTTTATGTTACATACTTTAGTACCCTAATGCATATTAGACAAACATTCACACCTTGATGTAAGAAAAACATTGATTAAGATTTGAACTTCACACCACAACCAGCAGAAAGTAGTATTTTCATTTTTGTAGTATATGATAAAATTCTACTGCTATATGTATGGGTCTCTTAACTGTCTTGCCATTTATATTACGCACATACACATAGTGTCTTGTCTTTTAAACCCCCCCTTCTGATGAACAAAACAGAGTGCAAGGTACGTAACTGCATAGGCCGAATTCTGAGCGCGATCAGGCAGAGGATTCCATTGCTATAGCACCGGCTTCAGTCAGCATCACCACAAGCTTCCCTTGACGGTGCTTCTCCATAACCGCTGCAATCGATCATAAGAACCCATAAACTTGCTATTTCGAAAAAAGAGTGAGTGGCAAAAGTATTGGCTGAGAGAATTATAGCATACATCCCGTCGCATCCGCCAGTGTGCTTTCCTCCTATGAAGACATAGGGAACGATTCTCTGCCCGGTCCACTGCAGATGCGCTGCTTGGACGGCATCTCCATCATCTTCCAAAATGTAAGAAACAGAAGATTTACATAAACATATATCTGCAGGATAATGCAAGGTTGCAAAAAGTAACAACAAGTTACAGCTATAGCAATACACTTACCCTCCTTGTCAAGTTCGATTTGCCTGGGAGCGGGCGCCTAGCTGATCGAACAGCTTCTTCACTCTGGTGCAGTATGGACAGTATGACTTACTGCAAATCGCCAAGCAAAATGAATCATCCATACACACCCAAGTAAGTCACCAACATAAACAAATATGGTATTCCCCTGACTCTTATGTTGTTACCAGTAGACAATCCATACTAATGTCAGGATACCTAAGCATGAAATGGAGAATTTTTTCAATTCTGATGATATTCTGTCTTCTTGATGATTCATATGCTTATTCTATCTATTCCTACACTTTACCAATAGGCAAGATTCAGTCTAAACAGAGTCACATATGAAAGCAGGAAGCAGAAATCCTTTCCAGGTCAGTTTGTTAACCACTTAACCTAGAGGGCAATGAATTCGAAGAAACCCTAAAAATCAACTTCAATTCTCCAGCAGCTGAAACTCATAGGGCGTACAGATTAGGGTTATTTCATTAGGTTATATAGAAGTCAACTCGTTTGCAATTTCAGAGAATTCTCAGCAGATGGGTGGAACCAAATCAAAGAGTCATAAGAGAATACCTGAAGACGACGAGAGGGTTGGAGGAGACGAGTTGCTGAGCCTTCTCCAACGCCATTTTCAAGTCGTCGGAGGTGGGTTGTCATTTGTCAACTATGTCACCTTCTTATTTGCTAATTGCTACTGCTTAAGTCTGCTAATGGCCAATGAAAGGGAAATGTAAAATTTTTAAATGGATGTCTGTGTTCTTAAAAATAGTGGATGGGATGGATCAGATTGTTGGTTTCAATTTGGACGAACTGATTGACAGTCGTCGTTATATATATTTAAAGCTTGAATGTATGGTGAATACACTACACAAATACAACCCTGATTGATATACGTTGTTTGGTGTATACTTATTTAGTTAACGACAAAATCAAGCCTTATAATTTGGTCAATCTGTTCCAGTCAGAAGGCATCAATACTTGGTTCCAAAGCTCAATCACTTACAAAGCTAGAAGATCAGAGAAGCCAAGTACAAGAGGAGAAATCCGCAAGTGATTCAGAAGTTATTACAATAGAGAATGTTTATGTAGAGGTTCAAAAAGAGCTCAAGCAACTACAAGATGCTAACTTCAAAAGAGAACAAGAGCACAAGGAATTTATTACAGTAACAAATTTCAGGTACATGTCTACATGCAAGAACTATTTGTTGTTATTGATCAAATTAAGGTAATATTACTTGTCTTCCATGGGTTCCACTTACTGAACAATTTGATACCAATTACCTCAAATCAGGAACAAGTAAAAGAGAGTTCTTCACTGGTGCAAGGTTTAAGATCCGATTTGGTATGTTATGTATTTCTTTCCTTGCTCTCTTTTCATCATAACGATATGATGATGCTCGACGAAAAGTGGCATCACTTGATGACAAAGTTCATGAGCTCCAAACCCGAATCGTGGAAGAGCAGAAGGCGTCTTCTGCCATCACGAAAGTAAGAGTACTGATACCAATGCAAAATGAAGTTACTAATATTGATGAGTTGGCCTGCTTAATGAATTTTCATATTCAGATTGCATATTTTATGAATCTACATTAGGTGATTGTTACAATGGATGAGTGTGTATGATACGTGCAACATCAGAGAGCAGAGGAGCTTGACGGTGTGATCAAGAGCGAGAGGAAGCAACTAGAAACCGATATTGATCTTCAGAGAGTGAAGAAGGAGTTTGAAGACGAGAAGGTAACAATTAATGTCTGAAAGCTTCATTCATATTCTGTTATGAGAATGACTCATTATACTGGTCTAAGCAAGGAATTGAGAGATCTGCTCTATAATGTTTATGGACTATCTCGATGTCGTTAACCTGCGTGCAGGCAGCAAGATAGGAAGAATGAGCCAAGATATCAGCACTAGAGCAAGAAATGAATGTGGCAATGAGGGAGCTTGATTTCGAGAGACGAAGATTGTCAGCTGCGACAAACAAGATTGTGCTTGTGTAAGAAATGCTAAGATACATCTAATACTATTGTTAGTTAGTTTGTTATATGGTCGATTAAAGGCGTTGGTTGAGTTGGATTGAATGGGTGCGTGCAGGAAGACACATTTAGCCTAAATGTGTCTCCCCTAAATAATTTAGAGGAGTTGCATTCGACGGCGGAGGAGATGAAGGGGTTGTTTGGTAAGCAGCAGGAGCAGCTCAAGGAAATGCACATGAGTTTGGTTGAAGTCGAAGCAGCAGACGAAGGAGAACAAGAACAAGCATGATTTACAATGTGCAATGTTGATGCAGATTTAAGTCTTGGTCACTGAAACTGAAGGCATGGAAAAATAGTGTACCTGAATTCAGTTCTTGTCTGTGTAATCCGAAAAGACTGAACTCATAAGGTCGCTGTACACACTTGGAGTATAACTTTATTCATATTTTACTGGTACTTGAAGACTTGAAGTGAGTACGAATATTAAGAAATAGAAATTATTACCTTTAAGTAGACTAACTTATGTTATGCAATCCACTTTTATGGAATACAAGTAATAAAGGCAAATAGCAATATCATTTTCCAAAATCACTAACAAAGTACAGTAGTAACTCCCACAGACAGTCAGCAGTACTCAACTCGAACAACACAAAAGCCTCACACTCGATCTAACACGCACAATTAAACTAAGCAACAAGGAAAACGAAACTCAGCCTACCCATGAATGTAAACATTAGTTAACCAATACAGCAGACTACTACTTTGACGAGCAGAAGACGTTCCTCCATTGAAATCCAGGCAAATACGTGTGCTTGACGTACCTACCAGCCTGGACGAGGAATCTGGCAACGAGCGGGAAGGCGGCGGTTATGAGAAGGTAACGGAACTTATAGTCAGTGTGGCGGGGAGTGATGGCGAAGATGGAAGAGCCGTAGGTTACGATCATGGAAAGCGTGGCGATCCAGATCTCAATGGAGAAAGGGTACATGAAATCGAGGAGGAGAGGGCGAGCGTGTTGAAGACGAGGAAGACGTAGAAGGGCTTCGTGTGGGAGGAGTAGATGGCATTGCCCGCGTGGTGGCCGTCGCTCGAGTCCTGCCAGACGCCGCCCGGTGGGTTGACCCCCGCCTGGAAGGTGACGGCCGCAATGAGGGCCGAGACCACCAGCAGGACAGTGCGCATTTCGTTGTGGGGGTCCTTTTCGGCTGCCTTTTCATACTTGTAGCGGAGTAGCCAGTTCAGGGTGACTCGCGACAACCTTCGTGCATTTGGTTGTTGGTTTGCGCCGCCATTAAGGGCATTGTTTTGCAGGTTCTCCATCAGATCGATGGAATGGATGAGTGAAGATGAGTGGTTTGGAGATGGACAAGTGTATGTGCCAATGTGTGAGCGTGAGAGAGGGTGATAAAAGCCAATGACCTGATTTGTTTGATATGACCAAGAAAGAAGCCAGCTAGCTGCTGTAAGAGTTTGAATTTTGAAACACGTTCGCTATCAAACAAATATAACTCAGGAAAGCACACAAGTAGGATCGTCCACATATTCGAGACGTGATTGGTTGTGTTCTTTTTTTTTTATTATTTCAATCTGGCAGCAACAACTAAACCATGTGTTTAGCGCTCGCATGCTCACATGGCTGTGACTGTGAGTCAATTTTTAGTGTCCAGTGCATATTAGAATAACATTTATACTAGTACGATGTAAGAAAAGCATTTATCAAGATTTGCGCTTCACACCACAACCAACAAAAACTAGTATCTTCATTTTTGTATATGACAAAGTTCTACTGTATGCAAGGGTTTTAACTGTGTTGCCATTTATATAATTGTATTACACACATGAACTGAAGTCAGGGACTTAGCTGTCTTGCCATTTTTATCTCCCCATCCTGATGAAGAAAACAGTGTGCAAGAGACTTAGCTGCATAGGACAAATTCGAGCGTGATCAGGCAGAGGATTTCATTCCTATAGCACCGGCTTCGGTCAGCATCGCCACAAGCTTCCCTTGATTGTGCTTCTCCATAACCGCTGCAATCGATCATAAGAACCCATAAACTTGCTGTTTCGAAAAAAGAGTGAGTGGCAAAAGTATTGGCTGACAGAATTATAGCATGCATACCGTCGCATCCGCCAATGTGCTTTCCTCCTATGAAGACATTGGGCACGGTTCTCTGCCCGGTCCACTGCAGAAGCGCTGCTTGGACGGCCTCTCCATCATCTGCCAAAATGAAGAAATAACAGAAGATTTACCTAAGCATATATCAACAGGAGAATTTGCAAAAAGTAACAAGTTACAGCTATAGCAATACACTTACCCTCCTTGTCAAGTTCGATTGCCTGGTAACGAGCACCTAGCTGGTCGAACAGCTTCTTCACTCTGGTGCAGTATGGACAGTATGACTTACTGCAAAGTGCCAAGCAAAATGAATCATCCATACACACCCAAGTAAGTGATCAACATAAACAAGTATGGTATTCCCTTGCATTATGTTGAGCATGTTGTTGTAAAGATGATCACTGAATTATAAACCCTGACTTTCAATTTTGATGTCAATTCACCTAAGCATGAAATTGGGAATTTTCTGATACTCTGTCTTCTTGATGATTCATATGCATAATCTATTCCTACACTTTACCAATAGGCAAAATTCAGTCTAAACAGAGTCATATACGGAAGCAGAAATCATTTCAGATCAGTTTGTTAGCCTAGAGGGCGATGAATTCGAAGAAACCCTAGAAGTCAACTTCAATTCTCTAACAACTGAAACTCATAGGGCGGACAAGAGCGCACAGATTAGGGTTTTTTCATTAGGTTCTATAGAAGTCAACTCGATTGCAATTTCAGAGAATTCTCAGCAGATGGATGAACCAAATCAAAGATTCCTGAATCGAAGAAGAAGATTCATAAGAGAATACCTGAAGACGACGACAGGGTTGGAGGAGACGAGTTGCTGAGCCTTCTCCAACGCCATCTTCAAGTCGTCGGGGGTGGGTTGTTTTCCGGAGCTTAGGATCGAACCCATCACTTTTCTTTCTTCTCTTTTTATTTGGTCAGAACTTTTCTTTCTTCTTATAATACGATCCAAGAGGGATAGACCGGTAGGCGGACCGCCGCGGTAACAATTGGGAGCACTTGTCAACGATCTGATCTTCTTATTTGCTTCTACGCCCGGCGAATTCTGACCCGACACAACAAAACTGCCCCGTCCACACTGCTCGTGATCCGACCGATATTCTGAAATAAAATTACAAATTTAAATTTGAAACCGACGCGACCCGACCTAGTCTCACTCGACACAAACATAACACATTAATAGAAATACCCGAATCCGATTATATCCGAAAATACCATCCCGATACCAACTTGACACCCGAGTTACCTGACCCCGATTAAACTCGATACCCAAAATGACCCGAACTCGATTATACCCGACACCTAAATGTCCGAATCATGGTCCTTTAGTGAATAACTTAAGAGCATTGGTAGTAGTAAGTCAAATAATATGGTCTTAGAATTATAAAAATAGCAATTTACTCTTCCACCTTATTTTTGTCTGAATCATGATCAAATGTAATTTTTTATCATTCCAATAGTTGTCCAAGAAAACTTTGGTCATCAAATTTCTATCTTACTTTTTACCCTAATCTATCATATTTATATTTACCCTTCTTTGGACCGATATTACGACTATATGCAAAGATCAAAGTGTAAAAGTGACCTTGGTGATGCCCGGTCTTTCAGCAACATAAATACTTTTTTTTTTGACATATATTGATACTTTAATGTCTCTCTCCTTGGTTGGCAAAACAATGCTCGACTGATGACGATGCTCTAACGATCTTTCATTAATACGGTAACATGTGTCATTTAAGAATGTTTTTAACAAAAAGAGAAAAAAATGTAAATAACACATTGTGAAAGTCAAAATCTCTAACCAACCAATAATTATACTCTTAGATTTAAAAAAAAAAATGTTTTCAATGTATCACAAACTAGTAGGTTCGTATGTTGAATAAACTGGCAATCACATAATCCGACAAGAGATAGCGTACACACTAAGATCGAGTCAATCCACCGGGTTTAGATCGGGTTTGAGTTCAACCCAATCGAACTCGGTTTTTTTTATTTCCGGCCACTACTCGGATTAGATTTGAATCCTAAAATTTTTGATCTGTTCGTATTGATTTGACATACAACATAAATAAGAGTGAGAAGTACGGTTTAGTTTTCTCTATCCTTTTGTGGAATAAAATACTCCCTCCGTTTCATAATAAGTGTCGTTTTAGCACTTAAAATTTGTTTCATAATATGTGTCGTTTTAGGTTTTCAAAGTGATTTATTAGGGGTGAATGATGATAATTTTTATTGATATGTGTATTTGTTGACCAAAGTTGTTCATTCATTGGCCAAAAAAATGTAATGAGTGGTAAGATTAAGAAAAAGTTGTAAGTTTTAAAGTGAATGATTGCTTTTCTTAAAAACTGTGTTAAGAGCTAAAACGACACTTATTGTGAAACGGAGGGAGTATATATATCGCGGTTGACAAAAAAAAAAGATTATTGTGGACATCACAATATTATTCCTAAGCATTTTGTTATGGGTTTTGCTATTCGTCGTCCCGAGGGCGATAAATAAAATCCCCAAAATAGAAGTGTATCTTGTTAGGAGATTTCAAATCTAAACTTGACAACTAATTATCATAAATACATTTAATTAATTAGTCATGATTTAGAATTTGCGTTACAATTTGGATTCTGAGGGGATATTTACTCTAAAATTTCCATAAAAATAAAAAACAAAAAACAAAAATCTTTTGTACGTAAATCAAACCAAACAAAAACACAGTTACCAATTTTTTTTTTCTAAAAAACAGAGCAATTTCTCGTTTTCCTTGCATACTCTTGATCACTTGGGAGTTCATTTAGATCAAACAAAACCATCTGAATTCAATAAAGCATACATATTGTTAAGATAAACATACATACTAAATTCCATGTAAAATGAGAAGAGTGCTTAGCATAACCTGTATTCTATCTTGATGTATATAAGTTATGAAACTTTGAAGAGATCAAGATGCTTAAATCTACTCAGGCCATGAATATCAATGATACCCTAATACCCAAAAATCTACCACTTTTATCATTTCTCTTTCCTCCACGTCATCTCATACTCCTCTCATTTAATTTTGTGATACTCACTTAAATATCAATGAACCCCTAAAATCCACTTTTCCACTTTCTCACTTTCCAACCCTTATTTATTTACCTATATAAAATTTCAATTATACCCTTGATTAATTAATTCATAATGTTTCTTTACGTAATTAAACATCATTAATTATGTCTAATTTTTTTACCTAATTAAACATCACTAATTAATTGTAGTTAGTTTGACTAATAAAACATGTTATATTAATCTTACAAAATTACTACTTGACTAATTTTACCTAATTAAACATCACTAATTTTTTTACCTAATTCAATACATATTACTAACTAACATTTTATACAAGAATAAAAAATATATACAAAATTAGTGTTTATGGATAAATAAAAAATATTATGAATCATGGTATATTTAAAATATTTTTATTTTAATTAAGAGTTTAGTCAAAATTAAAATAACACATCACTCTTTTATTCAATTTAGCAAATAAATCATCTCACTAGGACCTCCTCCTTTGCCCCATTTTCTTCCTTTGCCAGTATCGTTGCAGGATGCGCATCACACATCCACCACCAATTTTCTTTTTCTTTTTTTGGGTGATACCCATGTAATCTCTTCGTTGATACACCGATATTTATGCTCTCAAATTGGAGACTTTTACAATTGAAGAGATCAAGTCTCCTTACGTGAGAGAGGGGGGAGGGGGGAGGGAATTGAGTAAAATTCAATGAAAAATATGGCAATATCCATAATCAGCAAGAAAATAAAACCACCTGCGTAAAATTTTAAAGGAGAGAATCTTACATAATATTAATTAATTAATCGAAATTGAGATATGATAGCTAGGTATTAGGAAGATTTATTTTTAGTAGTTTCAAAATATAGATTTGAAATCTTTTGACAAGATATACTTCTATTTTGGGGATTTTATTTATCGTCCCGGGGCGACGAATAGCAAAACCCTTTTGTTATTCATAAACCTTGACAAAAAAGATCCCACTAAATTCCTTTTTTTGTTTAAACAATGCCGGGAACATGGCAACAACAACATCGTTCCTACAATTGTGCGAGGTTGAGAAATCAAATCACAGAAGAGAGAGTGATGAGCACGTCCATGGAAATGGAGCACATTACAATACACCCACTCTTCTTCTTCCTTCCTCTTTCTTTCATTTTCCCACCTTCTTCTTCCTTTCTCATTCCATCCGATCCGCCATTTTTGATTGCTCTGCAAAATTGCTTAACCCTAAGCTGGGGTTTGTGCTCTGCTCTGGTCAGAGCTTTCGCCGACCATGTCTTTCTCCGAATTCGATTCCGGCCTCAACAATGGCGGTCGTGGGGACTACAAGAACTTCCGTCAAACTAGCCGTGACAGTAAGCTTCTAACTTTTCTAATAAGCAAGGCTGTATTTTGATCTCCGTAATTCAATTCCAAAACACTTTCTAATTTGAAACTGTCATTTTTACTGTGTTTGAATTCTTACATTGATGGCTTTCAGGATTGCTGAATGAGATGCTCCAATCAGCAAATATGCCTAATTCAAAGGCGTGGAAGGTATGCTATTTTTGTTTTTCTCCCTCTTACCTCTTTTAAAGTTTAAACTGTTCCTGTTAATAACAAAAGTGACAACTAAACAACTGCTTGTGTAGAAAACTTTCTATTGGATGAGAAAATGTATGCATTATTTGGCAAAAAGGTTTTTCTTAACATAATTGCTAGAAATGGTGGTAAATTGTCCAAAAGGTGTGTGCAACTATTGTTCAGTTCTGTCTTCCCAGGCCTTCTCTAATGCCAGATTATATGGTAATCTAAAGTAGCAAATTAGCTACTGTATTTAACTAGCCAGCTAGTTCATGACATTCAGAGCACTTTGCTACATGCTGTGTTTGCAATGAGTGCAAATGTCAAAATCTAGATATGCTGATGCCTGAACCCTTGTACTTCTTTTTATGATGTATTCAGCTTTAACTTATGTGTTACAAATAATGTGGAGGTTTAGCCATCTATGAATAATATCTGTCTCAGGTACTCATCATGGATAAAGTCACTGTGAGAATTATGTCTAGCTCTTGCAAGATGTCAGATATCACAGACCAAGGGATATCATGTAAGTGCACAACTCCAACTAGGGTCATCCTTGTCTGCTCATATTGAAACCAAAACATTTATTTTTGCACATACTGTCTTTTCTTTTCTGTATGCTGATGATTCTGTACTTATGATCGTTAAGATAGATGTAACTCCAGTTAAGCTCACTCAAGTGATACCTCAGTTCCTGATATGCAGGTGTACTAGCCTTTTCGAATTGTTCTGTTCATGCTACTTGCTTATCATCTGTAGAGTTCCATCCTTTTCATATCCCAATTTCATTCTAGCCTAGTACATGATATTTTACCAAACACTGGGCAAATGTTCTTGCAATATTTTTTTTTTAAATCTACAACAAGGTAAAATGAATACTATTTGCAAGCAGTCAATTAGCATTTGTCTTTCTAATACTTGAGAAAATTTTCCAAATGGCATAGGTACATGATTTGTATTTTCTTTATTCATAGCAACATTAGAGATTGTCTTGAGACCTGGCTATTTTAATTGAATGTATTGGAATTTCTACCGTAATTGGTGTAGTGGTGGAAGAGCTTTTCAAGAGAAGGCAGCCAATGCCCTCCATGGATGCTATTTACTTCATTCAACCCTCAAAAGAAAAGTATGATATTCAACTCCTTTTCTACACTATAGCTGCATTTTTTCCAAGACGAAGTTTACTAACTATGTAATGTGGAATCTATGATTTTTATATCTTACGAAAAGTTTCAATTGAAGAACATGATATTCACATAAAGTGGAGTATTTTTTTGAAGAACATGTGAAATTGATCTTTTCTTTCTTTAACAGTCCAATATCTTGTTTCTTTGCAGCATGATCATGTTCCTATCTGACATGTCTGGAAGAGAGCCTTTATACAGAAAGTAAGTGCTAAAATTAAGTATCCAAAATTTTTTAATCTCCTGTAAGTCAACGCTCATTTTTTTTGACTAGTTATTACTTTCTGTTTCAGGGCGTTTGTATTTTTCAGTGGACCTGTTCCAATGAATCTGGTCAACCACATTAAGAGTGACACAAGTGTAGTACCACGTATCGGTGCTCTCAGAGAGGTTTACAAAAGCATCTACTTCCTTAACATGGAATGTTCAAGACTTCTTAATTTACATCTACACCATCAATTGAAATGTTTGTTCTTTTTCTTTTGCAATTTGCAGATGAATATGGAGTACTTTCCTATAGACAGTCAGGTGCAATTTTCCTCAATAAGTTATCTTTTAAAATTTAGCACTTATTCCTGTTATATGAATAAGCTGTTTTCATACGTAGGCATTCATCACTGATCATGATATGGCAATAGAGGAGCTGTATGGGGAAACCGGAAAAAATTCTCAGAAAGTTGATGCTTGTTTGGACTCAATTGCCATGCGTATGGCGACAGTTTTTGCTTCATTGAAGGTATTTTCTTAACGATGTGTTTATTCTGGCTCATTATGCTAATTGTGTAAAACTATTTACAATATGTTGCTTTCTTTTCAAGCAGGAACTTCCTTGTGTCCAGTATCAGGCTTCTAAGAATTCTGACATATTGTCATCCACCGATCATGTTCCATCTAAGCTTGCATCTGCAGTTTGGAGTTGTTTAACAGAATATAAATCTACTATTCCTAATTTTCCTCAAAAGGAAACATGTGATCTACTCATCGTCGACAGATCTGTTGACCAGGTCAATATTACTCTCATATATGATTTTGTCATGATAATATTACCTGATGCCACTGCAAACGTTAAAAAAAACTTCATGTCTAGATTGCCCCAGTAATACATGAATGGACTTATGATGCAATGTGCCATGACTTGCTTGACATGCAAGGAAACAAATGTGTCATTGAGGTTTGTCCTCCATATCTTCTGTATTCCTTAACCTTTTAATACTTTAATGTGATTGGAATTCTTAAAAAAAAAGTATCTCTAGGTCCCGAGTAAAAATGGCGGTCCTTCCGAAACAAAGGAAGTGCTTCTAGATGAAAGTGATCCCGTGTGGTTAGAGATAAGAAACCAACACATTGCAGAAGTATGTTTAAAGCTATTCATCTCTTTTTGTAAGTTCAGATTAGATAAGGTGTGGATATTACTCAAATTGGGTTCTAATTGCACAAATCTGATTTTTCAGGCTAGTGAGCGTCTGAGTGACAAGTTTAAAGTCTTTCAATCAAGGAATAAAACTGCAAAACTTAGTCAAGCAACAAGGTTGCAATTCTGAACTTCAATTCCTCTAAATTTTTGACTAATGCTTAACTTTTGCATTTGGGTCTGAACTTTTTATAAATATATGATAGAATTTATCATCTTATGCAGTTTATCAATATGCATGCATTCTTTTTTCACATTTGTGATTAGTTATATTTACTATAGACATGTGAAATGACTTTGTAACTTTCATGCAGACAAGGAGCTGAACTTTCAACACGAGACTTGCAAAAGATGGTTCAAGCATTACCACAGTATACCGAACAGATGGACAAGATCTCTCTCCATGTAGAGGTTGGAGTTATTTTCGACTACCGCTGTTTGTCTTACACATGAAAAATGAAAATTCTGGTTTGTAGGTGATGTCTTTTTATCTGCAAGATGTTGCTAGTACCTAAGATCATTCAATCACACTCTTTTCTATTCTATGTCAGGTTGCTGGAAAAATCAACAAAATAATCCGAGATCAAGGGCTACGTGATCTTGGACAGTTAGAGCAGGACCTTGTTTTTGGAGATGCAGGAGCAAAAGAAGTTATTAACTACTTGAGGGCAAACCAGGTTATACTCTAGTGTCAATCATGAAGTACTAAGTGTGTATCATGTCAATTGATGTTTTTACCTTTGAATTGATAAATTGCTTTGACATTCAGGATGCTTCTTCTGAGAATAAGTTGCGTCTGTTGATGATTTACTCTTGTGTAAATCCTGACAAATTTGAAGTTGAAAAGGCCTCAAAACTTATGCAGGTAATTACTGAACTTTGAGTCTGTTGTCACACCTCTGCTCTTATAGTCCTAAAATCAAATTGGTGATCTTACATGAAAACTATGAGGTCAGATGATTTGGTTTGGTCTTCAGAAGGCCAACGGCGATCCATAAATCTGAAAAGGATAATCAGATTTAGGAATGAATGTATGATGCTCAAAGTTAGTTATATTTGGCCTCCACATGACATGCTCACATTTTAAAACTTTTGGCAGCCTATTAAATTACTTAGTGTGCTACAGAAGCAAGTAATTATTCCTCTATTTTTCCCTGTGCGGTTTTCATGCTTGTGAATTCTTTAATTGATTTCGCCAATTATGTGTATGGCTAACAATCTAACATTGTTGGCAAACTAATGTACATGATAGCTAGCTGGTTATGACTTGTCTCAAGTTACCTCTATAGTTAGTGAACTTGCACATTTGGTGCACACTTTTTTTTTTCCAGTTAGCAAAATTATCACGGGAGGACATGAAGGCCATAAAAAATATGAAGTTGCTTGCTGGATCAGTAGAGAAAAATAAGGCATCAAGTGGAGCTTTCTCTCTAACATTTGATAGTCAAAAGGTATAAAAATGCTGATACTTGATCCTTGTGTATGCCATCATAAATGACAATATAACAATAATACAATTATAAAAAACTTGATCATTTCTTGACAATATTGCCTCATTAGAGGAAGACTGCTGCAAGAAGAGATCGTGAAAACGGCGAGGAAGAAACATGGGCATTGTCAAGATTTTATCCCATCTTAGAGGTCTGTTTTTATGCTAATTTTAGATGATTACCTTTTCTTCTTAATCTCTTGATCTGAAAAAAGTAATGTGAGGCTATATTTCGTGTTAAACACACAATCACATGCACTAAAAGTAGCAGCAAGTTTATATCTGTAATTTTGCAGGAACTAATTGAAAACCTCGATAGAGGTGCTTTACCTAAGGAAGATTATCAATGCCTCAACGAAGAACGTGTACCGAGCAAGGAAAATGGTCAAACTAACTCCAAGACCCCTTTAACTACAAGAACCACCACGATAAAAACAACCGGTCCACATTCAATGAGATCCCGCAGGACTGCCAATTGGGCCCGTTCGTCTAGTTCTGATGATGGGATTGCAAGGTAAAACTATACATGTCATACTCGCACCATCTATATAACTTCTATTCAGCAATGTGTCTTCTAACCGCTTTAAACGTGCACCTTTACAGTGACTCTATCTTGAGGACCATGTCGTGTGATACAAGGATGATGGGGCGGCGTATCTTTGTGTTCGTAATTGGTGGGGTGACTAGATCTGAGGTAATCACACTCTGAGAGTTCTTATCATTTCCAGCCTTGGATGGTAAATTTTTGTTATACAATGATGATCATTTATTCATTTTTGTTTGTGCTCAGATGAGAGTTTGCCACAAACTCACATCAAAACTCAGGAGGGAAATTGTGCTGGGTTCAACAAGCGTAGATGATCCTCCCACATACATCACGGTCAGCTGAAAATTAATCTGTTCATGTATGCAAATTGCTTCAGAATCTGTTAAGTCATTTCTTATTCGTTTTTTTTACCTCGATCGTTTCAACAGAAATTGAAGCTGTTCTCAGAAAGCGAGCTATCTCTTGGAGGCATGAGGATTTGAATCTACAGTAGATTTTGTAATTCTTTAATTTATAGTATGATTTGCCTGTCTGATTAAAAGGAACTGAAGTCTGCTTCAGCAACTTCAATTTGTATCTTTTTCCTTTGGACTAAAGTTGCTGTTTGAATATAGCATCAAACTAATGAAGCTTAGAATGATACACTTGACCAAATTTTGCCCTAAAAGAAGTGGACAAAACAATGAGTTCAGTATTTGATGTTGACCAAATGGACCGCTTAATTAGACGAGACAATATGTGGACCATATGAACTTGATATCAAATCATTCTATTCATGGTTTTTACTCAGAAACGTACAAGTGAAATATCAAACAAAATAAATTTACTACGTATCTTTTTGAGTAAGTGAAATAAAACGATTTATGTCAAAATCACCATTAAATTTTGTATTTTCTAAACTTTTTTTAAATATTTTCAACCTAAATTATCCAAATATAAATATTTTAAAATTAGATAAAGGGTGGATCAATTGAAGTCTCGACCGAAATCCCGAAGAGCGAAGTTATTTTGCCTAAACCCTTGATCTCTCACACACAAGCTACTATCAATTTCCAAGTTCGGAATCTGCGAAAAACCTCTCGAGAAGATCAATCGTCCTGATCGCTCAAGGCGACAATCAGCGTTGCAGAAGACTCTGCTACAGATGGATCCGGTGCTCCCGATTTTGGCATTGTCGTTGATTCTGGGAGGGGTCATCGCCTTTCTCATCTTCGGCAACTATTTCAGGAAGCAGAAATCGGAGGTGGAATCGCTGGTCAAAGCCGAGGTGAACGATCCGAATCATAAACAGAAGAAGTCGTCCAGGTCTCAGCAATCTGCTCCCAAGAAGTCTCAGCCTAAGCACCATGCGCACGCCGCTGATAAGGTTAGATCGCTTGTTAGCCACACTCTTTATTCTCAAATTGACAAATTCTGTTCATGAATGCTTTTGAATCGCTGGTTTTAATGGAAAAACACGGTCGATTGCGAGTCTGTTGTTATGGATTTGATGGATGAGGCTGGATCATCGTCCTGAGGAAGTGTTATGTTTTCTATTGTAAGAATTTGGTTGATTTAATGGGGAATTGAATTCAATTACTAATGCAGGATCATAACAAGAAGCATCATCCTTTGGATTTGAACACTTTGAAGGGCCATGGCGATGCTGTTGGAGGGCTGAGCTTTTCACCTGATGGACGGAGTTTGGCAACAGGTGATAATCTTATCCGCTTGAATTTTTGCATTGCATGTTGTCTGGATTTTGCGAATGCTTGTTTTGACTCTTTAACATCTTTGTGTGCAGCTTGTGCTGATGGTGTGGTTCGTGTGTTCAAGTTGGAGGATGTTACAAGCAAAAGTTTTAAGTATGCCGTTGGTGTATTGCTTAGAATGATATTGTATGAATCTCATGTAAAAGATCGTTGTAACACTAAATTTATCTGGCTATCGCAGATTCCTGCGAATTAATGTTCCAGCTGGAGGACATCCAACATCAGTTGCATTCTTGGAAGACAGTTCATCTATTGTGGTGGCTACCCAAACACTTTCTGGCTCCTCACTGTGTATGTTTGGAGAAGAGACCAAATCTCAAAGTGCAAACCAATCCAAGTCTCCTCCTGAAATAAAGTGGACACATCCGAAAGTTCATGATAAGCGCACAATCCTTAATTTGACTGGAGTTGCTGCTAGTTTTGGAACTGCTGATGGAAGTACAGTTGTGGCCTCATGTTCAGAAGGTTGTCTCCTGCTCTCAATCTATTGTTCATGTAGCGTGTGTACATTTTACATGTTCTTTATTTAGCATCATTAGCACTAATCAATTTTCTGTGTATTTATTCTCACATCAAATGTTGAATGTGGCATACAATAATTGTCTGCTAGGCTTACACAATGCTTAACAAATTGGTTTCTTTCTGACCAGGCACTGACATCAAACTTTGGCATGGTAAAACTGGAAAGCTACTGGGGACAGTTGACACAAATCAACTGCGAAACCACATGGCTGCAATATCTCCGAATGGACGTTTTATTGCTGCAGCAGCTTTTACTGCTGATGTTAAGGTGCTTATTCTGTATATTCTGAAATACAATCATTAGTAAATTGCTTTAAATTGCTAGCTAGTAAAAACCTCTATAGACCTTTGGTGCCTTCCTCCTAGAGGTTTTTATGGAGGGGAGGGGTGACAAAAGGAGGAAAGAATAGGAAGGGCATCTATGCAGAGTTACTCCCACATCCATGGTCCTGCCATGATGACAGTTGTTTTCCTCACATGTTTCTTTAACCCTTAGTTATCTCGTGTGATTATGTTACTAACTGCTCTGCACTTAATATCTTTTAAAGCTGACCATGATCTGAAACAAATTGTACAAGGTCACACTCACAAGTGTCCAACAAACTTTGCTTTGGCTCATCTTTACTAGATTTACTAATTTATATTCCACGCTACACTTGTGCCTATCCATATATGTAAACTATAATCTTACTGGAAATTTTATTTCATCTTGAATCTTGAAAAAATTTCACCTTTTTAATGTTCTACTATTGCACAATAGCTAATGCACCTCCTATTGCAGGTTTGGGAGATTGTGTACTCTAAAGATGGCTCAGTCAAGGAGGTTCAAAAAGTTATGCAGCTCAAGGGACACAAGGTCTGTATATGATCTTAGAGTAATCAATATGTTGACTTAATGCACATTCAGAAAAGACAGATAGCATCGTTTTCTTGTGCTTTCTGATATATTTAACACCCCATACAACCTTTGAAGCTTGCCTTTTCCATCTTGTTCTTTGTGTTTATGATGCTGTTTGTATTCCTTGATTCATGTGCATAACACATTTGGTTGGTTTTCTTTACCTCAGAGTGCAGTAACTTGGTTGTGCTTTGCTCCTAACTCGGAACAAATTATAACAGCATCTAAGGATGGGACAATAAAAATATGGAATATTGATGGTGAGTAACCTTTCTTTGTTCTTGCCTTCAAAAAGAAAACTTGATTTTCTTCTTGTGAAGTTATTAATTATTTATCTGTCACCTCTTATCCTCAATTGCAATGTATTCGATTGGATCAACCAGGAAGCTAAAAATAAATACTGTTTGAATAGTACAATGGGATCAGTTATTGTTACAAATCAATGTACGAAATCAAGCTGGGATTTTGTATTTCTATATGGTAATAGCCTATTAGGTCTAGCTAGAAACTATTCTGTTGATTATTTGAACCAAAGTAAACATTTTGCAATTGCACTGACTTGGGGTGGCAATATGGGACCTTGCCAGGGAACTGTAGTCATATTTATTCAGTGTATCAATTGTGAACAACTCAAATTTGTTTATCACCTATGAATAAAAATCCGTTGAGGAGCCGTTTAGGTTACATTATGCTATCAATGCTAGTGCAGATTTAAACTCGCTGATTCACATATTCAGTGTGTAAATTATAAGAAGATTGTGTAAATTCCATTTGATGGATATGCCTCTAATACATGTCCTTGTGCTATCAGTTAGGTATCACCTTGATGAGGACCCCAAGGTTTTGAAGACAATTACTATCCCGCTTCAGGAATCAAGTGGTGCTATTTTGCATTATGATCGACTCTGCCTTTCTCCTGATGGAAAGATATTGGCTGCAACTCATGGCTCTACACTACAGTGGTTATGTGCTGACACTGGGAAGGTCCTGGACACTGCTGATAAAGCACATGATGGTATGTCCGTGTTTATACATGCAAATATATTATGTGTTCACTTGGCTGTCCCTCTAAAAAGGGCAGTGATATGTAGTTCTTCATTTCCTTGATGGTCACTGTGTATGTTGTTATTAGTTTCGAGTGCTGTGGATTGAGTTGTTATATGAAATGCAAAGGATTTAGCAATATACTGACACCTGTCTCTCCTTACAGATGAGATCACATGGATGGCGTGGTCACCCAAGACTCTAACAACTGGTAAGTGTTAAACTTCAATCTTCTTAAACCCCTCGGCCTTGTGAATATCAAGATCTGGAGCTTGTTGAACCCTCATATCTGACACGGACCACTGGATATCTGTTTGTTTGCAGGAAACACAGAAGCCTACGTATTGGCAACTTGCGCATCGGACAAGAAAGTGAAGCTATGGGCTCCACCTCCACTTGAGGCATAATAGACGAATCCCGGTGGGTTTGATATGAGAATCAAGTAACTCACTCCATAGTTTCTCTTGAGTTTTTTGGATGAAGACTATTTCCTCAGCTGCTACTTATCGAGGTCCATAGCTTGATCCCCACTTCGCTTCATGGCAAGTCTTGAGCTAGCAAATTAACCATGTTGCCAGGATTCGAAAGTGCGTGTAGAAGATCGAGTGTTTGACTGACCATCATGAGATCACAATGCTGGCATAGTACCGTAGTCTAGAATGATTATCTACACTTGTAATGTTGCTCTTATTTAACGATAATCCCCCAGCCTCTTCCCTCCTTTTGTTGGTTTTTTCCTTCTTTTTTTTTTATTTGTTTTCACACAAAACTCCTTTCAACTCCATCTGAAGTTTTGAACACAACAATGAACAAAGTGAATGGTTATGAGGTACTATGACTATCAGAGTTAATTAGCTGGAACTAGAAGTCTAGAATCACTCTGTACGAATTTTGTTACTACGAGCTTTTGGTTTTTCTATATTTTGTGTGTTCTTGTTTCGTCTGGAAAAGTGGGTTTTCACTTTTCACTTTTCACTGTACCAACATTCTTTGTCAAATGTCAAAAAAAAATAGTGGAAAAAAAATCGATCGCCCACCGTGGGGCTCGAACCCACGACCACAAGGTTAAGAGCCTTGCGCTCTACCAACTGAGCTAGACGGGCTGTTTGACTTTCAAGTGTTTTCAAAGTATGTCGATTTTCAAGGTAAGATCTGTATATTTCTTACCACTGCTTCTATAGGCTTTTTTCCCTCTTTTCTATGAAAACTTGCAAAAAAAGGTAAAGTTTGGAAGCCAATCTTATATTTCCAACAAACTTAGTACACATCAACTTCTTTGACTAATTAAAACATGGTACTACTTCGATAGTTTGCCAATTGACATAAACCACCTAGATATATATATACATGTTAATGCAGTCGGAAGTCCACAATGAATCTTCATGTACTTTGCACTTATACATATGCATATATTAAATAAATGCTTTGCTAAACGGGTCGAGTACGAAATGCTCATCACATCAAGCCCTGGACATGATACGCATCATCTTCATGGCGACCCTCATCATCATCATTGTGGCCATAGTAGTCATGATCATGGCTGACATGGTCCTCGTGCACGTATTCTTCGTGTTCACTGCGACGCTCATGGCCATCATGCTCATCATCATCCGCCTCATCATCTTCTTCATCTGCTCCATTGATCGAACACTATTCGTTGCGCACGCACTGAATATAGGGTTATGTATAGAAGGAAGAAGATACCTAAACTTAAGCAAAAGGGATCATGTATTTATACGCATGAAACGGCTATGAATTTCCATATGACGTCCAATGGAGTGATTTTATATATTGGTAGGTAAGTGTACGTTTGAATTGGTCAATTAAACTGATAGTAAGGCGATAAGCAATTGTCGGATATATAACTGATATTGCTCAATTGGTTATATTTTTAAAGTTTACGCGTGGAAAATATTAGTTAAAATAAAGTAATAGACTTTTCATATCATTTTCCTGCCACTTTGTACTAAAGCAGACAAATATGATAGCATACAATCTTACGTTCTTCCACGCGTTTATGCATCTAAAATGATGTTTTTAAATCTCAGAATCTAATTATAAACGTAAGCTGACAGATTGGAGCAAGCAAACTGTATTCAAATTAGGTACATGAACATGTAAACTAGCTTAATTAGTACATAATTGAGTTTAGCCTTGAACATATCTCAGAAATTCAACAAGTGAAACCAATAATCAAACACGTACATAACCTTATGCCGTAGAAATCATACGTTTATCAATTTCTAAGAACAAAAAAAAATCCTGCAGAAAAAAAACTCACATTCCAGCATCTGATATGACACTGGCCTTCTCTACATCCAAACATATGGTGTCTGAAAAATTCCAAATGAGGTGCCTGAAACCAGCTATGGATTTCAGCCCATCCATCCATCTTCAGGTATCATCACCTCAATTGGAATTTCATGTCATGCAACCTCAAGAGTCTCGATAACTAACCGATTCGATCCGCTGTGGTAAAATCGTACATCCATCCTAAGATCCTACTAAGTCAGGCAAAGTCAGGCTTCACTGCATCCTGCATTAGACAAGTACATACCTATATAATCAATGACCAAATTTCCAAGACATATAGTAACATAAAATGCCCGAAAAAAATTACGAAAAGACATACCCTCCTCCAGGCAAGGACATATTGATGTCAGTAGCTGATTTTCTGGGGTCTTGCATGTTGTGAGGATGTGGATTTAGCCAGGGTTCTCTTTGGAAATGCGAGGGCATCATATTCGGTTGCATCATGGGGCCCGTAACCGTTTGTTGTCCTTGCCCGTTACAAGGCTCGTCTTTTGCAGTCGGCCGAGGAGGAGGGGGGAGAGGAGCCGGAAGGGCGGGAACTACAGATGTCGGGTAAGGCACGGGATGAGGCTTCTGCTTCTTTGGCTTGTGCTCGGGTTGGGCACTTGGCAGGAAACTACCAACTATGATCTGACCCAAATAATAACATGGACCGTTGTTATGATTATGAACATAATAAACAAACTATTCTTTCTTTTTCTGGAAGAAGAAAATGAGATTCTACCTGCACTGGAGCAGCAGCGACGAGCAGGCCAGCCACGCATCCACCAACAACTTGACCGTTCGGGCTGGACAAGGAAACGCTCAGCCCACCGGCTCTGAACCTCGTACCTTCCCTCTCGGTAGGAGTGAAAGATCCACACAAGTTGACAATTTCAAATCGACCCTGAGAATATGGATTTGTGTCATCCTGATGAAATTCTATAAGTCTAGATGTCTTAAATACACTTTTGAATAGTGTAGAAATGAATGGAAGAAATGCATGTCTACCTCGTATGTTAAAGTACCTCCAGAAGATTCGGATTGACGGAGTGTGGCGTTGGATACGATTCCATTGGCTGATAGAATGCAGATAGCTCTAGGCCCTTGTTGACAGAATGATATTATCCTTGCAGTAACATCCTAAACAAGCAAATAAGATGCCATAAGAGGTGATGTGTGAGATTATCCCTCGCCCTATTAGTGGCATCATTAACTATAACATGAAGCCCACAAGATTATCACTATAAATGTTGCAGAGATTATGGTTGATTAATGATACGGTTCTTTCTCACCCTTGGTTTAGTCAATGTTCATGAAAAAATATATTTAGCATATAAATAAATATTATCTCTAACACAAACAGTACAATAAATATTACATGTTTTAGGCTCAGTTGTGGAAAAAGATTAAGATTAAACAGCAATTTTATGATATAGTAGTTATTAGTGAAAACTCTACATAACTTCTGGAAAAGCTTAAATCTAATAGATATGTACCTCGCCAGCATTAACAGTTATGACATGAGGGGTGAAATGTGCTCCATCACTAGATGCACCTCTGTCACCTGCAAAGAATTATATAACCTTCCATAAATCAAACAGGAAAAAAGAAGGTATTTGTACTCTACTATGATTGAGTCCAATCACAGCAAATATGTACCAATTATAAGTGCATGTCACTTCCAAATAGAGTACACAAAACAGTGAAAATGGCCATGCTTGGAGAGAATGCAGATTTGATGGAGGGAAAACAAGCCAAGTAAGTTCACTGATTAGGACTGGCAAAAGAGAACAAGTCTCTCATGAACACACACAAAGCAGGAGATGAGAGGAGCAAGATGTCCTTATTACTACACGAGCACTCGTCAAACATTGACGAACACCTTGTAAGCAGAATAACACACCAAAAGAATCTAAACTGTTGACTGAATGCATCATTACATGCTACATAATGATAGCAGAACTGACTAGGGAAGTAAAGTATTGGACGAAGAGCAACCAATATAAAAGAAACCAACAGTTAATCTAAAACCAAATTTAGTATTCAACTTATGAATAAGTCAGCACGTGAGTACTTACTATCACTTTGGAAAAAGTTTGCATGCAATCTCTGAGTTATGTGGTGTGGCTTGGCTTGCATATTCAAACGAGTTTATGCAGCTAGCAGCAAGAAATATCTCCATGTAGACCACTTTTTAGCAAACAATACAAAGTGTAAATCCCACACCTAAATCCTGAACTAGTTTAATAATATGTTTCTAGAAATATGATATTGTTTACATGTTGGCTTGGCTTGGCTTCACTTTAGCATATAAAGAAGTAACTCCCCGGATATGAGAAAGGATGCTAGTAAGCCAAGCCGGTGTGAGACAAAGAGAGTGCACAAAAGTGGGCCTGATACTCACAGAAATCCAGAACATGTCAAACAGTCCAGGTAGCAGTTTATCGAAAGATAAACGGCATACTAGCATGCACTCATCAATGGAATACTATAACATTCAGTCATCAAGCTATGGTGGGAATGATCAATCACAACCACCTTCTACCACATCAAAAATGCTTCTGAAAGACGACAATGGATCCCATTTTTCAAAAGTAGAGAAGTATATATACTCATTCAGCCACAAATGTCCCACTTTCCTTTAATGGGCAGATTATAGTCCTCTTATACAGAAGCAGCAAAATCATTCAACAGTTATAAATAGTATATTAGAACCCATGTACTGGAGAAATGCAGCTGCCAAAAGGATTCTACAAGCATTACCACTAGAAATGGTAAAAAAATTCATTCGACCAGTAGACACATTGCACTAAACCTGATTCCTGAGTAGTAAACTAACTATGTCAGTAAAACAACGTCCATCATTACTACTTTATAACTAGTCAACATAATGCAGACACGGGATTCTACAAGGATTGCTCATAATGGACTAAAACGCCATCGAACACCCCAAACTAGCGGTATAAATTTTCACAAGTGCACGAATAAATTCGAAGTTGTAAGCTTTAAAACACAATACACAAACTCAATCCAACTCAAAGCACTTATATAACAGCTACTTCAGCAACATGAAAAACGGAATCTTTCGTTGTTTAATCATTACCTGAACCCCTCATCTCAGCCTTGTGACCATGCTTCGGTTCTGAATTACTTAACCGGCCTCTCCCCCGCTTTCCACTGCCACTGGTATACGCACCTGTTGACGGAGGGCCGGACGCTGTAATAGGCATTGGGGACAATGTCCTCACAGCTGAACCATCTGGCCCGTACTTCCTCGGCCTTCCTCTCTTCTTTTTCTCCATTATCCCGGGCATTCCAGAGCTTGTTGGAGTAACCAGAGAAGGTGAAACAGTCACTTGTGGAGGGGCGTCGGGCCTAGGCGCCACATGATAATTAGAAGGCGCTTCTGCCCCGATAACAGTCACTCCAGTCGCCATGCCTTCTTTTCCTTCCATCATTCATAAACTATGCAAACAATTTGAGATTCCAGCTATGTTTTGACAGACCCTGATGCCCAAATCTCAGAACTTCTGTGTCTGAAAACAAATGTATTACACAATTCATCAATCCCTAAGAACAACACCCAACAATGACTATATACAAAAGATGTGATCAAAATTTTCTTATGTGACTATTACAGCTAGATTTGTAAGTTTATACAGCTAAATTCCAACATTTTCTCCCAAAATGATATCAGATTCAAGCATGCAATTATGAAATGATGAAACCTACAGAATAAATTAAACAACTCCAACTTTCTATATTTCCTGAGAAAATGTTTCTTACACGATCCAAAATCAACACCACCGAACATTTAGGAGATCTCCTACTTTGTCCAGCAAAAAGATAGGAGTAAAGAAGAGCACATAAAATCAATTGCTTGCAAATAACTACAACCAAATTAGCTAACAAAAAAAAAGGCTTTACCGAGATCAGGAAAAGAGGAAGCACTGAAGCCCTCAATCCTTTAGCCAATTCCCGGAGCTCCAAAACGAACAAGAACAGTAATCCCCTGAGAGAGAAAAAGAAGGCGTCGAAACGACGTCGTCAAATGGAACCTGCAAAAACGACAAACCACCAACTTCATGACGCTAAACACCATAACAACCCAAGAAACCACTTTTCCAGGTGCCCTGAAAACCACTTACCGAGCTGTTTAAGGCCACTCATTAAACAAATTGAAAGTGAGACTGAGAGAGAGAGGGGGGGAACGGAATGTGAAATCAATGGCGGAAGGAAAATTAAGCCTACAGTGGTGAGAACAGGGAAAAGCCACAGTTTGAAATTAAAAATGAAAATAAAAATTATAAATTAGAGGTTTTGTCAAAATCGAAAAATCAAATCGACTTTTGCGAGCAGCGTTTGAAGTCCGGCGGAATTAAAATATTTGGGGGAAAATAAAAAGGAGGAGGAAAAAGACACGAAGAGAGATTTTAGGGGGAGAAGGGAAAAGAGATTTTGGTAATGATAATCTTAATTAGGGAGAGATTTTAGGGTTTATTAGTGGGGGGTTTTGTTTTATGAATTTCAAAAAGGCTGCCATAAAAAAAGACAGAGCAGAGGGAAATGGAGAGGGGGGGAAGACCCCTTGTGGTGGCCGCTGCTTGACACGTGTCCTTCTCGGGAAGATGGGATTAGGAAGCGTGGGGTTTGACCCTGGAATAGGCGTTAATTTACAGGCTGTGCCACTGACAGAGTTGGTGATGTTCATTCTGCAGGATGGTACTTGCTCACTTGACCACTTGTTTGTGTCCCGGAGTGAAGGTGATGTTTCATGGTTGTGAAAGTGACACTTTGGGTCACGTTACAATTTGTGCAAGGCACCTAATATTAGACGGGTGATTTCTTGGGTTTAATTAATTATTTTGATATTTAGGGTTCGAATCTAAATTATAATTGAGAATATTTAATTTAAACTAATTAATGGATAAGTTTTAGATTCCCTTGAATATTAGGGGGGGCTCGATACTTTATTTTAATCCAAAATTTCTATTCCCTCCATTTGTCCTCACTCCTCAATATTTTAAAAAATATAAAAAAAAAAAAAACAATTTAGAGATTTTAACCAATCAAAGGTAAGAGATACAAGTTGAGGACATATTAAAGAGACGATAAACTTAACTTGATTACATTTAGATGAAAGATGTCTTACATGATCATTTGCAAGCCTGTCATCTACACTCTTAATTCGGTCAGTGTTTCTAAGTCCCATCATGCATCACAAATATACAGTTGAACATCTTAAAGAGTTAGCAATGGGTAACCTAATTCATCCCGACCAAAAATAAAGAATAAAATGGGTAACCTAATTCATCTAGAGAATATGTGAATTCTGACTAAGTTTTTAAATCAACTCTCATGTACATACATGTCACTGGTAGTTTAAAATTTAAAGGGTGGGTAAAAGTGATCATATTTGCATAGATAAAAGGAGCCAACCCCCAGCATGCGAATTGAAATAGTAATTCAATTTGTCAAAGAAAAAAAGTACCACACTCACTCATTATGCAGCTATTTCTAAGAGCAGCTGCACATGGTCTCTCCTAATTTTCAATTCTTCATCTACCATAAGGCCAGAACATGTTTGGTTTGATTTACTTGAGAATGAGGAATGAGAACGAGGAATGAGAATTAAAAATGAATGATTTCAGTATAATGTTTGGAGGAAATTTTGTAATCGATTTTATTCCCAGGAATGGCTCATTTTAAGCCTGCAGGCTAATTTGATTCCAGCCGAAAATGTCAGGTAACATCCATTCGAAGAATTATAATTGTTCATCTTGAATGCTAAAACTCCACAACCTCAAATTATAATTTCCAAAAGTCATAAACCCTTGAAATCATAATTAAGAACCCTAAATCTTAAGAATTTTAAACCATAATTATTATGAATGGTTCATTCCGACAGCCACCAAACAACATGTCTCTGAAATGGTTTATTCTGATTCCTGATTTTATTTCGATTTATGATTCCAATCCGATTCCGACAGTGTTACCAAACGGAGCCTAAGTAACCTTGGGTATATACCAAAGTAGTACATATTCGACACTCATAAATTTTTTTGGGTTGATAATTTGCGTATTGTATGAGTAATTGGGTTCACTATATAAATTAAATGATATTTCAATCCAAACTCATATGATAATAGATGGAATAATCTCTTGGGTTATATAATAGACATTTTCTATTACGTTTTTCAATTGGAAAATTCTCTAACTGATCGTTTGCTTATAATTAAATATGGTTACAACTATATATGTACATTTAGGCTTTAGCTAGTATCAAGGGTACCTCTAAAATAAGAGAGGGTTTGTTCTGTATTAACCAATGTAGTTTTTTATTTTTTGATCTTTCGTCCGGTTCGATTAGCCGGAGTTAATCTACGTCCGGATCGAGTACTGTCAGGGGTTAAGAAAGACCCTCCCCAGTGCCTTCTCTACCGTAGAGACAATCTCGATCTCTTCGAATCTCGAACTCATGACCTCTAGATGAACCAATCCCATTTTTAACCATTGGACCTGTAGTGAGTGGTTTTTTTTGGTCAAGATGTAGTGAGTGGTATATATTTGACAAAATCAAACCATATACATATGTATGTTGTACGCAGTATATATAGTTGTTGTTAATGATTGTAATTCAATTAAACAATCCGTATCAAATTTATATATACTCGGTATTTATATTTGTGTAATTGTATTTTTTTTTTTGGTCGGAATTGTATAATTGTATGTTAGTACATAGGTATAATAATTATAATACGTTAGAGACAGAAGAGTGACAACAGCGAAGACAAATGGGGTGGAGCCCGCATGTCCATCATTTGACCATTGACTGGGAAGTGTGGTTGACCAAACTCCAACTTGATGCTAATTGGGTCGTCAATTCCTCTCTTTGTTCATCCCATGTGCTCAACACAGCACAACCACCATTGAGTTGCGTGTAATTATTATTTCAAATGGCTTAAAACATACGTGGCCCCCCGAACTTGCACACATTAGTCATTTTAACACCTCAATTCATCGGGTATTCACTTTGACACCTAAACTCGACGTTTTGTGACCGATTGGACACCTGAACGCTGACATGGCAAAAAAAATTGCCACGAGAATGCCACCTTGCAAGCCATGTCATTATATACATATATAAAAAATCAATAAAATAACAAAGAAAAAAAAAAGAAACAAAGAAAATTCAACCAAAAAAAAAGAAAAAAAGAAAAAGAAAATAAAATCCCCCATTTCTTCAACCTTGAGATCGTCGGATCGGGACTTTCACTCCCGTTCCTCGGTCACCCGACGGCGGCCCTGCACAACCACCACGCCAGCCGTCTTCTCTTCCTCACGAACGCCTCTCTCTCTCTCCTCTTCCTCCCTGAACTCTCTCGCTTCCCTCTTCTTCTAATCGGAGTTGCAGAGGAGTCCCCCGAGCGCCGGCCCTACCCGACGACGACCACACCCACAGAGACACCTCACGCCACCACCACGACTCCCTCCGCTAGGCCCTCGGTATCCCAGATCTGGGCGCACACGTATTCACCGGCCCTTCCCGGCGCTACCCCGACCCCGACGACGGCCCTGACTCTCTCTCTCTCTCGACTTGCGGGAGTGTAAGCCGGGCTTGGGTGTTTGGGGGAGTCGATGTAGGTCCGGTCGGCCTTGAGGCGGCGGAGGACGGCGGAGACGAGGGAGGAGAGGCAGCCGGCGGCCCGATGGGCCTTCAGGAAGAGGACCCAGGTGAGTTGTCGGGCGTTTTTGCCACGTGTCTTGGTCTTATTCCTCTTGATGGTGCCGGTGGCCTTGATCAGGAACTCGTCGGCGGATGGGGTGTCGATCTCGGCGATGGACAGTTAGGGTTTTCCATCTTGATGACGGCCGAACGGGAGGAAGAAGGGATGGGTAAAGTGGGGGTTTTTTCTTTTTTTTCTTTTTTATTGATATTTTATTATTATAAATGGGTCAAGTCAATATATTGTACATTATTTACAAGGTGGCATTTATTATTATTGATATTGATTTTTTTTATGAAAATAATGACATGGCATGCAAGGTGGCATTTTCGTGACAATTTTTTTTGCCATGTCAGCGTTCAGGTGTTCAATCGGTCACAAAATGTCGAGTTCAGGTGTCAAAGTAAATACCCGATGAATTGAGGTGTTAAAATGACTAATGTGTGCAAGTTCGGGGGGCCACGTATGTTTTAAGCCTATTTCAAATAGCCGAAAACTATATGATTATGATGAATGATCATCAACCCCTTTATTACCTTATACGGTATTAAAGATTTTAAATATCATGTTTTATATAAAATTGGGAGTAAGAAGGATTGAAAAAATCGACCCAAAAAAAGAAGAGATTGAAAAAAGCCCATCCGAATGGAAAAATGAATGGATCAATATTATCCATGAAATTAAGGCGGTTCAATCGGTTCAAACGACTCGAACTTAAAGTTCCGCGGGTCAAAATATACTACTCCCTCCGTCCCATTTGATTTGTCCGTCTTTCCGTTTTGGACGTCCCATTAGGTTTGTCCATCTTCCAAATATTTCCATTTATATCACTACATTTTTACACTCTTACCCCTACACAATCATCTCAATTACCTATACTTACCAACTCTTTCTTCCCCACTAATTTATCTTCATATCTTTAAATCAATACAATCACTACAATTAAAAAAACTTTAGCCATAAGATAACACTAAATTACACTTAATATGAATAATCAAAAATTTTTTTTTTTTCTTCTATCGGACAAAATCGGTCATGGGCTAATTTGGGCTTTTTTTTGGGCCTCGTTTTGCTGGATGTGGGAGAGGTGGGAGATGGGTTGTTCCATTTATGGTTGATACCCACATCACCCTCATATTTATTGGTTGTGGGAGATGGAAACCCTACCTTGCTCTCATTTGTGCGCCGTTCTTCATTTGCCTCCTCCAATTCTCTCTCATTGAGAGCGAAACCCTAGCCTCATCTCCCTCCTTCTTGCTCCATTCTTGAGCTCTGCTTGCTCCTCTCGGTCCTCATGGTGAGAATCCTTGCTCTCTCAAACGCTCCTCTTGCATCCATCTCCCTCTGTTTCGATTGAGCGAGCGATTTCCTCTCCCACAACCTTTAAATTTGAGGGGCACAAATGAGATCAAGGCTGAATTGGGTGAAGATGGCTCGAATTTGAGCATGGTTTCGACTGTTGTTACTTGAATCTTCTTCTCCTTGCTCGTACGCCCTTCTTGAGTGCTTGTTGGTCTTTGGATCGACATCTTTGTCCCTCCTCTGGTGCGTGCTCCTTACTCTGTAAATCTTGTTTTTGTGTTGGTGCGTTTCTGTTGCATGTTTGTTCTTGTTTTTGAGCTTGCTGAATTGGGTGCTCCTCTGTTGCATGTTTATGATGTTGGTGCTCCTCTTGAGCTCAAGGCTGAATTGGGTGAAGATGGCTCGAATTTGAGCATGGTTTCGACTGTTGCTACTTGAATCTTCTTCTCCTTGTGCGTACGCTCCTCTTGAGTTCTTGTTGGTCTCTGGATCGACATCTTTGTCCCTCCTCTGGTGCGTTTTCCTTACTCTGTAAACCTTGTTTCCGTGTTGGTGCTTCCCTGTTGCATGCATGTTCTTGTTTTTGAGGAGGCTTCCTTGCTCTGTTCAATGCATGTTTGTTTGATCCATTAAACTCACTCATTGTCTCTCTTGGTACATGAATGGCTTGATGTTGCTCTCTGGATGGAGCCTTCTTAAGCCTCCTCTGGATCTATGCTCCTCTGTTGCGTTCCTCTTGCCTTGGTGAGTTTATCCATGGATCTAACGCTCCTCTTCCATGTTTTAATGTTTCAATTCATCAAGCTAACATGTGTTGTTTGAACATGCATGCAGTTTCTGAGCTTGTAATCTAACTGATTCTTCGTCTGTCTCCACTGGTTTCTGCTTGCATGTTGGTTCCTCGATTCAAAGGATAAAAATCATTTGGTAAGTGAACTGTCCATTTCATTCTCCTCTTGATTCAGATACTCTATTTCAATTAATCACCTAGCTAATGTTTTGGTTGCTTGTTTTGTTTGTTTTCAGGTTTTTACTCCTCTAAAAAAAATGGAATTGGACCCTGATGTAATATTCAGAGATGATTCTGATGCTAGCTCAGATAAATCGTACATATGCTCTGAAGAGGGAAAGTGTGAGTTGGAATCTGCTTGTAGAGGTGAACACTCATACAGTCAATGGAGGTTGGAACCAACTCCTCCAAGGTACTATAAGAAGCCAAAAATTGCTCCAGAAACTGCTTCTATTGAGGTGAATGTTCCAAATAATGATGGAGATGGTGAAGTGGCCCCTGATTCAGAGGAGAGCACTGCTGACTCGGCCTCTAGTGAACAAGAATTTCCCCCTGTTTCTCTCGGGGATGATTAGCTAAGTCTCCTCAGCTATGCCCTTTCCTTTCAATATTGTTGTGAGTATTTCAATTCCCTTGCATGTTGTGTGTACTCCTTGCATGTTGGTTGATTTGTGTTGTTGTTGGATGTTTGTAATGATGTTTAAATGAAACTAAAGCTATTAAATTGAGTGAATTGCATGAAACTGAAACTGTTGCTGGTTGATTTGTGTTGCTGCTGGATGTTTATAATGATGTTTGTAATGATTTGTGTTGTTGCTGGATATTTGTAATGATGTTTAAATGAAACTGAAGCTATTTAGTGTAGCCCTACATTCTTTGCATATATGCCATCCTCTGGTTTCTGAATTGTGTTTCTGTTTGATGTTACCTTTGCTGTTTTGTGATGTTCTTGTAGCAAAAATTGAAACACATGTTTTGTGATGTTCTTGTTTTGTGATGTTGCCTTTGTTGTTTTGTGATGTTGCCTTTGAATTCTTTGCATATATGTCATCCTCATGATGTTGTTTTGTGATGTTGTCTTTACTGTTTTGTGATGTTCATGTTTCTGCAGACCTCGTGTTGCCTTTGCTGTTTTGTGATGTTCTTGTTTCTGGTATTGATGTGTCTTTTTTTTGCTTCTTTTGATCAATGATGACAACACTCAAACTGAAACACATGTCCTTGATGACTCTTTACATGTGACAGTTTATAGGAAGCCAGTCATTTTAATGACTTTGGCATGCCATAGCTGTCATGTGTAGCTAGATGAAAGGGCCTGTGTTGATGATGTATGAGGAGCCCTGAGATCAATTTTTCCTTTTTTTTTGATCAATGATGAGAACTTGAAACTGAAACTCCTGTCCTTGATGACTCTTTACATGTGATAGTGTATAGGAAGCCAGTCATTTTAATGACTTTGGCATGCCATAGCTGTCATGTGTAGCTAGATGAAAGGGCATGTGTTGATGATGTTTGAGGAGCCTTGAGATCAATTTTTTTTTCCTTTTTTCCACAGTTCAGTTTCTGTTTGCTTATGATGTTTGCATTTCAATGCTATTTCATGCCCAAAAACTGATTTCCAAAAGGTGTTTACATATCACATGCATTCTTACACATGTTTGATTTACATACACAAAATATATACCCACAAAAAATATCCCCATTATATACCCAGCACCCTACATTTAATTCAGTTCTTCAAAAGGATCATCTTGACTTCCTTGCATTTCAGTTTCTGCTTGCATTTCAGTTTATGCTTGACTTGCTTGAGTGTTTTCTTGCATTCCTCGACTTCCTTGCACCCCATTTCTGTTTGCAAGCATGATGTCCCATGCTTCCTGCACAGCTGACATGGGTGCTTGAACCTGTGCTGGTAGATTACCTGCTGCTTGTAGTCTTTTCTTGTTCACATGTGGTAGGTCATAGCCATTTCCCCCTTTAACTTTTAGCACTTGATTCATTACATATTGAAGTGACATCCATACATTTGCTAGAGTCTTAGGATCTAGCTCATGAAAAGCTCCATGTACAGCCTCCAACATTCCATCAATGTCTTTAGGCATTTTTTTATGCATTAGAGATTGAATGCTCCTAAAAAATCCTAAGTCTAGGATATTTAAATCAGGACTGTTTGGTGGTTGTTGCACTAAAATGAATGTGAAACCTGGTTGTTTGTAAAACTGTTGCCATGCTGCATCTTGTTGTGTTATGTGTGCCTTTGCATTGTCTTGCTGGATGAAAATGACTCTATGTGCTCCATCTTCTTGTGGCCACTTTGCCATGATTGCTGGTACAATTTGCTCTATTAACATGCTCCTTGTAGCTTTTTGGTTGATTGATTCAACCAACTTGGTCACCGTTGTACCCTTCAATCTGTTTTTTGAGTTTCTTTTTGCTGCTTCTTTGTAAGTGAATGGGAATATCCCAATTTTGCCATCAAATGTGCATGCTCCTCTTGAATCAAATCTAGGCCTAGCCATTGCAGCAGTGAACATAACCTTTGGTATAAACTTGCTAGAGCTAGCTGACCTGTATTTGCCCCTCTCATGCTGTGCTAGATATACACGCTGTGATTTCTTGCTTAAGTTGAACCATTTCTCATCTATGTGCACAAAGTCATACATTGGATAGTAGTGGGTCTTTGTTTCTGGTGTTGCTCCATTTAAAAGGCTAAGAATCCACTCCAACCTTGTATGCTTGTTTGCATCCTTGAGTCCTGGTTTGAGAGGATTGGTGTGTGGTCTTATGATTCCCCTTTTGAGCAGTCTGTGTGTTGTGCTCTTTGACATTTCCAGCTTGGCTGCCAAGTCTCTTATGCATGTTCTGTCTCCCATGCTCAATGAAGTGATTTTAGCAATATCAACTTCTATTCTCTTTTTGCCTCCATGATACTTAGTGTTGACATTTGGCCTCTGGTTTGCTTGAGCTTGCTGTTTAGCCATGTTCCAGATTCTTGATGTTGTTCTTGTTGAGACATTAAATTCAGCTGCTACCTCTTGCATTGCTCCTCTTCTAAGTTGACCCCCTATTGTTGGAATTTGATGCAGTTTCATCAAAATTTGGAACCTTTTCTCTGAGCTGAGCTTTGACCTCGATGGCCCATGATGCAAAGATGGTGTTGGTTGCTGTTGTGTCGCCTCTGCTGTGTGTGGTCCCCCTTCTTGCTCCTCTTCTTCCGCTGGCTGGTTTAGATCAAACATGTAATTACTGTGCTGTGGTGGGACTGCAAACTCTGGTGGTGGATCTTCATTTTGGTTAAAGGCTGAGGCCATGAGGTTGAAGCAGTGATGGAAAAACAAAAAGTTGAATGTTGTTTTTTTGCTCCTCTGTTATTTTCCTGGTTGAATGCTCTGTTTTTGTACTCTTTGTGTTGTGTAAGTGAATATTCTTAAGCTGTAAGCTTTGTCTGTGGGGTTGTGCTTTTATAGAGCCATAAATTGGCTTGTGGGAAGTTGTAATCCGTGTGCTAAAAAGCATTGAATGCTATTGGTCCACAGTAAATGCTTTCTCTTTTCCTATTGGTCCAAAACTTCCCACATGGATCCAACTTTTTCACTCTTCTCTCCCTTACTCATTCCTGACACAACTTTTTTTTTCTCTTAATAACTGTGCTATTATGCTTTATGGACAAATCAAATGGGACAGAGGGAGTACTATATATAAGTGTTCAAATATGTTTGTTTGTGCACATATGTACACTAGGTCTAATCTAATATACTAGTTTACTGTTGTGTTTCATCCTAAAACCAACGTGACATTCTTTTTTCAAAATCTCGAGTGTTGGACACATTTCCATACATGGTGCGAGACAGATTGGACCCCAAATCCATACGCAAATGCTTAAAGAACCCATAATCCTGTCCCTCTAGAGCAACCTTCATGGTTATTAGCATCACCAAGGTACAAACAAAACTTTTGGGCTAAAGTGGGAAAATGGCCCAACCCAACTTGATTTCTGACAAATATGGGCTCTTGCAGTATATGAAGTTCGAGGTGCCCGGCCCTGCGAGTTGTGAATCAATGCAACAAATTAGTGAGTGCAAATGTACAATCATAAAATAGAACGATAAATATGTTGTCTCATTTTCTTTTGAAGATCATGTTGTTTAAATTACCACTTCTTTTGTATACCTTAAGCTGTACTTCTTCTTAACTTAAATTACTCAACTATTGCCATATTGACAAAGCTTAATGTGCTCAAAAAAAGAAAAAAAGAGAGAGAGACAAAGCTTAATTATAAAAGGACCGAAAGGGGAGTCAAAAAAAGATAACAAAAATTCTTAACCTCAATTTCAGGAAAACGGCGTATGGGACATTTGCTGACGAGATCTGCCGTTACGAGATAACTCACCAATGCAACATGTCCCTGTACGATTAGTGTTCTAGGTAGAACTGTCAATTGGGTTAGTCAAGGTCATTTTAGGTTCTAATTGAAACGAGTTTGGATCGACAAGGGGTCATGCGTCATTTGGGTCGAGTCGTTGCGGATTTTCGGGTTGCTCGAATCAACCCAAGGAGTCAAGAATGTCGATTTTTTTATAATTATTTGAATAATACTCTATTTATATAATAAAATATAATGGAAAAATATTGTTTTTATATATTTTGATAATAAAACATAATATTATTATTCAAAGTATATTTATACAGTAGATTCTAAAATATACTAAATCGTGTCAACCAAGCAAGTTCGAGTTCAAATGAGTCGGGTTGAATTTAAGAATAAGTTCAATCGGGACGGGTTGAAACTGAGTTCGGGTTCAATCGGGTTGGATTGAAACTAAGTTCGAGTTCTATCGAGTCAGTTTGAAACTGGATTCAGGTTCAATCAAGTCGGACGCTGGGTTCGAGTTGAATCTAGTCGTGCTGAAACTGAGTTCGAGTTCAATCGGGTCGGCTTGAAACTGAGTTCGGGGTGAATCAGGTCGGGTTGAAACTAAATCATGTTCAATCGGGTCGGACCAAAACTAAGTTTTGGGTCTAAATTTTCGGATTAAACCCCATAAATTTAAAACCAAATTGGATCAAATTTGCAGGTTGGGTTAGTTTTTAGGTCTAGTTCTAGTGCTCTTTCAAATTTTTAATCATCCTTGTGTTTGCCGCGTGGTCTCAACTTTAAAATGTTGATCACACCCTTCATTTGTGATAAAACATCTATATAGAAACTACAAAACATGAATTCCATTATGGAGCAAAAACTATTAAAGAGGCTACGGTAAGAAAAGTAACATAAATGACTTGACATTTTTATAGATTGCGAATAATCGTTTAACGATTCAAAATTACAATTGTTATGTAGAAGCATCGATTCTGATGCGCCACTAATTAAAATGTATGACTCTGACGCGTCCCAGTTAAATAAACGATTTTGTCGCATCATAAGTGGTAAATATATGATTTTGAGCCTTTGATGTATTACAATGGTCCATTTTGTTACACATAATTGAATGTGTAGTTTTAACTGACATGTCTTAGATTTATTTTTGACACCTCTGGATTATAAATTTTATATTCAGTTTAAAAGTAAGTTTTTTATATTTTCATAGTAACGTATCATCACCTTTTGACTGTATGGTTCTGGTTCTGACATATCATAAAAATAAATATTTAATTTAACACTAAAATGTCAGTTAAATCTACAGTGTAATTTTAATTGTTGTTGTTATTGTTGTGTGTCAATAAAAATTACATTGCAAATTTAGTTTTGACACCTCTGGATTATAAATTTTCTATTCTGTTTAAAAGTAAGCCTTAAATATTTTCATAGTAATATTTTCATAGTAACGTATGTATCATCGCCTTTTGACTATAAGTGTGGTTCTGGTTCATAGTAACGTATGTATCATAACAACAAATATTTAATTTAATACTATTGTGTAAGATTATAATTTTCCAAAATTATAATATAGCTTAATGTCAATTGTAATAGTAAGCAAACCAATCACAATTTACTTCCAATGGGGACCCTGATTAGAGTAGGCTATAGTAGCTAGTGAGGTCTTGTGGCATGTTACATGTGTGTGGATTATAGAGAAAATCAGGTTGGGCTAGCTACCAATAATGTTTGCTCTCTCGCGTGCCCTTCAAGAGTTTTCCGATGGATCTTTTTCCTTAGAGAACTTTTTCCTTAAGTAATTATTATATCCCCAAAACACATTTTCTAACAAATTTTTCAAAAAGAAAAAGGAAATACCATGCATACTCAAATGGTATAAAAGCCAGCCCTTGGTATCACATTACCACTTATAAAACCCCATTACAACATACCCCAAAAAACACACAAAACCTCCATACCCAAAACTCCTAGTAACCCTAACCTTGGCCCCTCTTCTTACCATTAAGACTTAATCAATCAAATCCCCAAAATTTAACCAGACAAGATCTCCCCGAATTTAATTATTTATTCGCGTAACCTAACATACGTCATTCAATCATTAATCATGAGCGAATCCGCGTCTTTGTTCCCCTTTAGACGCGGATCCAACAGTGATGGAGGCGGCGCTGGAGGAGGAGGCTCGGGGAGTAGTAGGCCCGGGAGAGGCACCGGGCCATGTGGCGCTTGTAAGTTCCTAAGAAGAAAGTGTTTGCCGGATTGCATTTTCGCACCCTATTTTAGCTCGGACCAAGGGGCAACCCACTTTGCGACGGTTCACAAGGTGTTCGGAGCGAGCAACGTCGCGAAGCTGCTCCAACACCTCCCCGTGAACCGTCGCATGGACGCGGTTGTCACCGTCGTTTATGAGGCCCAGGCCCGACTCCGTGACCCGGTGTATGGATGCGTTGCCCACATCTTCACCCTCCAACAACAGGTCCTATATATTTAATTCATTCCAAGTGCAAATTGATTAATTCATCCATTACAATTAATTCATTCATCTGCACATCAATTTTCTTGGATAACTCATTGAGTTGTGTGTCGATAGATCCATACGTTTTGTTGACAAAAATAATGTTTCCAAAAATGACAAAGATTTGTGTTAGCTAGGAACGTACGTACTTTGGACCAATTTCAGTTAGCCGCAAAAGTTGATCTTTGGATACATCATAATAAATGTATGTGACAAGTTTGGGGTTGGGAAGATTTGGACTTGGGCCGATTTGGTTTCTTTATGTTCTCGGGTGATTTTGCATTGCTTGATGCATGTTAGCTGCTGACTGTTTTTGTTTATAGTACGTCTAATCAAACTGAAAATACAAATCCCGAGTCAGTGAAGTAAAACAATCTGTAAGCTTTTCAAGAGAAAGTTGCTGGCGTTCACCAAAAAAAAAAAAAAAAAAAAAAAAGAGAGAAAGTTGCTGGCTCGAGCCTCTAGGTGACTAGGATCGTCAAATTTTGGAATATTTGACACTTTTGCAGGTTTTTTTTTAAATAAAAATTAAAGCTCAAATATGCTTCACCGACCAATAAGAAACCCAATGCCTAAGAATAAATGTGGAAATTAGGCTAATAATCAATCTTTTGTGACCATTATGGCCATATGAGATGAATCTTTCTTGATCGATGTACGTATCATTGAGTCTGTATAGGGGTGTACTTACACATAAGAGATTAGCATATAAAAAACATTAAATTTATTGTCAATTGTGAATGTATGCAAGTGAATATTGGGTCACAAACAAGGTAAAGAAAAAGAATAGAAAAATGTTGGTAGAGCAAGGTAGCTATAGTTGAGATGGAATGATGAGAGAACAAACGTAAAACAAGCAAGAAATGGAGGGAAGTGGTCGTCCGTTACTCCTCCTTTTGTGGGTTTTTACGTTTTTCTACACAATGTGCTTAGTTTGCTACACAATTTACATGCATGATCTTTCCATGCATTCTAATACAAGTTGTTAATTTCACAATGTACGTGCTTAGTTAACCACTATACATGGTACCAATTGGCTTAAACTTGATGCATATAGGTCACTAGTCTGCAAGCTGAGATTGCATACATGCAAGCCCAGCAAGCAACCCTGCAGGCCCCAACGCCGCCGCCTCCGCCGCCACAGCCCATCACGGTGCCGTCGCCTCTCTCCATGGCCGACCTCCACTCCAACATTCTTCCGTCGTCGTTCAACCTCTCTTCTCTCGTCTGCCCGATGGGACTCCAGCAACCGCCCATGGCTCATGGCCGGTTCTCGTGTAACCAGGCCCGACCTGAGCTCATGGCCGGGCCCAACTACGCGTCCACTAGCGGTGGTGATCTTCAAGCTTTGGCACGTGAGTTCCTCCACAGGCAAGGCTCAGGATCCTTTGGTGGTCACGTGCCACACAATGGCCGGTCTTCCGTGGCCAAATCCGATTGATGTAGTGAAATTTGTCTGTCATGGTGGTTTGTAATTGTAAGTGTTAGATCCGATCCCAAATCCATCTAGCTAGGCATGCAAGTGAATTTCTTGCTTTTAATTCGTATGGGTTTGAAGAACTATGAAATTGTTTAGTTTGTTTTTAACGTACTCCTTTCTCAGCTTATTTCTTTCTTCTCGTCTTTTATATAATTAATTAATGTGCGAATATCAATATTGTACGGTTATGCATTTTGGTGCCGTTATATATTATGTGTGTATGTCTATATATATATTTGTTTTTGGTCAAAAGTGTGTATGTCTATACTAATTAAACATATACGTATGATGGTGTAGCGAATTGACCCTGCCGTGCAATGTCCGATTGATGCACAGCTTTTGGACATGTTATATATATAATTAGAAGTTTTGATGCATGTTTAGGTCGTCGATCTCAAGGCAGGTATACTGTTGAAGGGTTTCTCGAACACATAAATTTGTATTCAAGACCCCGCTGAGTATAGCGAAGTCAGGATCGTCCACGGGAGCGAGAGTAGTACTAAGTTTAATCGATAAACTACGAAAAGCAAAGAAAATAAGGGCAGAACAACTCAGGCTCGACCCAAAGAGGGTCGATCTCGACCCTAGGGAGGTCGATCCTGAGAGCAGATCACACGAAACACACACAATCACACAAGCAATGGCTCGAACACGACGAAGGGAGTCGGGATCAAGGCAAAAGATACAAATTTCAATCAATATAAAAGGCAAATCCTAGGGCTAAGGCTACCACAACAACAACCATACATGCTTTCAACTAGAATTCACAACTATCAGGCAATCTAGATCATAGAAAAGTCAACTTTCGCAAACTATTCAAGTTATTCAATCGACTTTCGCAAATCAAACAACTTTCTACCTATCCTTCAACCTAGGAATATCAACTTTCGCAAATAATCCTATTAGAACTAATCAAGCAACTAACTTTTCACTTTCGCTAAGGTTAATTACAAGACATGCCTCAATTTTCACCAAGGATTAAGCACAAGATAGGTTAGATATGATCATCAAGCATTCAAGTCATGAATTCAAGTTTTAAACATGCATGATTGTGTTGGGTTTTTGCCCAATCCTAGAACTTAAGAAGACTACTCACACATAGCAAGAAGAGAAGAGGAAGAAGAAGAGGAAAACATGATCAAAACCAAACTAGAATTCAAATTAAACAAAAGATCAATCTTACAAAGTCTCAAACTTGCTCTCCAAGTCTTCTCCCTAGCTCTCCAAGTCTTGATGATTTATTGATTGAATGAATAAAAACTATAGGTTCCACCTCTTTTTATAGACAAAAAGGAGTCCTAATCTAACTAGGAAACACAAAGAAACAACCTTCCTTAAATACAGATTTGGAAACTTCAACATGTAAATCCGGATAGGTGAAGGTCGGCCACGAGGTTCGACACTCCTAGGGTCGATATCGACCCCTTCAGGGTCGATCCTGAGTCTCGTTTTCCTTGCGCTCCAAGTTTTGCAAAGTGGCTCGACCTCGACCTCCTTGGGCTCGATCTTGGGACTTTTTCCTTGACTTTTCTTCTTGCTTTGGCTTCTCTTTAGCTCTTCTTCTTGACTCTTCCACTTGAAATCTTCCTCCTAGCTCGTCCATCCTCTCCAAGCCTCGCTCCAAACTCGTCTTCAAGCTTCAAAATACCTACAAAACGACACAAAAGCGCGTAGTTTCCGAATCTCAAGGAAATACGAAAACTTATGCAAAAAGACTCAAAAACACAATACTCAAGCACAAACACCACCAAATCTAACCTATCTAGACCCTAAAAATCTACCTAAAAACGCGGACATCATATACTTACCGATTCTATAGCTTTGCGGTACTCGTATAGTTATAGGCGTTCTCAATGTCAAGCTTTCTCCGAGTTTACAACATATATATCGTTGGAGCGAGATGTGAAGTTGTAAGGGATGTCATGATCTTCTCATCACATAAGACTCCATTAAGGGAAGTAGATTGACCTCGACTAGGACTATTCTCGGCTTGGTTCTACTCGAGCAGGTGGCATTGTAAACAAGCGGTCCGGATTCCCTAATGTGATGTTGATTGAACCGTAAACTTTGCCTCATGGGCTCCTTGCGACTAGCTTGGTGTTCAAAGCCTTCCTCGTGTGGGGGATCGACAATTACTATCGCTTTACATCCAACGTCTACATATCCATTGCCATTTCCACAAACGAGGCCACATGTAAGACCAATATCTGAGCCGTAGTCAAAATCTTATCCTACAATGATGATTCGCCAATCACCATCTCCAACATAGTGCTGGAGGGCTTCCCACATCGAAAGTCTAAATCAAATGCCACTAGTATATAAATAAGGTGAAACCCCTATGCCCATTGGCTTAAGCTTGTGGATAGAAAGGTGAATCCCGACTTTATATACGAAATGGTTAAATTTACCCCAACACGTCATCCAATTCTCTCGGCCCTAGAATCTCACACATAAGACCAAATACTGAGCTCTTAGAGTACTTTGTTTTCGAATCTACAATGACTTAGAGGTCTTAGGGTGCCAATTGTAAGACCAAAAATTGGGTCTTGAGTCAAAATCTTCTTTGGATACTCGTAAATTAGCTAAAAGAACTATGAATAAGGTAAATCGATTTATGTAAGTAACTTGAGTGAGTGATCTCGATATTTGTGACTTTAAAGGGTTGGTCTAGTGGACCATGATAGGGTATCTATATTTTATCCATAAAGAAAATTAAGGTAAAAAAAAATATCAATATTTGATCTTTCAATTAAGTAGGGAGGTAAAAATGAAACCAAGGGCTTTTCAATATTCTCCGATCAACCTATTGGTTTTGAATTCATTCTCCTTCATCGACGATAACATCACCTAAGGGGGGCCTCCCATCCGAGGGATCTTATGATAAACAATATTTTAATGGGTGATTTTGTATAATTATACTGTATTTCAGAAGGGTGAGTTTTGAAATGTGATCATATTTTGAGGGCGGTTCTGTAAAACTTACCCAATTTAACATTTTAGCAAAGAAACGTGGACCTATACCTTTTTTTTCTGGGGCTTGTGTTCACCAAGTCCTCGTCATTTCTAGAAAAAGAGAATGACGTGTAAACTGGTGATTGGCGCATCTGAAACTAGTAGCCAATCACAGGCGATACCTACGTGTTTTCCCTTTCTTCATTTACTCATTAAAAATCCACTATTTTGCATATATATACACGAACTCCTCTCATCTCAATTAGCTCTCGACTGTAAAGATTATTAGATCCGGATGGCGAAGATGGTGGGAATTCTACTCTTAGCTTCCCTCTTGGTTCAGATCTGCGTTGCTTCTTCAGATCCCGTACGTTTTTTCGATCCCTTTCATCGATCTTATCTTCTGATTTTGGATTTCTCGTTTTTTCTGGCTGCCCTAACTCGTTTACTTGATGTCTGATTTGGTTTTTCCCCCTTTTTGGTTCTTAGATCTTCTACGAGACGTTTGACGAATCCTTTGAAGGTCGTTGGGTGGTCTCCGGAAAGGAGGATTACGGAGGTCTGTTTCTTATTCCTTCTTCTTGAGCACATTTGAAATCACTATCGTCACAATGTCAGTTTGTTCTAGATCTGTTGGTTTGCCCGTTTCTACTAGAATTGATAATTAGGAGGTCCTAATTAAACAGTTGCGTTTAATTGTTTGCCTCGATTGACTCGTGGAATGTTTCTTTTTTTTACCAATCTGGTTTTACATTTACAAACCTGTCAACGATACGTTTTGTAGGGTCAGTTTAGGCATAGTTCTCATGAGAAGCTTACTCAAACTGGAAAAAGAACTCTATGAGCTAATTGGTATTGACAAGTGATGTTAATCTACTATTATGTGTCTTTTATTGCATTTATATACATCTATACAAAAGTTGATGCCTGGTATGTTGTGCGTTGTTACTTGGATTATACCGATTGCGTGATGTGTTCAATTTTAGTTTTTTGGAATGGATGATAATCAGATTTAAAATTATGAAATTGTAGATCCTCGTTCTAATTCAGGCCAATAAATCTTCCATCTAGCTGTTTTCTCTCTCATTGTTTATCTGCCCGTGTCTTTACGTCTCAATCTGTCAGTGAATATTCATTAATTAGTTGTAGAAGTAGCAAACTCGTGAATTTATGCGTTTCTCTCTTTATTCTTTCACTGATCTGAAAGAGTTTTGCTGAAGTGATGTTAATAAAAGATTAGGAAATGAAATGCATAGTTGCACATACAAATTTCAATCAAAAAGTGAAATGTGGTCCTTGCTCTGAAACATAGCTTGAAAAAAATATCTCAGTAGCATGGTATTGTCATTCCATGCATTTTTTCTTCTCTATTCTTTCATTGTTCTTAGATATCACTTTTGTGGAATGATATTAATCTACCATGCCCTGTTGCCACCTACTTTATTATTGCCCTCATATGGTCTTTTGGTATGCTGAATATTTGGTTATTTTTCTAGAACTAGTAAGATTGAAACTTTTGAGCCTTTTTCAGGTGTTGTGATTCCATGCATTTTTTCCTCTTTATTCTTTCATTGCTCTTAGATGTCACTTTTGTGGAATGATGTTAATCTACCATGCCCTGTTGCACCTACTTTTTCATTGCCCTCATATCTTTTTTTTGGTATTCTGAATATTTGGCTATTTTTTTCTACAACTAGTAAGATTGAAACTTTTGAGCTTTTTTCAGGTGTATGGAAACATGAAAAGAGTGCGGGTCATGACGATTATGGACTTTTGGTGAGTGAACCAGCAAGAAAGTATGCAATAGTGAAAGAACTCGATGATCCTGTAGATCTGAAGGCCAAAACCATCGTTCTCCAGTATGAGACTCGCATGCAAAATGGCCTTGAATGTGGTGGTGCATATATTAAATATTTGCGGCCCCAGGAGGCCGGATGGACCACGAAGGAGTTTGATAACGAAGCACCATACTCCATTATGTTTGGACCTGATAAATGTGGGTCTACAAACAAGGTTCACTTCATTCTCAAGCATAAGAACCCGAAAAGCGGCGAATATGTTGAGCATCATCTCAAGTTCCCTCCATCCGTCCCATCTGACAAGTTAACCCACGTGTACACTGCTATATTGACTCCTGACAATGGATTGCGTATTCTTGTTGATGGAGAGGAGAAGAAGACAGCAAATTTCCTCTCTGGTGACGACTTTGAACCAGCTATCATCCCTTCCAAGACAATTCCCGATCCAGAAGACAAGAAGCCAGAAGATTGGGATGAGAGGGAAAAGATTCCAGACCCAGAAGCAGTAAAACCTGAAGATTGGGATGAGGATGCACCCATGGAAATTCTAGACGAAGAAGCTGAAAAGCCAGAAGGATGGCTGGATGACGAGCCTGAGGAAATTGATGATCCCGAGGCCACAAAACCCGAAGATTGGGATGATGAAGAAGACGGTGCATGGGAAGCACCAATGATTGATAACCCAAAGTGTGAAATTGCTCCTGGTTGTGGTGAGTGGAAGAGGCCTATGAAGAGGAATCCTGCTTACAAGGGTAAATGGCGTGCTCCCCTGATTGAGAATCCTAGCTACAAGGGAATTTGGAAGCCACAGGAAATTCCCAACCCTGAATACTTTGAGCTTGAGACTCCCAACTTTGAGCCTATTGCTGCTCTTGGTATTGAGATTTGGACCATGCAAGATGGGATATTATTTGACAACATCTTGGTAGCTAGCGATGAGAAGACTGCTGAGTCGTATAGGGAGAGTGCATGGAAGCCGAAGTTCAATGCTGAAAAGGAAAAACAGAAGGCTGAAGAGGAAGCTGCTGGCAGCTCAGAAGGAATTTCTGGCATCCAGGTAGCAATTTCACCTTCATAATCTTCTTATTCTCTCTTACTTGTTATGTCTCGCATGTTTATAATAACATCATCTTTATCTTGCAGAAGAAGGTTTTTGAGGTACTCTACAAGATTGCAGATTTGTCTCTCTTGGATGCCTATAGGCCTAAGATCTTGGTATGTTTGTGATCCTTCCTTTCCCACTGAAGCCCCTTTCTCTCAAAACAGGAGGTCTTACCAAATGATTTTGTATGTAGGAACTGATTGAGAAGGCCGAGACACAACCAAATTTGACCATTGGCGTTGTGGTGGCAATCATCCTGGTGATATTCACTGTTTTGCTCAAAACATTATTGGGCGGGAAGAAGAAGAAGAAGGCCGTAAGTGCACAACAGCCCCTGATTTATTGGTTCTTTTCTATTTTTCCGGTCTTCAAATTCCAAGCCATTGTTTTTGATTTTTGGAAATTTGCTGCATCTGTTTTCAGGCTGCTGTTGTGAGGAGCAGCAACCAAGCTGCTACTGAAGCTACCAGCAGTGGAGAGAAGGCTGAAGAGAAACAGGAAGAAGAAGAAAAGGAAGAAGCAGCTCCTCGCAAGAGGTCTAACAGACGTGAAAATTAGAACAAATAGGATGCAATTGCAGTCCATGATATTTTGTTGTTTGTAGTGAAACTACAATCCTTGTTTACTCGTTTAGTATCTGCTCTGCTGCTTGTAGTTCATGGATGCCGATTTTTTGTTTCTACAACATCGCATTTTGGCCAGCATTGAGTTCCACTTAGGCTTTAAAACAATAGTTTATGTGTTTTCTACTGGTTTAACTGAAGTCATACCATTTTGGTTTTCGAGTTTGATATGTCAAATGGGTTTCATGCCAAATTGAAGGCTAGACCAGTCAGATCTCTCGAAACCACGCCTATGTCTTTTTGCAATGGTAAATTGAGATAATCTTCTTTTACAGTTTGTTTGGTTGGTGGATTTTGATAGGAAATTTAAGATGGAAAATGGTGGGAAATAATTTTTTCTTGTTTGGTTGAGTTTTGAGATGGGATTGAGTGAGATTTCACGGGAAAATTTGGAAGGAAATAAGGGGAAAATGAATCTCACAAAATTGGTGGGATTCGGTGGAAAATGACATGCTCCCTCTCAAACAAAAAAGATAAAATAAAATAAATTCACATTTTCTCATCAAAACCAATGTGTATCTAAACATAAGAAATTCATATTCTCGTCTATAACTTTCTCATCTTTTATTTTCTCTTCCTTTCTCGTACATTACTCTCCATTCATTTCTCACCAAATCCCAATTACCAAACACTCTGTTAGTGATGGTTTTGCTTCTAAGAGCATGTGCAATGGTGAGGATGTTGAATCCTCTCTTGATTTTCTCTCTCCTTCTATCTAGTTGACATATCACTTTTTCTTTCATCCAACTCATTTTTCACTTTTCCTTTCCTCCTTTCTTTCCTCTTACTCTATTAAACCTCACAACAAAGAGGATCCTCATTTCATTTCACCTTTTCTTACTTTCAAATATATATATTCATTATATGTTTTATATAATTAATCAATTCTACTAACTTAGTTCCTCAAATTATATTTATTTAGCTAATTTAGTATCTACAAAAGAATTATGATATTATAAAAAAAGAATTACTATTGAGACATAAAACTTGATTTATATAAAAATATCTTTAAGCAATATTCTAAAGTATTAAAAGGTATAGAAAAAAAAATTACATTTATTATAGACATTATGATCCATGGAATAATAAGAAAAAAAAATGAATTGTGTAAAAATAAGGTAAATTTGAACTCTTTTTATAGACAAAAAAAATAGAAACACTAACTAATTTTGTAGTTTTAAGATAATCTCATATTGATTTAATTTTTAGTTAGGGAAATATTAAGTGTAAATTGAAGTGGAAGAAATAAAATGGGTGAATACTTGGATGAACACATGTCAACATATAATTTGAAGTTGTATCCTCTTTGGCACAAGAGCCAATGTGAGTAATCCTTTGTAGAAGGAGGATTACTTTCATTCCTCTTTCAAAAGAGGATCCTCTTATAATTTCTACATCAAAGAGGACATCCTCATAGAGGAAAGAGAGTGCTAAGAGGATGTACATTCCTCACCATTGTACATGCTCATGAATGAGAAAAAAACCAGGATTAAATTAAAAAAATTCAGTAGGTCGAAATTTTTTTATAAGATAGAAAATTACATAAAATAGGTAAATTAACAAAATTAAAAGGAATTTTTCATGAAATTATCCACGCCCACTCTAGTGTGTTTAACCAAAATTACATTTTGCAGCAATTAAGGGTCTGTTTGGATTCCCATGCATTAAATTGCATTATGTATTATTTTGCATTATTTTGATTTAAAATTTAAACTGCATTATGCCTTTTCAAAATAATACATTATGAATCAAAAGTGTGTTTGATTTTGAACCAACTTAATAAATTATTCAATCTAGATCCTTCTCCACCTTCAATCTAGATCCTTCTCCACTCCTTTTTCCCCATAAAAATGGGGGCAAATGATTTCTTTTGTCTAAAAGAAAAGATAAACATAATACATAATTTTATTCATCCAAACACAATTTAAATATTTAATACATTAAATCAACCATAATGTATTTTAATACATTTTAAGTGGCCATCCAAACAGACTCTAACTTGCTCATTCAATTTTATTTTATTTTAATTTTCTTTCAGATTTGTCTATTTCGTTTTTAGAGTATAAACCATCACTTGGTTCATACTTTACTGTCCAGAGTGTTTAAATATCCTAAAAACTTCTTACTTTCTGTGTTTTATTTACAATAAAGTTACACGAATTTATTTTTGAGGAATTTGCAATTACTTCAAGCCATAGGATTTTTTATTCTACTGTAACAAAATTAAACTATTTTGCACAAATGTACATTTTCCATGATTTTTCAATTCCTAAGGAGAATTTAACTTTATTCTTTGAATCAAACGAGCTAAACCCATTTTTTCAAGAATAATAGCTAATTAAACAATTATCAAAGTGATTATATTAACCAAGATATTTAAGACTAAAGAAAGGATGTGGGTGGTTTTGAGCTATTTAAAATGTAGGGGTGATTTCGTGTAATACTTCTAACCATCTGGGCCAAGCAAGAATTTCATATTTTTCAGCAACAAAACCCTACAATATTTTTGCTGTTTTCCTCATGAAAAGTGAAAACCAACTCCCCTGACCTCTCCCTGAAGCTCCGGATGGCGAAGAACATGGCGGGACTTCTATTGCTAGCTTCCTTTGTGTTTCAGCTATGCGCAGCTTCTTCCGATCCTGTATGTTTTCGTTCCATTCATCTGTTCTGATCTCTGATTCGAGATTAGTCTTGCTCCTGTTACTTCGTTTCTCAGTTATCTGAGCTTGTTTCTCCGTTCGTTGTTGATTAGATCCTGTATGAACCATTTGACGAGTCATTTGAAGGTCGTTGGGTCGTCTCTGGCAAGGAAGACTACACAGGTCTTACACTTCTTCATCTTATTCCTTTTGTTCATCTCGTTATAAGATCGGTGTCTCAGTGCAATTTTGAATCCGTATTTTTTCAGATCTGTTAACTTGACCGTTTCTATCCGGTCCTTTTAATTGAGTACTGGTCGAATTAGTGATCTACAAGTCATACAATCAGTTGGTTCTAGTTATGAGTGTTGGAGTTGAGCTTTCCCCTAAATTGTAGAGTTGAATTGGGATTTCATACCTGATGTATTTGTCTTTTAGTGAAGAAATCGGGTAAGGTTTAGCTCAAAATTTTGGATAGAGTAAGAACCAGTCAATGGTGTCCGAGGAATGTGTATTGAGGAGACGTCTGTACAGAGAAGAACTATCATATGTTTAACCTAAATCCTTATACCTTAAACCTTTCAATCATGCGCCAACCATATAGATTTAGGGGTATGCACCATGCTAGATCTTGCACTAACTTTCAAGTTTAGCCTGCCCAAGAAGGTTATTATTCTTGCTTTTAGTGTGTCTATCAAATAGATTATGGTATAAAAATTGCATGTTGTCATAACCTGCAAAGAGTGAAGGTAAGATTGAAGCTTTGAATTTCTTTTTTAGGCGTTTGGAAACATGCAAAGAGTGAGGGTCATGACGATTACGGACTTTTGGTGAGTGAACCAGCCAGAAAGTATGCAATAGTGAAGGAGCTTGATGATCCTGTTGAACTGAAGGGTAAAACCATCGTTCTCCAGTATGAGACGCGGATGCAAAATGGGCTTGAATGTGGTGGTGCATATATCAAATATTTGCGGCCCCAGGAGGCCGGATGGAGCCCGAAGGGATTTGATAATGAAGCGCCATACTCCATTATGTTTGGACCTGATAAATGTGGGTCAACAAACAAGGTTCACTTCATCCTGAAGCTTAAAAACCCGAAAAGCGGGGAATACATTGAGCATCATCTTAAGTTTCCTCCGTCAGTACCATCCGACAAGTTAACCCATGTGTACACTGCTATTTTGACTCCCGGCAATATATTGAGCATTCTGATTGATGGAGAGGAGAAGAAGAGGGCTAATTTTCTTGCTGGTGAATATTTTGACCCAGCTATAATTCCTTCAAAAACAATACCTGATCCTGAAGATAAGAAGCCAGAAGATTGGGATGAGAGGGAAAAGATTCCAGACCCAGAGGCAGTAAAACCTGAAGATTGGGATGAGGATGCACCCATGGAAATTCTAGATGAAGAAGCTGAAAAGCCAGAAGGATGGTTGGATGACGAGCCTGAGGAAATTGATGATCCTGAGGCCACAAAGCCCGAAGATTGGGATGATGAAGAAGACGGTGCATGGGAAGCACCGATGATTGATAACCCAAAGTGTGACATAGCTCCGGGTTGTGGTGAGTGGAAGAGGCCTATGAAGAGGAATCCTGCTTACAAGGGAAAATGGCGGGCTCCCCTGATTGACAATCCTAGCTACAAGGGAATTTGGAAGCCACAAGAAATTCCCAATCCTGATTACTTTGAGCTTGAAACTCCTAATTTTGAGCCCATTGCTGCTGTTGGTATTGAGATCTGGACCATGCAAGATGGGATATTATTTGACAACATTTTAATAGCTACTGATGAGAAGACTGCTGAGTCGTATAGAGAGAACGCATGGAAGCCAAAATTCGATGTTGAAAAGGAAAAGCAGAAGGCTGAAGAGGGAGCTGCTGTCAGCTCAGATGGCATTGCTGGCATCCAGGTAGTAGTTTCACCTTTGTAATTTCTCCTGGTCTTACTTCTAATGTTTCAAAGTTAATACCTTCTTGTAATTTTGCAGAAGAAGGTTTTTGAGCTACTGTACAAGGTTGCAGATGTTTCTTTCTTGGAGGCATATAGGCCTAAGATCTTGGTATGTTTGTGGGTCTTTCCCTCTTGAGTGTCACCACTGTATTGAAGCCCATTTTTCTCTTTACCGTCTATTAGAATAGAACTAATGCGGTTTTCCATTAGCGGAGGTCTTACTAAGTAAATCTTTATGTAGGAACTTATTGAGAAGGCAGAGACACAGCCGAATTTGACTGTTGGTGTTTTAGTGGCAATTATCCTGGTGATATTCAGTGCCTTGTTGAAAACTATATTTGGTGGCAAGAAGCCTGTAAGTGCACATCCCTAATTTGATGGTCTTTTGTTAGCTTGTTTGAACCTCGTGCTTCCAATGTCAAATTCGGATTCATTTTCTTGTAGGTTGCTGTCCCGAGTAGCAACCAACCTACTACTGATGCTACCAGCAGTGGAGACAAGCCTGAAAAGGAAGACGAAGAGAAAAAAGAGAAGGAAGAAGCTGCAGCTCCTCGCAGGAGGCCTAACAGACGTGAAAATTAGTACAATAGGATACAATCGCTTTCCATGACACATATGCTTGTACTGAAATTTCTCTGGAGCCTCTGCTGCTTGTAGTTCCTGGTTGCTTACATTTTCATTGAAAGAGTTATTTTGTTTGAACATGCAGAATTGCAGATGTTGAGGTCCTTGACGATGATAGCATTATCTCTGTATCGAGTCTTTTTGAGTGTCACTTGGCTGCATTGTTGTTTTCTAGACTTCGCCCTGTTTCTACGTAGTGCAGTGTAACTTGAATTCTGGGGAATATATATATGTGCTTGCTTTCAAGGGTGTACCTGATATTTGGTTTGGTTGATATTTGATGCATATTCCTTGTCTCCGTGTCATATGAAAGTTTAAATTTGTTATGGCCTTGTGGGTTGTGGGGGATCGTACACTAGCTCCTAGTCCCACAGACAATCACAGCGGAAGCAAAAATAACAATCTGTAGGATTTTCCGGATACAACCAAGACGACGAAACCAATCAACGACAATTCAGGAATCAAGCAGAGCAAATAATAAGCAAGGGACACCAAGATTTTTATAGTGGAAAAACCCTCTCAAAACGAGGGAAAAAACCACTTGCCCGATCGAGCACAAATCCACTAATCAACAAGTCAAGTACAAGTGTTTTCGGATCTCACACCGGAGATTATCAATACAAGGAGAAACTACTCTGGAACTCCTCAATGAACTCAAACACTTGTAACAAATGAGATTAGGTTTCCTAGATGGAGAAATACCTATCGACAAACACCTGCTGTCGAATCCCAGAGACGAGGCGAATATACCCGGGCTTCACAAAGGAAGATCACTCCTTCACCCAAATTCTCCTCTATCTTCTTCTTTCTCCCCTCTTTCTTCTCTTGTGCTTTCTCTCTCTCTTTTTGGAGTCTTGATCGGCTGCATTCACTCATGTCTTCACACACCACACACACATTTGCAATATATATGTGGGGCATGAATTCCACCCTAAATTGCTAATCGGATGCAATTAAGGGCTTGGGCTGGAACATGGGCTTGGGCCCAACAATCTCCCCCTCCAGCCCAAGAGGAAAACGTCCACACCGGCTCGGAACTTCAGTTATGCACCAGTTCCGCCATCTTGGCGCAGAACCGATGCTTCTCAACAGTCACCACCTTAGTGAACATGTCAGCTGGATTCTTGTCAGTGTGAATCTTCTTCAAACACATCCGACGATCGCTCACAGCATCTCGAATCCAATGGTACCTCACATCAATATGCTTTGTCCGACAATGATATGTAGCATTCTTGCTCAAATCTAGAGCGCTCTGACTGTCACAGTTTACTACATATTCTCCTTGTCTCAAACCCAACTCTTGAAGGAATCTTTTCACCCAAAGCATTTCTTTTCCAGCTCCTGTCATGGTAATGTACTCTGCCTCAGTCGTGGACAAGGCAACACACTTTTGCAACTTGGACTGCCACGAGACAGCTCCCCCAGCAAAAGTAAACAAGTATCCCGATGTCGACTTTCTACCATCAAGATCTCCTGCCATGTCTGAATCTGTGAACCCCTCAAGAATAGGCTCAGCTCCTCCAAAGCACAATCTCATCTTAGAAGTACCTTTCAAGTACCTGAAGATCCATTTTACAGCTTCCCAATGAACTCTACCCGGATTGGAAAGAAACCTGCTCACAACACCAACCGCCTGAGCAATATCTGGCCGGGTGCACACCATCGCGTACATCAAACTACCAACCGCTGATGAATAAGGAATGGTGGCCATCTTCTTCTTCTCTTCACTTGTAGATGGGCAAAACTTCTTGCTAAGTTTGAAGTGGCTAGCAAGAGGAGTACTAACCGACTTAGCACCTTCCATTTGAAACCTACTCAGGACCTTCTCAATATACTTCTCCTGTGACACCCAAATCTTCCTGGCTTTCCGATCACGAGTAATCTGCATACCCAAAATCTGGCGTGCCGGTCCCAAATCTTTCATATCAAATGAAGTGCTCAGATCTCGCTTCAACTCTGCAATCTGAGACTTATCTTGCCCCACAATGAGCATGTAATCAACATAGAGAAGAAGAATGACAAATTTACCATTTGTCTATCGCTTGAAGTAAACAAAGTGATCTGCACTTGTCTTGGTGTAGCCATGATGCACCATAAAGCTATCAAACTTTTTGTACCACTGTCTGGGAGCTTGCTTCAGCCCATATAAGCTCTTCTTCAGTTTGCAAACCAAGTGCTCTTTTCCTTTTACTTCAAACCCTTCTGGTTGCTCCATATATATCTCCTCGTCTAAATCACCGTGGAGAAATGGAGTTTTCCCATCCAACTGCTCAAGTTCCAAATCCATGCTTGCAGCTAAGCCAAGGATCACCCTGATGGAACTCATCTTGACAACCGGAGAGAAGATCTCATCAAAATCAACTCCCTTCTTCTGACTGAAGCCTTTTACAACTAGTCGGGCTTTGTACTTGACTAGTTTCTCTCCATCCGTCTTTAGCCTGAACACCCATTTGTTTCTCAATGCCTTTCTTCCCTTAGGAAGTTTCACAAGCTCATATGTGTTGTTCTTTTTCAAAGAGCTCAACTCCTCTTTCATGGCTTCTACCCACTGAGCTTTTTCTTTGTGATTCTGCACTTCTTGAAAACTTTCAGGCTCCCCCTCTTCAGTAACTGCAACATACTCAGACGAGGGATATCTGGTGGATGGACGACGCTCTCTTCTTGATCTTCTGAGCTCATTCTCTTCTTCAATTTCTTCCGGCTCCCCCTGCTCAAAACCCTCACCAGCTTCAGCTTCTGGTAAGTCATCATCTGACTCAGGAATCTCATCAAAGCCATTCTCTGAAGAAGAATCATCATTGGTGCTACTACCTTCTGGCTGAGAAGGCAAATAAAGCGGGAACTCTTCAGGTTCCTCAAGTGTATCTGAATCTAACAAAATCTTGTCTTCATGAAAGGTCACATCTCTAGACCTTATCACTTTCTTCTTTTCTGGATCCCATAACTTGTACCCAAAGTCAGCATCTCCATAACCCAGAAAAATGCAAGTCACTGCCCTATCATCTAGCTTCTGTCTCTGCTCTTTAGGCACGTGCACAAAAGCCTTGCACCCGAAGACTCGCAAATGAGAGTATGAAATGTCTCCGCCAGACCAAACTCTCTCAGGAATATCAAAATCTAAAGCTGCTGATGGAGATCTGTTCATCAGATAACATGCAGTTATCACCGCTTCACCCCAAAATGGCTTTTCAAGCTTCGCCATTTTTAGCATACATCTGATTTTCTCTAGGATGGTTCTGTTTGTTCTTTCCGCAATGCCATTATGTTGTGGCGTGCCCGGAGTCGTCTTTTCATGTCTGATGCCGTGCTCCAGACAATACTTCTGAAACTCCTTAGAAGTGTACTCGCCTCCATTATCACTACGGAGACACTTCAACGAACAACCCTTTTCTCTCTCCACCATGGCATGGAATTTCTTGAAGCAATCAAGAACCTGGTCTTTTGTCATCAAAACAAACATCCAAACCTTTCGTGAAGCATCATCAATGAAAGTCAGAAAATATCTACGACCACCATTTGTGGGTACATCAATGGGGCCACGCACATCAGAATACACCAACTCAAGCAAATTCTTTTTTCTTTCAGAAGATTTGCTAAATGACACCCTAGTTTGTTTTCCAAAAACACAATCATTACAAGGGCTTAGAGTCATACCTTTGGCCGAAGGGATGAGAGACTTCTTCGCCAAAATTTGCACTCCTTTCTCACTCATATGCGCCATGCGCCTATGCCATAGGTTCATTGATGTCTCATCCTCAACTGCATTCAGGCCATCTCGTGTGACCTTCATCTGAGTCTTGTACAGAGTGTAACTAAGACTCCCTCTAGCAATCACCATTGAACCTTTCGTCAGCTTCCAGCTCTTATTAGCAAAGTAGCTGTGGTAGCCGTCTATATCCAGAGCATGAAGAGAAATCAAATTCATCCGCAGATCCGGTACATGTCGCACATTCTTTAGAGTCAACGTGCAACCCGCATTTGTCAGAACACAAATGTCTCCAATACCGACTATCTCTGCATAGCTGTTGTTCCCCATCTTCACTTTTCCAAAGTCTCCGGCTTTGTAACTAGTGAAAATTTCCTTCTTCGGTGTAGCATGGTAGGATGCAGCTGAGTCAACTACCCATTCTACACGACAGTCAAGTTTGTCGTTGTGATCATCCACACAAGACAGAACAACCAGCCCTTCTTCTTCACCATACACTGTAGCTGTGGTGTTTTTATCATCTTCATTCTGATTTTTCTCTTCATTCTTGCTCTTCTTCAAGGCATTACAATTTCTTTTCATATGCCCTTCTTTGCCACAATGAAAGCATTTGAACTTTTCTTTACCCTGAGAAGTTCCTCTGTTCTGTGACTTCCCTTTTGACTTTCCGCCTCCTTTCCGCTCTTTGCTTCTCCCTCTGGACCTATTCTCTGTAGTCGTCGCCAGAGTCTGCGAAGAGTTAGTACCCATGTCTTTTCTCCTAGTCTCCTCGTTGTAGAGACTATCAACCACGGTACTGAAGGACACAATTCCCTTAGGAGCAGAATTGTTGATGGAAACCACCAATGTCTCCCAAGTGTCCGGCAAAGAACTCAAGAGCATCAATGCTTGTAACTCATCATCAAGAGGCAACTTCATGGTGCTCAACTGATTTACAAGCTCTTGAAACTCACTCAAATGCTCGGCAATGGACTTTCCGTCTTTGTACTTCAGATTAACTTGCTTTCTGATCACAAAAGCTTTAATTTGAGCTGATTTCCTCTCGTACATAGACTGAAGCTTCTTCCATAAAACCTGTGCATTTGTCTCATTGCTCACATGATGATAGACACTGTTGTCTACCCACTGCCTTATGGTTCCCACTGCTTTTCTGTGCGTCTTTTTCCAGTCACTATCCTGAACACTGTCTGGCTTCTTTGATCCCAACTCAACCGGATCATACAAATCTTTGCAGTACAGAATATCTTCCATCTTCGACTTCCAGAGAGAATAGTTCGAAGACGTCAGCTTGATCATTGTCCCCGCAAACTCATCTGTCTTAGTCGCCATATATCACCCAAACACAGACGGAGCTCAAACCAAAGCTCTGATACCACTTGTTGGGGATCGTACACTACTCCTAGTCCCACAGACAATCACAGCGGAAGCAAAAATAACAATCTGTAGGATTTTCCGGATACAACCAAGTCGACGAAACCAATCAACGACAATTCAGGAATCAAGTAGAGCAAATAATAAGCAAGGGACACCAAGATTTTTATAATGGAAAAACCCTCTCAAAACGAGGGAAAAAACCACTTGCCCGATCAAGCACAAATCCACTAATCAACAAGTCAAGTACAAGTGTTTTCGGATCTCACACCGGAGATTATCAATACAAGGAGAAACTACTCTGGAACTCCTCAATGAACTCAAACACTTGTAACAAATGAGATTAGGTTTCCTAGATGGAGAAATACCTATCGACAAACACCTGCTGTCGAATCCCAGAGACGAGGCGAATATACCCGGGCTTCACAAAAGAAGATCACTCCTTCACCCAAATTCTCCTCTATCTTCTTCTTTCTCCCCTCTTTCTTCTCTTGTGCTTTCTCTCTCTCTTTTTGGAGTCTTGATCGGCTGCATTCACTCATGTCTTCACACACCACACACACATTTGCAATATATATGTGGGGCATGAATTCCACCCTAAATTGCTAATCGGATGCAATTAAGGGCTTGGGCTGGAACATGGGCTTGGACCCAACATGGGTGACTCTTGCTATCCTTGTACAGAGATGTTAATCTGATTCGCTTGCTTTTGTAGCCTTTAAGATAGGTGTAAAAGTTGATGGCATGAACTAAGTCATGTTCTGGTGCTGAAACTTTTGGATACAAGGTACTTTTTTAAGTGATTTTCATATGGCAAATCCTACTTGATCCTATTTGGGATTACAGGGAGACTATTCAGTAATGCACACATGAACCTCCCCACGTCCTTGTTGAAAAGATGATTTTTTTTATCATCAGCATCAGAAATATATATTAACATAACACTTTCAATCACCATTGACGCTTACACATTGCTAGCTTGCTCTTAATTCTACTTGGTAGTCAATCTAAAATGATCTGATACAAATGCCAGACGGTGCTCCCAAAACCCATCAAACAAGAAAGAAAAAGAGGTGGTCTATGAAAACACTTCAGAGAACTCCTTCCTCTGCTAGTATATTTGCTTCTCTTATTGGATAATGCTGAGAAGCAAAACAGGGTCTTACTGTTTGATACCAAACTGCTTAGTTTCTGCTTCATTACTTCACTTGATATATAGACTGTGAAATATATGTTAAACCCTTATTATGATGGAAGATGATGCTGAGAAAGTTTCTGCTGTAGCTGTGAAGACAGAGTCTTGCTCTCCTTAATGAGAAGAGCGGCTTTTGCCCTCAGCTTCTCATTTTCCTGCATGATGGTCTGGTTTTCCAGGTAAAGCTCCAAGTTCTTGAACATCATCTTTGTTTGGTGCTCTTTCACCATCTTCTTGCTCTTCATCTTCTTCTCCTCCTTTGCCTGCTTCTTCAACTTCCTGTACCATTGAAGAAACAAACCAATAAACAAAACCCTGAAAACAAAACCAGTGGTTTTCCTTGTCTGTGGAAAAACAAGAGTACCTTTTGATCCTTTGAATTTGAACTGGCTTGCATCTTCTTGAAAATGCAGAGGAGTTGACACACATCTTTGTTTTGTGGAGGCTGAATCTGAAATGTCAAAGCTGGGTGATGGGTATAAACAATTGTAGAGAAAAGATGTGGTTTTATAGAAATTGGTTGAACTTAAAAGTGCTTTGCTTGGGGTTAAGAGTTGTTTGGTGTGTGTGTGTGTGTGTGTGTGTGTGTGTGTGTGTGTGTGTGTGTGTGTGTGTGTGTGTGTGTGTGTGTGTGTGTGTGTTTCTGACTTTGAGAAGGAGAGGTGGGCTTTTGATGCCAGTAATCATGGCAGTAGGCTGAGGCTTAATGATGACAAAGAGAGACACAAATGCAATAATCCCAAAATCTGTTGATGGAGAAGAAGACTACTTCACAAATGGCATCAAATTCAGCCCTTGCTCTTATTATTACTTATTTCCCATTATCATTACCATTTCTACTTCTTCCTTTTGCATGATAGACGAGACCAAACTCATCAAAAAGGGAACCCAATATTTAACATCCAAATTTGAAAAAAAAAAATGATGTGATTAAGACCTCCACAGAATAAGAAGCTTAATTAGGGATTTAGGGTCGAGTAATTTTGCAGTTTAGAACTTGAACTTCATGATTGTAGTGACCCAAATTGTAGCTAACCCAACCTGGATCCGACCCATTTGAGATCATTGACTTTTTTTTCATGTATCAGAGGCCAGCTTCCATCAATACAATTTAGAACAAGAAAAAAAGGTTGCAGATAGGTAACATGATTTTTCAACATGATTGTTTCATTTCCCCACATATTCGATGGATCTGTTTGTTGGGCACCATGAAAATTACTCCACATCCTACCTCTATAATTACATTTTGTAAATTTTACTCCATAATTATGCGTGTTCAAGCACAAGCTTGACCAGAAACTTTCTTGTGCTCCATTCAAATTATGGTTAACCGATATATCCATGATGAAGGGAAGAAATGGTATGATGCGGTTAGGTTTGTTCTTTTCACACTTTACCTTCATGCATTTGAATGTTAAGCATGTTTTGCTCATCTCGTTTTGAAATTAAGCCGAGATGAAATCAAGCCTTCGTCAACTTTTCCTCTCTTATTTTATACTACTAGTGCAACCCAGTCACATTCACGGTTTTTTTTCAAAATTATGTCATTATTTTATTAATGAGTTAAAAAAAAAAAAACTAATGTGATGTTCGGCAAATAAGGTCTTTGATGAGGTGTAGGTTTAAAAGAGGGTTTTTAATGGGTGTAAGTTTTTTAATAGGTAAAGTTTTCTTTTTTAAAACCCGCTAAAACCTAATGTGATGTTCGGTACTACAAGGTTTTAAGTAGGTTTTGCTTTAAAATTACTAAAAATATAATATTAATTAAAACAATAAACAAAAATATTTAGTTAAAAATTTTCAAAAACCTCTTAAAACCTATATCTATCAAGGTTTCTATTTTATCCTTTCAAATATTATCAAAAACCTACTAAAGCCTCAACCTCCTAAAAAACCTTATCTTACCAAACATCTATATTAAGTAGGTTTTAAATTGTACAAATCTTCAAAAATGTCTGTAAACCTATGCCGAACAGGACCTAAGAGAAGATGAAAAACTATTACCAAGTTTGAATCTAAGACCTCATGACATACGCATAACACTAAATCATCGAGCTAATACACCAATCACTTTTCAAAGTTATGTTATATATAATAATCGGATAGAACCAAAAGAAGAGAAATTACTCTTTCCGACCGACTTTTGACATATCTCAACAATATTATAGAAAATGGATTATACAAGATTATTGAAATGTTTGTTTTGTGGTGTAATTTTTAACAAAGAGATAGACTTTCTTTTATATTGTGTTGTGATGGATTTACGACTCATAACTAATATTATCGATTATATTCGTGTTGGAGTCACCGGTATTTTTCCGCAACTCGAAATTATTAACTGAACTTGAAGAAAAAATGGTTGTTCCAAATCCGGGGTTTAACCCGGTTTGGTGAAAACCAAGTACATCACTAATCACTAGTGGATTGTATATAATTCGAAAGGTCAAGCTAGTTTAAATTTCGGTTTATTTGATTTTATTCTCAAAATATATGTTTACTCCCTTGATCAACGTTTTTGTGTCGTTTTCAATTATCATTGTGGCTAACAACAATGTTTTTTTTTTTGGGTCGAAAGGCTAGCAACAAAGTTAATGCTAGCAAGTAGCAAGATAATTAATACTCCGTAATGATCATTTTGTAAGTACAAGTTTCTCAAGTAAAGAGATGGAGTTTGGCCAACAAAGCAAAAGAAAAATTGGTTACGGATCAAATTTTATTGGTTGTGAAGATTACTTGATATGGCAAGACGAATGGTTAAAGATTCCCTTCACAAAGTAAACTTATAAATTGATGGCATATCATTATACTTGAGAAATACATAGCCCCTTTCATGATGTATATTTTAGAAAAAAATGAGAAAGATTGGAGAGTACCCATTTGCCAAAACTTTCTTCTTTGTTAGAATAACGAAACCATTGAACACTATTTCAGCAATCACTTTGGGACAACATAACAGTCAACAACAAAATCATCCCATGCGTATATATTAACGTTATATAATGATATACAAAATATAAGATTTCAAAGTTAACTCTTGTGTCATACATGACGTATATAATAAAGTCCTAACTAATTAAATAGTGTTGCAAACCAATTTTGTATAGATAACACGATCGAAGCTAGATGTAATATAGCAATTTATAGGAAGATCGATCCACCATTTTGATGGGATAGCAAATCAAGCTTTTATTTGCTAACGTAGGAACAAGGTTAGGGCCTACGAAGAAAATACCATATAAATTGATAAGACCTAATTAATTAGCTAGGTTCGTTGAAACCTTTTTACTCCACATTTTCATGTAGGTTTCCGTTTTGTCTCCGTCCTCGTTCGGGATTCCTCATTCCCGTTATTTTAATGCTTGTCTGAATGTCAATATTGGATCTTTATCGCCTCTTAATATAAAATAATAATTTGGATATAATTTTTTCAAGAAATGTAATTTTTTTTTTGAGAAGAAGAAATGTAAATTATTTGTCTTTGTATGTATCAATAATACTGATTAAAATGTACATAAATCTTGCACTAAATGTGCATTTTCTATTTCCGTAATAGCACATGTACCTCACACCTTATTTTTTCGAATAATACACAAATCATCTATACTATATATTAAAGCCGGAGAATTTCGAGCCTCCACGTTAATTCTGGCCCCACTTCATTAAGAATTTTATATGTTTTATTTTTTTTATTTATCTAATCTTTAATTTTATCTTTTTTTCTTACTCATCTAATATCTATCTTTGAAGGCATACTATTTGTATTTAAAATTTTCTTGATTATCTAATCTTTAATTTTATTCTTTTTCTATTCATCTAATATCTATCTTTAAAGCAATGTGATCTATCTTTAAAATCTCCCTCTATAAAAGATACCTATTAATTAACTTATCTTTTCAACTACCTTTTTACTCTATTTATGTACGAAATAATTTTAAAAATTCGAATTTAAAAAATAATTTTAAAATGGAAGCCCCTTTTTCTAAATAAATTATATTTTTATCTTTGATACTAAATCAATTTTAATATTAGTATACTAAATCAATTATAAAACACTAATATTAACAATTGATTTAGTAAATTATATTTTTAAAATTGATTTATTAACAATTTTTATCTTTGACACTAATATTATATTTGTAATTTATATAATATTCAAAAAAATATATAAAACACGAGTCGTGCATGGCACGACGGGTACAGCTAGTTCTGATAAAATTAATCCCCCGACCCGCTAAACAACATTCTCCACCGATATAGATAAAAACATTTAATTTTCTAAACCGGTCTAGACCGGATGTGATTAACCCTTTAGTCTAAGAAAGGGATCATGGCAAACCCATGAGAAAGTTCCATTGAAATATAAGATAATGGACCACATCGATCATGAGGATATGGGCAAAGCAATGGTTGGGAGGATCATTCAAAAGGGGAACTCAATTGCATGTTGTTGGTGTCTGACATATATGTATATTTGGGATCATCATTATCATCATATATAATCCCTCTAGGCACTGCCTTGGCTTGTTCTTATCACTACAAACTAATTCACCTCCCTCCATCTCCTTCTAATGAGTTATTATGACCTCCCTTGTCAATTATGGACATTCAGAATTCCTGTATATGCACTATTTTATAATGATATCACCATTGAAATTAAATAATTTCCCTGTGACATTCAGTGGAAGCTTGCTACTTGCTAGTAATAATGGTAACAAGTGTATTCAAGTCATATATGTATGATGAGTACACAACATTTTCCTTTTCTCAAATCCTTCAAGGCAGTGCCTAGAGAGATTATATACACCTTGTCCTTTTGGGCTATAAGCCCAATTTCAAACATGGTCCAGCGATTCTTTCTTGGATAAACAATGGACAAGGGTTGAAATCGGAATTCCTCTGCTATAATTTCTCAAGAACTCACTTAACTCTTTCTGAAACTTGAAATTAAGAAGACAAGGGGTTGGAATATAAAAAAGGAAAAATGACTTTAAATAATACCAAGTATCAACATTGAACCAATAATAATACCAACTTTAAAAATCCTTAAAAGCTATACAAACTATTCAAGTATTAACCGAAAACAATACGAGACTATTTTCCGTCATAATTTCCGGTAGCCCCGCTGACATGGCAACCGGAAAAGTGACATGGCATCTCTAAAATTTACACCTTTTTTATATCTTTTTTTTATATGCCAACTCATTATTATTCAAAACAAAAAAAACAAAGGCTAATTGAACCCAAATTAAACATCGTACATGTATGTCTATCCAAATCAAATTAAACAAAACCTAATTAATACAGGACAAACAAAAAATTGGAGAGGCCACACACGAAGAAGAACACGTACACGAAGAACAGGAGCACAAGAAGAGACCTTATTTGGATTGTTAATTTCGAACGCAACAGGTAAGTATTGTAATTCTAGGGTTTTAGTTCTCAATTTCGATCCAAAAAAATATTGTATACGGGGAATTTCAAATTTACGAGAAATTGGAATCTTCTTCGATTCTAGGGTTTCGAAATCCCGTACATTGGGGAATTGGCATACGATCTTTGGTTTCCACAACCTTACATCTCTCCCGGGTCGCGCGAGATGGAGTTGGTGATGGGGCGTCATCGATTGCTCGATTGTAGACGTCGATTGTGCGAGGTGGAGCTACTTGTTCTTCGTATTCTGTCTTCTGGATCGATTATGTTTGATATGTTCAATTTGGGTTTATGTAATTTGATTTGGGTAGACAGTAGACGTACATGTATGTATATGTTATTTGGGTTTAATTAGCCTTTGTTTTTTTTGTTTTGAATAATAATGAGTTGGCATTTAAAAAAAAAAAGATATAAAAAAGGTGTAAAATTTAGAGATGTCATGTCACTTTTCCGGTTGCCATGTCAGCGGGGCTACCGGAAATTGTGACGGAAAATAGTCTCGTATTGTTTTCGGTTAATACTTGAATAGTTTGTATAGCTTTTAAGGATTTTTAAAGTTGGTATTATTATTGGTTCAATGTTGATACTTGGTATTATTTAAAGTCATTTTTCCTATAAAAAAGGCGGAATTAGTTTTACTGTTTTTCTATTGTCATAATCATGTCAAAAACAGAAATCTTCTATTACTATATACTAAAGCGGAAACAAATTCTGGCACCATATTACGCCACATCACCCCCTTATTTAAAAATTTATCTTATTAAATCTTGATTTTATCATAATCTTATACATATTTAATTTAGTTATTAATTATATCTTAGAATTTGAATTGTTTAGTTAATAATTCTATCCAAATATATAAAACTCTATCTTATCATTATACTCACTTAATTAATACATATACCTATCATAAACCCTTTATTTAAAAAAGTATTTTTTGAACATAATCTATAAATAATAATCATAATATTTTACCCATTTAATTAAATACCATATTAAGTTAAAATACTTTTTCGTAATTTTATTATGCTATATTTTTAAATCATCAATGGTAGAAACTTCTACCACTATATTTAAGAAAAATATTCATTCTATTAAAATCTTATATTAAATATATATTTACTATCATATCATATTAAAATATCATCAAAATAAGTAGATGTTATATTTACCATATATATATCGGTAATATTGCATATTGATTACACTTTAGGAAAAAAAGATAGATTTCTTAATTAAGATAATAATTCTTAACATTTTTATTTCACATTTATATATTTGTTATTTAATTATTATCTCAAAAAACAATAACATATATACGAGATAATTTGGTTTACTATTTAACATACTAAATATTATCTATATATTTAATATTATAAAATATTAATCCTAGTTTTTAGTTTATGTAATTTAGTTTAAATGCCAAAAGATTTGCATTAATTGTTAATAAAATGTGATAATGCATCTTATCTTATGTCATTCTTCCTCAATTATTTAAATATATTTTTATGTATGTATAAAAAGTAAATACATAAATAAAATTTATTTATAACATGCGATGATATACAAGATATGATATTTAAATTCTTTTGTCAACTATTAAATTCAAAAATTTATCTTTCTACTCCCTACTTGAAAATTTTATCTTTTCTTATCTAATTTAATTGGAAAAATTACGTGAATCTTGTATTACATACCAAAAATATACAATTAGCATGTACAATTTTTATCCGTTCCAAAAAACAATTCTTTTGTCATCTATTAAATTCAAAATTTTATCTTTCTACTCTCTACTTGAAAATTTTATATTTTACTATCTATCAAATTGAGAAAATTATATAAATTTTATATTACGTACAAAAAAATATACAATTAACATGTACAATTTTATCTTTTCCAAAAGCATATACATACATGGTACATCTTTTCCATGTACGTACAAATGCATGTACGTGCATCTTTTCCATGTACATCTTTTACAACAGCATGTACGAATTAATTTTGTAAATTTTGTTTGTACTATGTACGTACAAAATATATACAATTTAAGCTAAGATATATCTTAACTACTATCTATCTATTACTTTACTATATACTAAAGCGGAAGTAAATTCCGCCACCATATTGCGCCACATCACCCCCTTATTTAAAAATCTATCTTATTAAATCTTAATTTTATCATAATCTTATACATACTTAATTAAGATATTAGTTATATCTTAAAATTTGAGTTGTTTAATTAATAATTCTATCCAAATATATAAATCTAAATCCTATCATTATACACATTTAATTAATACATAGATCTATCATAAACCTTTTATTTAAAAAAGTATTTGTCTCGTCATAATCTATAAATCATAATCATAATATTTTATTCATTTAATTAATATCATATTAAATTTAAATTATTTTTTGTAATTTTATTATGGTATTTTTTTTAAACATCAATGATAGCAAATTCTATCCCTATATTTAAGACAAATATTCATGCTATTAAAAAAACATATTATAAATAAATTTCTACTATCGTATCATATTAAATCACAATTAAAAAAATTAAATGTTATATTTACCTTATATATCACTAATATTACATATTGATTACGCTTTAGAAAAAAAAAAGATGGAATTCTTAATTAAGATACTAATTCGTTAACATTTTCATTACATGTTTATATATTTTATTATTTAATCATTTTTTCAAAAAACAATAACATATATCCGAGATAATTTGGTTTTCTATTTAACTTATTAAATATTATCCATATCTTTAATATTATAATATATTAATTTGAGTGTTTATTTAAACTTATTAATTTTATTATATAATTTAGTTTATTTCAAAATTGAGAGATATTCCTTTACCCTTTTACTTAAATATTAAAATACTAATAAGTATTACTTTCGTAAGTTTGTTCTAAAATTTTCTAAAAATCATCATTAGTAGCAAATTCTACCACTATATTTATGTCACATATTTTTTATTAAAATAATATTTTTTCCCTATGGTATCATATTGAAATCCAATAATAATATTGATAAAATGATTAGATAATATATTTACACTAAATATAGCCATAACATTACATACTAATTATGTTTTAGATAAAAGATAGATTCTTATTAAGGTGATGATTCGTTAATATTTTAATTTGATATTTATATACTTCTTATTTAATTAATTTTTTACAACATAATAACATATATACAGGATAATCCAAAAGTTATGTCATTTTATAATCCAAAAAATAAGCGTTGTTTTAAAATAGAGTATACATATGATAATATTTGTAATTGTTATAGTAAATTCATACACAAAGCAATAAATAAATAAACAACATCCCCGTACAAGGTACGGGTCATCTACTAGCTAAAACCCTAAAGTGGAGTGAACCTATCACAAAAAAGATTAAAATGCTAAAAATATAAGATTTACAAAATCTTTCTATTATTAGGCTCTTATAGTGTGCCCTTAAGGCGCATGGTATAAAAAACCTTAGTTTTAATCAGACTTTACTCTTATTTCATGTTTGTCGGTAATAATGAGAAAACAATTTTTTAAAGTAGAAGAAAACCTATAAAAAAAAATTGGACGAAAAGAGCTACAGCACAGTGACAAAAACAACATGTACCTAGGTTGTCCCACAGATGCAGAATTTGGGGGGTCAGGATGGGGTATTTCCAGACCTAGATGAAATATACCCGAAAGGACCCAAGCTATAGCACAGTGAGAACAATTGAATTCATATTCTAGAAAGGTGCATCAAATGATAAATACCTATACTAGTAATATAAATTGGTAGCCTCATATATACCAATAATTTTGGCTCATCATTACACCATCTTATTTATACAAACAGTCAGTCAAATAATAAAATTAGAAAGTATCTAAGTATGAAAACTAGCCGAGGAAAAGAAAAGACTTATCAAAATTTCAGGGTTTCACCCCGAGAATTTAAATCTAAAATTCAGTTAAAATTCCACTTGATAAATTCAAAAAATCTTGGGTTGGGGTAAGGTCAAATCCGATGGGTCACAAAATTTATAAAGAAGGAAACTTATTTTAAAATACACTCTAATATAATAAAATCAAAGATTGATGGGCAATTGGATACCAATTCTTAACAATGCCAAAGACGCATCCGACATTCTGCAAAAAAAAAAAAAACTAAAAACTAAATCATACCACTTTCTCCAACCTCTCACAGTCGAGACTTGAGATCATATGAAACCAACAATGAAACCAATCTTTTTCCACCAAGTATAAAAAACAACATGGACTTTTTTATATTAAATCTTTTATAATTTAAATATGAAAAAGAGAAAATCTTAATTATTAAAATCAGAGATTTAAGATGTACTTATTTTTTTTCTCCTTTATTATCAAAAAAAGAACAAGAGTTTCAATTGAAAAACCCTAATCGCTTAACAGTTAGTAACTCCTTTAAGAATAGATAAACCATGAACGAGAAATTTGGGAGTAAAGAATGTAATCGGAATAGGGAGCTTCGGTTTTGATAATTTTCACATTGATAATCTTAACTCTCAAACACTCTTTCCCAGTTAATCAAAACCACAATTTTCACAGATCTCTTTTTTGTTCTAACAGTAAAAAAGAGACTATCAATTTGGATTTTTGTATCAAAAATTCCATTCAAAGCATGTGATTAGCAGGAAGAAGACCTCAGTAGAAAAAAAGGGTCCAACTTTGGAGTTGCAGAACAATGTATATGGACGACAGAAAGAAAGATTAAAAGTAATTGTCTTTCTCTAATTACAATCGAAAATAATTAAAGTTTTGCTGTTTTTGTTTTTATTCCAAAGTGATTTAATAATTGAGTCCACATGTGGCCTATTATAATTGGATGGCACAAAATTTGTTCTATAGTTTGTTTCACAAGATCCGGATTGAACCTCTCCATCTTCCTTGCTCTACCACACATGTTTTTAGAGTTAGGAGAGCAACCACGACGAAAACTCACCTTTGCTAATGTCTTAGAGTAAGAAAACAAATAAATTTTTCTAAAATATAGCTATCATGAATAGAGAAGGAATATAGTATACACAATATACATAGGGTATATGTAATGACTTGTTGTCAAACAAGGGATGATTTGGGAATTGGACATTTATAGAACTATAATTAAGTACAATTGAGAGCCAAAATTTATCATTATATGGTAACTGTACAGTTTGCGTTGTTATAACATTCTAATATGTTTAGTATACAAATGAAAATGTGCATCATCTCTTATCCAAATGATTGATCATTTTTTCTTATCTATACGAGTATAAAGGCCATAAAACATGGTAATTTATCAATAAAGGGTAGTACAAATTACCAACAAGAAATCACACTTTTTCGAGTTCCGGTTGTCGAGAAGGAAAAGCTTCAAACACCTTAGCATGATACATTAGAAATTTTAAAATGAGAAATTAATTAATAAATCACCACTAATTGTCATTATATCATCAGGTTTAATTTAATAATAAATTCAAACACCTTAGCATGGAAAATTGTATACAATTATGTAATCATGGACTTGGGAAATAGACTTAAATGCGTTCAAACGTCAATTTTATATTAATAATAATAAATATTTAGCCCGTCAAAATTGTTAACATTATTTAGTCCGTCCAATGGACGGGCCATATATTCTAATTAATATTTAATATTTACGTGGTATTATAAGTGTGTGATTACAGAGTGATAAACTAAACAGGTTTTTAATAAATTAAGTTATTTTTACTCTATTATTCTATAATATCAATAACTTTTACTATTAAGTTTTAAAAACTGAGCAGCCCACGGGTCAACCCGGCCATTATGGGCGGGCTTGGGCATCCTAATTAGCCCAAATGAGTGGATCAGACTTGGCCCAGGTGTCTGGGCAAAATTTTACATTTGGTCCAACCTAGGCCCAAAAGTTTGAATTTGACTGGATCCTCCCATTTAACAGGCAGGAGCTGTCCTTGTAGCAATAGCTAAGCCATGATGAAACCAGAAGCAAACGATAAGGCATGCAGGAAGCCACCAAAAAAAAGTCTTTTTCTTAATAATATTAAAATGAATTTCCGTAGATTTTATGACGATTGACAGGCTAACCACTGCATTTACCTTGGTAGCCCGCACCTTATCATTTGTAGTTGATTACTATGGTTAGCTATGGCCTTTTTGCTGGTCATGTCACACCGTAATCCACCTTTTTAATTATCCGGACATATCGACGTTCACATACATAAAATAATACACTCTCAACGACACACGTACCCCTGGTACTCTTGAGACGATTTAAAATCAATCTTACAACTCGGTCACTACGAGACAAAAAGGGCACAAAGCTGCTCTACATAAAAATGGAGGTTTGGTCGACCTCCGCCCTCCTCGTGGTGCTCGCATCCCTACCTCCGCTCTTCCTCCTCCTCCTCAAGCTCTACACCCTAAGGGACCGGGCCCGGCCGCCCATAAAGGGCACCGTGTTCCACCAGCTGTTGTACCTGAAAACGCTCTACGACCAGCAGGCCCGGTGGGCCCGGGAGCACCCGACGTACCGGCTGCTGGTGTCCCTGGGGCAGAGCGAGTGCTACACGGCCGATCCCCGGAACGTGGAGCACGTGCTCAAGGCCAACTACGAGGGGTACGACAAGGGCACCCACCAAACCGACATCTTCAGAGACTTGTTCGGGCTCGGGATCTTCGCGGTCAACGGGGACAGGTGGCGCCACCAGCGCAAGCTCGCCAGCTTCGAGTTCTCCACCCGGGTGCTCAGGGACTTCAGCTGCCACGTCTTCCGGGCGTCCGCCGCCAAGCTCGTCCGAGTCGTCGCCGGGTATGCCCACTCAAGGCAGGCCTTTGATGTGCACGTACGTACGTATGTTCATTTGTTTCTTTTTTTTTTTGTCTTGTTTAACTTGATAGCCATATGCATGTGACCATATCGAGATTACAGATCCCTACTTAATTAGGTGAACTAATGAAAGGCTTAACCTGTTGAAACAAATTAAACTTATGAAAATGATCACTCAAGAGTCAAGATATTAGAACTACTGAAAATGATGTGTTTAGACTTTTTGATGTTTGGTTAAGTATGACATGACACTGATATGCTTATAGCCACATGATAAAGCATCAAAGATACGTCATACGTGCGACCTCTGTATTTAGTAATGCAACCAAAGATTAAAGAACCATTTTTGGCTCACGGAAAGTTTAAGAACCATTAGAATTTAGAAGTTACCGCACAACCATAACATCTGACCGGAAACCACCTTTATAATATGTCATATTCTCTTAAATCATCCTTTCAATACCTAATTACTGCAAACCACCTGTAATAAGACTTTCGTTACCCCAATGCCACCCAAACACGATTTTCGTCCAAATTTTCCGTTAAATAATTACAAAAATCATTTTTTTCTTCATATTTATTAAATTTTGATCAATTATAAACTTTTTCCTTTTAGCTATACCAACTTTATAATATAAATATTTATGATAATATTAATTACTATAAAACTAATAAGTATATGGAGTTGATAATTTATAATATAATAATAATGTAAAAATATACTTGTATACACTTAAAAAATGAAGATTAGGGATATTAATACGTCAAACATAATAAATTATTTAAAATATTGATTTATAAATGAGTGAATCACGGATTGAGTAAATCTACAATTAGAATCTTAATCTACAGAACTACCAATACCCCTAATCTTCATTTAATTAATTATTCATAAGGATATAAATATGTTAATTATTCTTATATTATAAGTTTTGAATTCCATATAAATGATGATTATCACAAATATTAAATTTTATATTTGTTAAATGTTATCACAAATATTGAAATTATAAATTTATACCCCCTCCGTCCCATTATTTCCTTCCCACTTTCCATATTGGGTGTCCCATTTTTTCCTTCCCATTTACAAAACTTTCCTTTTTTAGATATGTGCAAAGTCAAATTTACCCTTATCAATCTCTACAAACTACCTACTTTTTATACCTCTCTCCTTTTCTTTTACCATCTTACCCTTATTAAACCCTCTAAATTACCACCTTTTTATCACTTTTTCTCTACTTTTATCAAACTATCCCATCAAATCTTTCAAATCTTACAACTTTTACCCAATTCCTTAATTCTTGTGTATTTTGTCAAATGGGAAGGAAAAATTGGGACGGAGGGAGTAGTAACTAAAGGAAAAAAATTATTAAAGATAATGATTAAAATATAATAAAAAAGGAGGGGAAATGTATTTTTTTTATAAGTTAACGAAAATTTGGACGGAAAATGTGTTTGGGTGGTATTGGGGTAACAGAAGTACTATTACGGGTGGGTTACGGTAATTAGGCATTGAAAGGGTGATTTAGGAGAATATGCATATTGTATAGGTGGTTTCCGGTAAAAAACCCCTAAAAAGCACGTGCATAAATATAAATTATATAACATCCTGACCTACTATATTATAAAGGGAACCTTAAATTTTAATATAAAAATATGTGCATAATATAATAAAATAATCTGTTGAATTTTCTTAACCAGATTCCACAGAACTTATTTACAAAGTTATCTATACATAACTAAAAGTGTCTAGAATTATTGAAACTAGTTCAAATCCCGTACCATGTCCGTATAATGTAAATATAAACCCGAATTAACTTATTTGAGATTGAATTTTGACACGAATTCGCTTTTAACTCGAGAATTTACAGTCCAAACACGATAGACCTGAGTCCGAACCTATTGACCTATATATGTATTTTTAATAATACAATGTTAATTTTAAAAATAATTCTATTCAATTTTTCATATTTATATTATTATTAAAAATACTATTGACATATGATGATATGAGAATTTTCCTACTATTTTCAAGATTTAATTAATAATGACAAAAGTATTTATACTATATATTAAAGTCTTCTTATTGTTATTAATTATCTATCATCTATCTTTTTCATTTTCTAATTTCTATCTTTTCACCTATTTGTTAAGACATTCTTTTTTGTAAATCAAAATCATAATTAATTTGTTAAACTTATTTGTCACTTTGAATTTTTTTAATCGTATTTTTATAATCATATACATTCGCAATATTTCTTTGTCAATCTTTTTTTTCCCATAAATTTATAATTTAAGCTATAGATATCTAAAAATATCTTTGAAAAATATCTTACAAATATACAAACTAAATTTGTGTTATAATATTCATCTAGAAATTATATTGATCTATAAATCTAGAAATTATGGGATAAGATATTAAATAGATATAAGAAAATTTGTGTTATAATATTCATCTAGAAATTATGGGATAAAATATCAAATAGATATAAGAAAATTAGGTAAGATATCAAGTAGATATAAGAGTTATTTTAAAAAAATCTAATATAAAAAATAAATAAATGCTATTTGAACGTGAGTGGAAAACAAAATTGAAACAAGATAACAATATTTTTGTCGGAAAGAAACAAGATAAAAATAAACAAAGTACCTATGAATAAAACTTATTCAAAACTCTTTCAACCAAAAAATAAACTTCTTTAAAAATCTTATTTTATTGAACATATATACACCAATTTTATAGATTTTAAATGGTGGAAATTTTCAAAAATCTTTACAAAATGAAGCCTAAAAAACTTACAAAAAAAAAAGGGTACTAACTTTCGACCAAAAAAAAGAAGGTACTAACCTAACAATAAAGTGGAGTAAGATTTATTGTCTAATTACGATTTCCATTATGTATTATGTACTTGGCTTGCTACACTTCTACCTTTTAAAACTCGTAAAGTAGGTATACTTTCATTAAATTTTACGCTTTTCACAATGAATAAATGTTATTTCATTCCAAAAACTAGTACTCTAAGCAAATGTAGCAAGCCATATATGTATATATATTTAAAGCTTGAAAGCTACTTAACTGGCTGAGCTTTGACAAGTCTTCATCAGATTCGATTCCACACTAATTTTCAGGTGAGGTATGTAGTTGTCCCTCAACCAATTTATTTCTCACATCTCTGGGACCAGTTTCAAATTGAACCACTGCCACAGATGTCGATGGTCCATACATTGTATTAACCCACCACGGATCTACATGTGCAACTCTAAAATAGATGGTCCAATACTTGAATTGTCCGGGCATGCAATATCTATTAGTGAGTGTAACGCTATTACTTTGGTGGATGCAGGACTTGCTTATGAGGTTTGGCCTAGATACCATATTCAAAGTCGGGTTCGGAGTGGACTTGAATTGCCTCGACGGATCAAACCAACAAGGCATCCGATTCATGACGGCATTCGACGAGGCGAGCACCCTCGTCTACATGCGATTCATGGATCCTGTATGGAAGCTCAAGAGAGCCCTTAACCTCGGCTCTGAGGCCACCTTGAAGAGGCACGTCAAAGCCATGGACGATTTCGTCTATGACGTCATTTCCAACAAAAGAGAGCTCCTTGAACGCTCACCAAATTCTGTAAGCGCGCAACATGTTTAAGCCCAATCTAGCTACCTAACTCAACTTGATCAACTCTTTTACATATGAAAAGCTAATCAATATTGTTGAGTCATATGTTGGTGTATATTAGATGGAGAAGGAAGACATACTATCAAGGTTTCTCTTAGAAAGCAAGCACGAACCCGAAAAAATGGACGAATCTTACCTCCGAGACATAATTCTTAACTTCGTCATTGCTGGAAAGGATACCAGTGCTAGCACCATGGCATGGTTCATCTATGTCCTCTCCAAGAATCCCCTTGTCCAGCTCAACATTCTTCAAGAGTTGACAAGCGTTCTTTCCAACATCGACAACATTTGCATTGACGATTTCGTTCAGCTTATAACTGACGAAACCCTAGAGAAGATGCCCTACTTTCAAGCCGCTTTAACTGAGACACTAAGGCTATACCCTGCAGTCCCCGTGGTAAGTTGGACTGCCTTTTAATCCTAGATTATGTATAATGCTCAAGATTGCCTAAGTTTGTTGTCGCCTAGTATACAAGTTGATGAGTCCTTACTCATTCTGTTGCCAATTGATTTTAGAATGGGAGGACAGCAGTGTCAGACGATGTTCTTCCAGATGGGCATAAAATCAAGAAAGGAGATAATGTGTACTACATTGCATATGCCATGGCTAGGCTGACGGACATTTGGGGAGACGATGCAGAGGAGTTTCGGCCCGAGAGATGGCTTCAAAATGGAATCTTCAAACCAGAGTCTCCATTCAAATTCATATCATTCCATGTCAGCGACGTCTTAGACTAACTTTTAACTGGTCATTAGTATACGTAGAGTATTAGTTTGATATGAAATTGATGATTTTGCAGGCGGGTCCTCGGATTTGCTTAGGGAAGGACTTTGCTTATCGACAGATGAAGATTGTGTCGTTGGCTTTGCTGCATTTCTTCGAGTTTCGGTTGGCGGATGAGAGCAATGCAGTGAGGTATAAGGTTACGTTTACACTTCACATAGATGGAGGGCTCCATGTTCACGCACACCCAAGAAAAACACAACCCACCCTGATGAAAGAACCGAGCCATACTTATGGCGATAGCTAGACGTGATGGCCAGTGTTGTTGTGTGTGTAGCTTCACGTACTACCTGTTATAGCTTCCTAAGTAAAGGTGATGTAAGATTGTGGAATTAGTTATTCTCCATGATTTGCACACATTCATCGTTTTGTTCAGTGTGAATAATGCTTTCATAAAGGTGATGTAAGATTGTAATATTACTTGAAAGATAACATCTTGCTTTTCGAAAATTCCGGGCATCAGCCACAGGATTATGAATGTTATTATTCATTCAGAGAGAATTATGAAGCATAATGCACAAAATTAATATACACCCTCACGAGCAATAATACAATGATGCATCAGTCATTGCCTTATTATCACATACCTCTCTGTCAAGGTTAGCAACAAGCCAGATGAACCAATGACCACATTTAGTTGACGGAGTACCAAACAGAACACTACTACAACAATCCCACTTTGAGACTGACCATGAGTTTGACATTGATACTATACTTACAATACTACCTGCAGAGGACTTCAACGTGGAGGCCGCCATCAATGTGAAGATTTATCATCATCTTGTACCTCACGGGCTTGTTCTGATCACCGAGCCTGAACCTGAAGCTGCTGAGCAAAAGAGCAGAGAAGATCTTCATTTGCCTATATGCAAATTCCTTCCCCAAGCAAATCCTTGGACCAGCCTGTCAAACCCAACAATTTCACTCATTTCACAGTATTTTCAGAGTAATTAATCATCCAACCAAAATTATATTCAGCCACAACTATTTACCAACCTGGAATGCTGTAAATTTGAAGGGGCTCTCTTGCTGGAAGAGACCATCTTCACTAAGCCACCTTTCTGGGCGGTAGCACTCAGCGTCGTCCCCCCAAAGGGACTTCATCCTTCCCATTGCAAACGGTTCGTAATACACCAAATCCCCTTTACTCACACTGAATCCATCAGGAAGAGTATCATCTGAGAAGCACACCTTTGGATCCTACATAGATTAGCATACAAGAAATAACATGAACTTCTATAATATAATAGTGTACATTAATGCTGAGGCTATGAGCAAAAAGACCATTATTTACCACAGGGACGGCGGGATAAAGCCTGAGAGTCTCGGTTATAGCTGCATGAAGATATTGCATCCCGTCCAGAGAATCTTCATTCAGGTTGGTCACAAATTCAGCATAATTTGTGACATTCTCCACTTTGGTTGCATTCTTGATCTCTTGGTAAAGCTTCTCTTGTATTTCAGGATGGATGGAAAGCATGTAGATGAACCATGAAAGGGTGGCAGCAGTCGTGTCCTTTCCAGCAATTATGAAATTGAGTATTATGTCTCTCAAGTATTTCGTATCCATGTCGTCACCCAGCTGTAGAAAGCGCGAGAGTATGTCGTCTTTCTTCATCTGTTCATTAGAATACAGCTTTAAAAATGATTCCAAGATGGAAAAAAAAGTATGAACAGCTGAGGATCTGTTTACTTACAGAAGAACTGCCCAGCTTTTGCATCTGCTGGCCTTTGTTCTGTATCAGCTTGTTCACAAAATTGTTCACAATTACCAAATTTTTCTTCAGCTTGGCTTCTTCCCCAATGTTGAGAAATTTCTTAATTGGCCATAGCAGGTCAACAAATCGCAGCGAAGTACAAGCGCTAGCTTCGTCAAAAGCATGGCTAAACGTCGCACCTTCTTCACTTGAGCCACACATGCTGTCAAGATCAACCCCAAAGGCCACTTTAAATATGGAGTCCAGTGTAGACTTCATGAACAGATCCTGCAACATAACAGACACATGCTTAAGATGATGAACACTCACCAGCTACTTTGAGCATTAAAATGGCAATCTCAAACAGCTCACTTGGATATCAACTATTTGATTGGAAGTAGAAGCCTCTGCCAGAACAGTAGCTAGTTTGGCTGCATTTTGCCTAAAGATCTGACTGCTGAAGTCCCTCAAGTTTCTTGTGGAGAACTCATGGCTCGAGATCTTCCTCTGCTGTCTCCATTTATCACCATCCACAGCGAAAATCCCATCACCGAGAAGATCACTCAGGATTTTGTAGCATTGCAGCCCCTGAATGATGTTGAATCAAACACTATCAGGTTTCAGTTTACCACTCTGTGGAGCAGATCTAAACCACAAGACCAAAGGTCTATGTACATTACAGGCGATTAGGGTTTGTTGTATTTTCCCCCAATTGCTGCCAATGAAACAAGACGAAGGAGCGAGAAGGAGAAGGAAACCTTGCCGTAATTGTCGAAATTGGTCTTGAGGATGTACTCGACAACGGCGGGGTCAGAGGTGAAGATCTCGCTCCGGAAGAAAGAGATGGTCCGGAAAGTGGTGTGTTTGGCCGACAGACGAGTCAAGTAGTCATGGAGCCTCTCGAAGTTGAAGAAGAGGTCGAGGCTGGTGCCGACTACACGGTGGTACTTTCTCTCCGGTCCAACTCGCCGGCGTTTCTTCCCGGCGAGGAGGAGGACGAGGAGCAATGCTAGGGGGAGCGCTGATTTTAGGGCTCCAAAGCTCCAAAGTGCATCCATGGAGGGCTCTGCTAGGTCAGGGTTTTTCTGGCTCTCAATTTGTTGTTGATCAGAATTGAAATCGGAAATCCCGATGCTAGTTTAAAAATCGTCCCTATTATAATATCGGTTTTGATATTGACTGTTGGTTGAAGAGACGAAACCTTATACAGCCGATCTTCCGGAAGGGACGAAGAAAGTAACAGTAGGATATTATTATTATTACTGTTGGTTCTGGTAAAGGATAGCGATGGACGATTAGGCGCGCACGCCATTTTGGACCACCCCCTGTTTCTGTTTGGTTTAAACTTTGAACTACTCCGTGAGTTTAAACTAAACGCCTTCGTCGTCTCCGTCGACTACCGCCCTGCGAGGCCGTCTGGATCTGTCGAAATCCGGTGGGCCCGATACCGGAGAGATGATGACGGAGGGGGCGACCGTCGTGCGCACATGCGCGAATGGGCCTGACCATATAAGCCCATGGGTTCCATCCTAAAACCAATTGGCAATAGGAGGAGTAACCCATGTACTTATATGGTAGGCCGTTTAGATTATGAATTCCGATGTGGGATAGGGTTCCCAACAGGATCATATGAAACAAATTATGAAACAAATCTTGTGCCAACCAACTGTAATTAAACAAATCTTGGACTCATTTAGATATAGAAATCAAAAATTCGGAAAAAACCTAATTATTCTCAATTGTAATTAAAAAAAAACTTAATTACTTTTAGTTTTTCTTTCTCTCGTACAGATATGTTGTTCTGCAACTCTCAGGTTGGACCCTTGTTTTTCCACGGAGGTCTTCTTCCTTCTTTGATCACATGCTTTAAATGGAATTTTTTGATGCAAAAAAAAAGTTGATTGTGTTTTTTATCACTGGTGCAAAAAAGAGATATGTGAAAACAATGAGGAGATTTGATTATTTGAGAAAGAGTGTTTGAGTATTAAGATTATCAATTTAAAATTATCAGAACCCTTCAATTTTCCATATATTTTCAAGTATCTACTCCCAAATTTTCTGTTCATGGTTTATCTACTCTTAAACGAGTTGCTAATTGCTAATCGATTAGGGTTTTTCAATTGAAATCCTCATACTCTCTTTTGTTCTTGTCCTGGTTAATCAGGCGAATTCTGGCACGGTAATCAGTCTATCCATCACGCCTTCTCTTGTACTTGACTTGGCAGATTTGGTACCTCTTAGATAGTAAGCTTTCGATTATTGGGCTTTAGCAAACACCATTGCTACAGCTTGGAAAAGGAATCAGTTATTCGTTTGAGCGGCAGAGAGAGAATCTCGATCTTTTGATAATGAGGGAGGAAAATGGATAATTGAATACCTTAAATCTCTAATTTTAATAATTAAAAATTTTGATATTTAAATTGGAAAAGATTTAATTAAAAAATGTCCACATGGCTTTTTGTAATTGGTGGAACAAGATTGGTTACATAACTAGTTTCACATGATCCGGACTGCCTACGAGGAGGCGCTGTATAGGCGATTGAGTGGATCAGCAGCCTTCAGATGACGAGCCGTGGCTGACTGACTTTTCAAACTGGTCTCTCATGGGGGTGTAGCCGTTATTTCCCAACGGTCTATCTACCTCTAATAGTCTTTTTTAAAGGTGAAGTGCTTGAGTAAATGTCCTAAGGTTTAATAGGTTGTGTTTATTTCTTAAGTGAATGCATTAATGTTGGTGCACGTACAAGGGATCTTGATCTGACACGGCGAATAAAGATCAAAGGGCTGAGGATAAATGAGTCGTACTTGGGTGGGTTCCAGCGGGTGGAGTCGGAGATCCGGCTGATGGACGACTAGATTCTGCCATTGTCAGCAAACGATGTAGTGCGGGTCGGGGCCCCGAGTACTACAACCCCCATGCTACATGGTGTACGTGGATCAAATGTTGCCAAGGTGCGTGGTGATCGTGTATGGTGGAGATCTGCCGGTGGACAAGCCGTCACGATGTTGGAGTCGAGTGGCGTTGCGTGTGGCGTCCGTATTCAACAAGACGGGTCTCATGCTATTGAGCTCGAGGTGGCTCGGGCCTTGATCTACTGCGTCCTCCATTTTCTATTCAAAACTAATCCTTTTTTTTTGCTCGGGATCAAAACTGATCCTTTGGAGCATCTCTTGGGTCTCATGCTATTCAAAACTTTCTCCAAAATGGGGAAAGAAAGCTTTTCTCCAAAAGAAAATTGCTCCAACTCCAATAATTTCTCCATTTTGGAGAATCAATATTTATTGAAGTAAAACATGATTGGATGAAAGAGTTGAAGAGGTAGGAAAAAACAAAAATTTACATTTAATTAACCAAAAAAATAAAGGAAAAGAAAACATTAATTGCAAATTCACAATATGGAGCAAGCAAAGAAATCTCCAAATTTGGAGAACCCACCATGAGTTTTGGAGATCTTCTCCATTTTGGAGATCACTTTGGGGAATTTGTTGGGGTCAAAATTAGGACAAAAATCTCCAAATTCACATCTTCCAAGAATTTGGAAATGTTGTTGGAGATGCTCTTACAAGCTTATGAGAGATAAAATGTGCTCTTTTTCTGTGCGCATCCTGTAAAAGTCATTGGGCTTCAATGGGCTTGAGCCTTGAACTCACTTCTTTTGCCCTTTCCATGCTTGGATCATTATAGTCGAGTTTACATCTACTTCAAACCGCACTTTTATTATTTTCATCCCAATTTTAACAGCCATACAAGATGAAAGTTAATCAGAAATATGGAATTCTATTTCCTCTTTGATCACGGTTGCCTAAGAATATATGCAAAATAATCCTATAAAGTGACGTTATTACAGTTTAATCATCATCATAACTATATACTGAATCTAAAGCACAACAACAACATTTACCTAGGAAGTCCCACAGAGGTGGGATCTGGGGGGTCAAGATGAGGATATTACAGACCTGGATGAAATACATCCAAAATGACCCAAAAAAAGCACACCAACCAAAACATCGACCACAAAGATAGACTAAAACTACACCTACACTCAAAGTAAAAGCTAAAACAAACTTAAGAGAAGAAAACTAGCAAAAACTAACACCTTGACTTTAACCTCCCGCTTACAAAAAGTCTGCTCCACTAACCTGGCTACTAGCTATCCACCACCTTGATCTTGTTCCTCCAGCTCTCTCTGCACTGAGCCAGCTCCACTGAGATCCCTAGCAGGTTGATCTCTTGCTTAATGTTGTCCATCCAGTGCTTCTTCGGGCGGCCTCTACCCCTCCGATAAGCCCCTAACTCCAAACGCTCACACCTCCTAACAGTCGCATCCGGACTTCTTCTCTATACGTTGCCAAACCAACGATCCCGAAGTTTGTCTCCTATGTTAGCCACTCCCAACTTACTTCTGATCTCTTCATTCTTAATCTTGTCCATCCTCGAGTGACCACACATCCATCTGAGCATTCTCATCTCGGCGACAGCCAACTTCCGTTCTTGCACCTTCGTCGTCAGGCAACATTCAGCACCATAGAGGATCGCTGGCCTTATCACCGACTATAAATAAGGCCAGCGATCCTCTATGGTGCTGAATGTTGGCCGACGACGAAGGCGCAAGAACAGAAGCTGACTGTCGCCGAGATGAGAATGCTCAAATGGATGTTTATATACTAAAGCAGAGGTTAAAAATAATATTTAGCACGACACATGTCAACTTCTCATTGGAGCGCAACACTCATCTTTATTAAAACAATTTAATTTGTTAATTTTGATTGTAGACCCCACATATATGTAAAATATGAAAGAATATATATTATTGAAATTGTATCTCTAAATTTTCTATTAAAGATATAGTTAATTAATCCTACTATATACTTAAAATTATAATCCATAAACATTAAAATAAATTCTACAAATCTTAGAAGTATTCGATCCTTATACAAAAATTATAATCCTACAAATCTTTATTCGATTAAAAGATATTATGGCGAAAAAACAGTAGTATTGAAATAAATCCTATAAAAAAAATATTAAATAAAATAATAGAAGTATTTATATCAAACTATTCTTCTGAATAACTTTATTAAAAAAATAAGACTAAGTTTTTTGTTGAATCAAATTTGTGCCTTAAAAGCACGGGGTTAATACTAGTTGTAAACTAATAGTCAGTAAAATGTCCAAGAACTAGTATAGATATCATCTTTGCACAATAATAACAAATTTATAATGGGCCAATATGAAGTACGGACGTACAACCACAATAGCTTTTTGTATATGTTTAATTTCTTGATAAGGAATAACTTGTCATATGTGTTAACTTGTCATATCATATCACTCATCAATGGTATTTATGTGATTTTACGGAAGAATCCATCTTCACAATAATAAATCTATCAAAAAGTGTCTTAATTGAGATGGTAATTTAATTTAGGGTTTTTCTTTTATCACAAACCATCTTCAAAAACAGGTGTTTTTTTTAACCAATCACTTTTTTTTTATAGCATCTTTATGTAAAATCATTTTTCATAATGCAATTTGTTAAAGTAAACCACCTCTTATAAAATTTTATATTACATTGATCAATATTTCCTTGATCCATATGTATATAGTTTAACTGAAAACAACAAAATCATCCTGAACCTTGCAATTTTTTTCTCAAATCCAACAGCATTGAATATTTTCAAAAAATATAACTAATAAAAATAAGTCAATAAAATTTTTAACCAATAAAAAATAAGTCAATTAACTGTCAACAAATCAAAATGATTTGATAAAATGGTTATGTGGTTGGATTTGTTGGAAATTAAGATTTTTTACTAAAATAATCTAATTGTGGATAATAAAAGGCATTGAATTGAAATTGAGATTCTGATCAAGGTACGATTTTATTAAAAATTTAAGATTGAATTGAAATTAAAATTAGTACTCCCTCCGTTTCACAATAAGTGTCGTTTTAGCTTTTAACACAGTTTTTAAGAAAAGCAATCATTCACTTTAAAACTTACAACTTTTTCTTAATCTTACCACTCATTACATTTTTTTGGCCAATGAATAAACAACTTTAGTCAACAAATACACATTCCAATAAAAATTATCATTATTCACCCCTATTAAATCACTTTGAAAACCTAAAACGACACATATTATGAAACAAATTTTAAGTGCTAAAACGACACTTATTATGAAACGGAGGGAGTAGATAAGAAGAATTTTAGAAAACATATGTATAAAATTTGAAGTTTAATTATTTTAGAAATAAAATAAAATGGAAATTAGTAGATAAGAAGATTTCTAGAAAAATTATGTATAAAATTTTAAGTTTATATTTTTATTTGGGCAAAAACTAAAATGAAAATCAATAGATATGAAATTTTTTAATGTGGAGCACCAATGAAATTTCAACAAATTAAATTGTTTTATTAAAGATGGACGATTCAATCCAATGAAGAGGTGACACATGTTGTGATAATTATAATTTTAAACCTCTGCTATAGTAAATAGTTATGTTGTTGTTTTCTTATGCTGTTATGCATCTTGTATACTACATCAAATTAATTAATATTAATTTTAATTTTTCACGAAAAAATCCATTTAGGAAATATACAAATGTTAGGTTGTTTAAGAAAATATTATAAATTAATAATTATTTTGTGAAATTGATAAAGGAATAAAAGGATGTAGATTAAGGAAACTCTGGCCGAATTATTAGATTCTACTTTATGTACACTTATTAAACTATGTTATAAAATGTGGTCTTGTTTTTTTTTTAAAGTAATTTGTTAAAAAGCACCTATTTTAAAATGTGATTTTGACAAAAACTCTCAATTTTGCACAATTTTCTGATATTAGAGATTATAAATCAGAAATTTTTAAATAAAATGAAATTATTTCAACTATTTTCCCTGATTTGATTGACCTAATATCTTTATTAGTCTAAACTAGAACTAATATTTATAAACTCGAATATTCATTTCCTGAGAATTTTTACTTCCTAAGAAAGGACGTTTTAGGAATTTACTTCCTAGGCCTTGTCATGGAAAATCAATTTGATTAGTTCATAAATAATGGAATTTAGATATTTCAATTAAAACCACAAGAAGTTACCCACCTTACTTTCCTGTAGTTTAGAGGAACTAAAAATTCCAAAAAACTTAATCACAACTCACAAGTTACGAGAGTTGTTTTATGAACCAAATATAAAGAGTAAAACTACTTTTGGGGCGGAGTCAAATCTTTTGTCCCTTTAATTCTATTGAACAATTAGTACAATTACTGCTAATGCTATAAAAATTAAAATACTATTTTAAACTAATTTATTACATATAAATCAATAAGAATTTAAGGGACACAAAGAGACTAGGGGACCGAGGATTTGGGCAGCGGGCCATTTGCACTTTTTGAAAGGACGTTTTAGTAATCGATCTTCTCTTCTTGTTGACTTATATGTAAGTTGTTGATATTTTCTAAGAGAAAAAATCTTAATTTTGAATTGAAATCTCAAGTTTTGACACGTACAAATTATTCACTTAGTATATACTGTTAATAGTATATTGGTATAATGAATGGTTCCTTCAAAGATAAAAGTGATGAAATAGGATTCTTTGGGAAAAACACTACATAACTATCCTCACTCAATCACAAATTCTTGGATCTAATTCTATGCACCCAATCAAGAACAAAAAAACTGCATCTAATGCTAATTGGATATGTTTTTATTGGCATGCGCTTGTTGGAAGGCTATCAAATGTGCACTTGTCACTCTGTAGGGCTTAACACATCATTTTACGAAAATAAAAAAGATTGGAAAAAATAAATAAATCTTGGAGTAGTAATGTTGTAACGGGACCAATTAGGGATGTCAATGGGACGTGTTGGGATTCCCCACTAGTGATGGCCAACAGTGTGGGTCGACTCGGCCCGACCCGGTCAGCCCAGTGCCACGGGCCCAAAAAGCCCGGACGGGCCATGGGCTGGGCCCAGGCTAGAGTTTTCCAGCCCAGCCCCGCCGGGCTGGTCAACGGGCCAGGAGCCCGGCCCGGACCAGCACAAAAATAAAATTAATATGCACCCTATTACTTTTATTTTTGTAAAAATAAAATAAATATACACCCTATTAATTTTATTTTTGCAAAAATTCAAATTAATATGCACTATAATTATTAAAATTAATTACTAGACATCTTAATTATTAAAAATTTGATAAGTATGTATCGAAGTTGAAATAATTTCGAGCAAGTCCGCCCCTTTCTTTTCCCACCTTAAAATAAAAAACCATCGGCCCGGCACCAGCCCGTTCCAGCCCGGTAGTTAATTTGCCGGGCCGGGCCTGAGCCACGGTTTCTTGGCCCAGCCCGGTGGCGGCCCGGCCCGGCCCGGTTCCATCACTATTCCCCACCGTGCGGATCGGGATGAGGATGTGAGAATGGAGATAAAATAGGGGAGAAGATGGATACTCGGATGGATATGGATACAGATAAAGGGATAGATGTTCCCGCCCCGACCTGACCTCGTGGGGATCCCCCGTCGGGGGACTCGTGAGGAATCCCAATGAAAGCACCAAAAATTGTACTCGTCATAAGATTAATAGTCCATTTTCATCGTGTTATACTTGTACAAAAGTCAAGGTGCGAGCAGAAAGAGTCTACTTGATAAAATGGTATATAGTAATAGTTAATTTATTTAAATTGTGCTATCGTTTGTAAAATTATCAAGCTCAAGGTGTGTATTATATACATATGTATGTGTGTATATATTCTTGTTTATTTTAACCATCTTTAAAGGAGCTGGAGAGTATCGCCGGTGCGCCTCTCCTTCGACCATAAAAAATAATATATATAATAAGAATTTAAAACAAAGACCCTTGTGCAAATTCACGTGGAAACTCTTGGAGATTGTAAATGGAGAAAATTAAACGGGGATAAAGACTCAAAGGGTACAAAAATGGGTATAAATTTTATTTCTGGGTGTAGAGACGGATATGTAGAATATATTTTTAAATGGGTAGGGGGAAGGTATTCCCCGACCTGAACCTGTCTTGTTGACATCCCCGATACCGATCGAATAATTTTCTCTTTATTTAAGTAATGTGACTAATTACTTCCAACTTCTGTGATGGAACTATTGAGATGATCGAACTTTTGTAGTTTTGTTGCTTGTTATCTATCATTTAAATTAAGAAAATATACCATTCTGATATATTTAAAGCTCTAAAGGTTACAACAAAGAATAACTTTAGGTAGAGTTAATTGCTCAGATAAAAACAAAATTTATAGTACCTTGCTCGAATCATATAATTATTCTAATTCTAATGCAGTATTCCTTAGAATAAGAAGAATGTAGCAAAGAAAAAAAAGAAGGGTAGTGTTACAAGTAGCAAATGTCCCAACTTCCAAACCTGTCCATTTTGTTTTGGTCCAAGTCCAAGCATGTCCATTTCACGAAGGGCGTCTATTTCATTATCTTAAGGTATCCAACATCCATTGCAATTACACTTCTACCGACCTCTATCGGTAGCATTTGAGAATTCTCAAGGGGTGAGATATTGGAACTCGTACTTTTTGGTTTGTTTTTCTAAGATATTAAATCTAAACTTAAAATCCCATAAGGAAGGGTTTGGTAGTTGGCATAATATAGTGAGTATCATAACTCGATATTGAAATCCCTCAATTTCATACCTTATCTCATCCTAACCTATTAAATTTTCCGGTAGGATGTTAGTTTCTTGAGGAAGGAGAGGTTCTATTGGTTATTTATTTTTTTTATTTGTTTGATCGAATAAGATTTAGGCTAGCCCAAATACTTCTTAAACATTAAGAATCATTGCTTGAGGGATTCACATGTCGCCGGTTTCATGTTGTATCATGAAGCCTTAACCATTGAACTAGCAGTCTAGAGCTTCATCGTTTTGTTTTAATATTAAAACCACTTTTTAACCCAAAAGATTAGACCAATTAATACATGTTTTATTATTATTTATATGTTAGGGTATTTGGCTCAAATTGTTGAATTTACCCGGCCACTTGTAGCTCCATAACAATCCAACCCCATTTCTTATTCAATCCAAATTCTAATCATGGTATAAAAGGGACCTAAGGCATATTATTTACCTCTTCAAATTAGAAAATGCTATAATACAGAATGAGAGAAAAATAATAAAATTGAGGCAAAATAACGAGGCTCTTAAATCTATACTAAATATATAATTTTGTGTACATGGGGACATTAAATGCTCCTATGCCACATTAATGAGCATAATAGTAAATAAAAAGATGCTAATTTGAAAGAATAAACATTTGTAGTAGAAGTATATACCAATTAATATTTTGTTTAATATATAAAAGTAAAAAGTAAATACAAAAATTAATGATTTGAAAACTATATTTATATTGAAAACTTTCTTTTTTTGTCAAAAAGATATCATTTGAAAGAACACATCACTGTATTAGAAATGTATATCAATTAGTATTTTGTTTCACATAAAAAACTAAAAAGTGAATATAAAAACTGATCATTTGAAAATTATATTGATATTTAAAACTATAAATTTTATCTTAGAAAAAACTATTGTATTAGAAATCTATAATAATTAGTGTTTTATGTCTCATATAAAATATAAAACTATATTAATAATTTTGTGTTAATAGGGGGTCTTTAATGTCATAATGACACATTAATGATTATAAAGAAGTGAATAAAAAAAATAATTATTTTAATAAACGAAACTATTATAAATGTATAAATTAGTATTTTGTTTCCTATAGAAAACTAAAAAGTGAATACAAAAAAGTGATCATTTGAAAACTATATTTATGCATACTACATATATAAAATTGTATACGTGAGGGGATATTAAATATCTTCATGATACATTAATGTTAATATTAATATTACTTAATAAAGAGAACTATTTTTACATAAGAACATAAAACATAGAAAAATATTGAGAATGTAAAAAGTAATCAATATGATGTATTTGGTCATAAAGTTCACTTATAATTAAAATTATTTATATATTTCTGTATGACTTAATGGTTAAAAAGCTTCTAAATTATGAACTTATAACACATGAGAATTAAGTTTTCACCTTTTAATTATTTTATAGATAATTTAAAAACTTTACTTGGTAAGCTAGGTTGTAATGCATATGTAGTCAAATATTATTTTTCAAGTTGAATATGATAGATCATTTTTATTTTAAATGCCAGTATGACACATTTATCTTAATAGTAGTATTACATAATAAATAAAACGATCTTTGTATAAGAACATAAAACATAGAAAAGTAATCAATATTATGCATTTAGTCACAATTTTTTATATATACGCATTATTAAAAAAAATTACATATTTATGTGTAACTTAGGGTTCGTTCGACACTGTATGTAGCGGAGAGCGGAACGAGCGAGACGCTAGCGGAAAGCCAGCCCCGTTGGGGGTACAAGGGTGCATTTTTTTGGTTGATTCTGCTTCTTCTAGCTGAACCCGCTTCGAAAAAAAAACCAAGTACCGAACATAGCCTTAATGGTTAGAAACTTTGAAATTATGCACATATCAAACATCAATTATTGGTAGGCTAGGTTGTAATGCAAAGGTATGCAAATATTATTTTTCAAATATTATATATCATTTTCGGTTTACCTTTGGTATATATAATATTAATCATTAATCTAAGTTATAGTTGATGCATCATTTTAATTGTATGAAGATATTCAAATATTGTTTTTTTTATTAAAATATTACAAAATTGTAGGAAGGTACCAATATTTGTTGTTCACTTTCAATATTATAGATCATTTGAATTTTTACTTTTAATATATTACTTATTACTCCAGCTGGCAGATTATAACACCAAATCTACTAAAATATTATTTTGAATGTTAAATATATACATATATCCATCTACAAATCAATAAATAGGCATATAGAGTAGGAAAAAAGAGCAACTAATATTCATATGTTTTTTATACAAACTATATGACAAAAGAAAGAGATTGTTGAAATTTCAATAACCTTTTAAAATTGTCCTTCAACTTACTGTCTTTTTCAATTAATTTAAACATAAAGTGTAGTTAAATACAAGAGAGTTGTTACAACAAAATAATTCAATAAAAATATGTTTAAAAAATAATTCAATAATACACTAAATTAAATTATATGTGAGATAGTTCAATATGCTTAAATTAATAAAACATATAATTCAAAAGTTCTATATACTCCTTATAAAAATTGTTTATAATATAAACCCGTGCGTATACACGGGCCTGACCGCTAGTTTTATTAAAGATCGTATACGAAATTTATCTAACCCTATACTCATTCAACTCGATACCTTCTCCCATTCTTGTATTCGAATGAATGGGCTTGCTAGGTGTGGAGAAGATGAAACAAGTGGGAAACGGAAGATGTGACAATTCAAGAGCACCAAGAAGCACTTGGAGCCAGACATCTCTTTTGCAAAATCCATATAAGATGCTCTTCCTATCTCCTCGAAGTGGACTTTACACATGGTGGATTCCTCCGCAAAACACTTCCAAGACAAAATACAAAAGTAACAAAACCCTAAGCCTAGTACATACAAAGCACCACATTACTACGTCGAGTTCAAAACAGCAAAATAAGTTACCAAAACTTGCTTGCTTGTTTGGTCACAACATGGCTTGTCTTTATTCCCTTCGTTCATTCGTCTGTTTTTTGCTTATCTACTCACCCGGCCTCCTCGCATTTGCTTAATGCTTTGCGCACACAAATGCACGTAAGTGAGTGAAAGCCCAACACAAGACAACAATCCAACAATACCACGTGGGGAGCCTTGTATATAGTCTAAAGTAGACATGTCATTCAACCTGAGTTGAGATATTGAGCCCATACCACAAGGGTTCAAATTGGATCTTAGATTGGACAGCTCCTTTAGTGTTGGAGGGGAGTCGGGTTCAATTGCCAAGTCCAACCTATAACCCTATGAGGTTGCATCTCAAAATCAATTGGCAATGGGAAAAGAAATCCAAGTACTTATAAGTTGTCTTGTTTTCCTTCCAGCTCTCGATATAGAAAGCACAATTGCAACCCAACATTTAACTACAATTGTAAGGGAGTGTTAAGAAAATGATGTACTACTTAGAGATTACACTTGGTTCTCCCTTTTCTTAGGTCAAGTTCTCTTGGCTGTATGCGCTAGCAAATTGGTCTCTATCAAAGACCATGTGGTAAAAATTTGTATTATATATACATGTGCAATATGTCCCAACCCCGAGGGTTGTAGTTTCACTTAGTACTACAAAATAGAAACATGGCAATGCTTAGCACCTCGTTTCTTATCCAATCCTCACTACCAACAAAAACAGAGGAAACACCACCAACCACTAAGAAACTTGTATTTGATTCGTCAGTTCAAAATGATATCCACATACCGCCCGAGTTCATATGGCCCGATGACGAGAACCCGGGCGTCGATCCACCACCCGAGCTCTCCATTCCCGCCATCGACTTGGAAGCCTTTCTCTCGGGCGACCCAATGTCAGTCGCAGAGGCAACTCACCATGTTAGAGAATCTTGCACCAAGCATGGGTGTTTCATGGTAATTAACCATAGAGTTGATCCTGAGCTCTTGGCCAAAGCCCATGAGCACATGGAGTTCTTCTTCGGCATGCCTTTCGCCACGAAACAAACCGCTCAGAGAAGGAACGGCGACGTCTCTGGCTATGCTAGTAGCTTCACCGGAAGGTTTACTTCCAAGCTTCCTTGGAAGGAGACGCTTTCGTTTCGCTATTCTGCTGACGACAAGCCCTCAAACAATGTCGAAAAGTATTTCTTGGATACCATGGGCAATATGTTCAAGGACTCCGGGTAAGAAACACTTGCTTATGTCATTATTAATTAATGAAGTTCAATTCAAGTAAAAGTTGTTCTTCTTGTTGTTTTGAGCAGAAGAGTGTACCAAGAGTATTGTGAAGCAATGAGCAAGATATCACTTGAAATCATGGAGCTCTTTGCCCTGAGCCTAGGAGTTAGAAGAGGCCATTTCCGAGAATTCTTCGAAGGGAACGAGTCGATCATGAGACTAAACTTCTACCCGCCGTGCCAAAAACCAAGCTTGACCCTCGGAACAGGGCCTCACTGTGATCCCACCTCATTGACCATACTTCACCAAGATCATGTCCAAGGCCTTCAAGTTTTCGCAGACGAAAAGTGGCATTCGGTCAGCCCCAACTCCGAGGCGTTTGTAGTCAACGTCGGTGACACCTTAACGGTATGTCATTTTAATAAAAAGCATCTCATCATGTACTTAGTACTAATATGATCGACATTATACAACAACAACATTGACCCACTATAGTCCAGCTCCAACTGGATCTAGGGTGTCAAGATGTATGTTTATATATAAACTTATGATTCATAGAAAATGCAATTTCAGGCGCTATCAAATGGGCTATACAAGAGTTGTCTCCACAGGGCAGTGGTTAACAACAAAACTCCAAGAAAGTCCCTTGCATTTTTCCTATGTCCAAGAAGTGACAAAGTTGTGAGGCCGCCAAGTGAGTTAGTTGGCGCCAATGCTTCAAGAAAATACCCCGACTTTACGTGGCCAGCGTTCCTCGAGTTTACGCAGAATGTTTATCGCGCCGATGGCAAGACCCTTGAGGCTTTCACAGACTGGATTCAGGCTAGAGCAAACAACAACTAATTAAGTAACTAATGATTAACGTACATCATCACTATCAACCCTATGATAGTATGATGGGTTTGTAGTGAAATTACCCTGTTCTGGCCTTTTTGATGAATAAGGTGAGCTTGTTAGTGAGTAGTTGCCATATGCACTCCGCAAATCTATGGGTTTAATTGTTGTGTTTAGCCCTTGATGCCTTTGCAGTGAGTTGCACATAATTGAGGATGTGTGTATTGTATGTCTAGTACTCTTATTGAAATGCAAAATGAGTTTGACTTAGAGGCACGTGCAAATAAAATTGAGCAAGTTAGGTTCAGCAATTAAACCAATCAAGAACGTGTAATTAAACAACGGCTTCAATTTTATACTGGGCAAAAGGAAACTTAGGAATACAATGTAAGTCAATTTATGTACTTTTCTGCAACAAATTTTGTTTTTCTGCAACAAATTTTGTGGAGTATCTGAGTTTCAGCAAGTAGCTTAAATTCTTGAGGCAGAATGATAGAATACGACACCAACAAATGAGAACGCTGAAAACCTAGTACACATCCATGGTACATGGTAATATTATATTCTCTCTCACCAATCAAACTTATTATTATTATTTTTTTTTATTAGGTAAGTATTAGGTAGACCACCTTTAAGGTGGACGACCTAGCGCGTCCCTTAGAACGAGATCCTTAAACTCTGGATCATTTAAAATGTGCTTTGGATCAATCAAACTTATTATTGTTCATGTCATATAAACGTTTGTTTATTTTTTCATCTTTCCATTTACATAATATATTTATTATATCATTCAATCTTATATATTATCTTATTATTGAACTCTTTTTTTATCAAGTTTATCTTTTTTCAATATTTTATTTTCACTAAAGTTATCCAAAATTTCCACTTTTTTTTCTAGGTCATGGACGTACGTTAGAATCGAACGGAGACCCTTATATACTACCCTTGAAAGCTTAGCCGCTTGATTAAATGCTCGAATACTTCAACCTTTCTATCTACTTAATCTTTATTTAATTTTTTTCATCTCCAATAAGTATAAAACTAATCTCAAGAGGAGAAAAAAACAAAGTCGGCTAAACTCCAACAAAACTTCTAAACATCGACAATGTTTGTTGTGAGGATAGGGGTGTACATGCATGTGCACATGGATGGTGGCTTTCTCAAACGTCATTCTGTGGTGATGTCATAAGCCTTAGCGCACCAATAGGGGATTTTTGAGGCCATTCGGTATAGGGTTGAGCACGGTCCGGTCGAAACCAAAAAATTAGACCAAACCGAACCCGACAGATCGAGTTCGATTCGGTCCTCGATTTAGCAAATTTCATGATTTCGGTTTCGGTTTGGTTCAAATTTTTCAAAGGAAAATCTTATATTTATCAAAAACTGCAAAAAAAAAAAACCAAATCAAACTGAAAAAATTCGGTTCGGCTTTTGGTTTACCGAATTCACGAATTTCGGTTTCGATTCGGTTTTAAACCGATGCTCATCCCTAATTTGGCATGACATTTCTCATTTGCTCATAGAATGTGACAACTTGCAACTCATTAAATTCATGCCTAGTGACTGGAGTTGTATGTTAGTGGGAGGTGGAGATGGTTCATACCGACATTCCGTCTTTGTTAGGCCATTTTCAGAATTGGTGTATCACTTATGTTTATCTTGAAGCCAATTTTACTAGGGATTACATTGTTGTTTTGTTTTGCTGAGTCTCTTCTCTCCCAATTGAGTCTAATCTTATCCTTCAGGACCTCATTTACAAGAATAATCTAGTATAGTCGTCACTGTTGTTATGTGTCTAGCCTAATTCCTATCCCTATCAAAACAAATATTATACCCTTACTACTCAATTTTTCATCTACATTATACATTTTATAATTAACGTGAAAATTGTTAAATTACAAACTCTTGAGGATATATGAAAGGCGTATATGCATAACTTTCTATTCTACAAGCTCAACAAACCCTAAACTCTTGAGGATATATGAATGTATTGGCTTTGTCCTTGAAAATTTGTTATTAATGGATGTCCTTGCAACCGGTGGCGGACCTACCACCCGCCAACTAGGGGACAGAGCCTCCACTCAATTTTTTTTAAAAAGATATTTTATTAAAAATATGTACTTATTAAGCCATTAATTTGAACTCAAAATTAACCCAAAACTAATTATATCATAATATATTAATTTGATATAAATCAATGTTCAAAAGTACTAGATACAAAATTATTTGAAAACTCAAAGTTAGCGACCCGATATCCTTTGAAAATAGCAAAGTCTCTCGAATCAAAAGCATTAACTTGACCCAAAATAATCTGTAACCTTAAATTCAATGATCAAATTTACATGAAACTATCTCATATAGTCATATGTACCCATAAAAAATCCAATTTCATTTGATAAAATAATTTAAATACATTATCTATATACCTAAATAAATATTTCATTCTACAAATTAATAAATTATGAATATTTGTTATAATTATATTTTCGAATTTAAATTTAATTACGCTAAATATTTAATGTTAAAGGTAATTAGAATAGGACAATAACATAATTCAAAATATGGTCAAAAGAGAAAACTGAGTCAACTCGAAATCTAAATAACTCGATCAAAATTGACCCAAAAATTCAACTTTACCCGATTACAAGAAAACCCGACACAAAATTGTCCAATCCGATTGTCAAAATATTCAGTTTTGACTCAAATTTGGATTGATCCCAACCCCAAAACGATTGGGGCCGAACCCATCTCAACTTACCAGATTGATATCCCTAACTGTTCTCATAGCCTTGCTAAAAAATGATGTATTTTGCAAGTTTGACCCCCGCTTGATGAAATTTCTTATTGTGCTCGTACTTGCAACTTATAAAACTATAAATCATACAAAAGGATGTCCTACATAAATTTCTTGGGGCAATGATAAGAGCTAAAAGAAGCGCTTGGCGCATAAGCTCACTGATTGAGCACTGATAGTAGTAGTATGAGGTCTCGAGTTCGATACTTCAGGACGGTAGTTTACCCTATTTTCTCTTAAATTGGTTAGTTATCCGGTGAGCCCAAGTACTACTTGTTCCCCTAATTTCTTTCCGTATCAAAAATAAAAGAGCTAAGGGAATTTTTTTCCCTTTGAAATGATCACCCTATAAAGTTTTTCTTGAGCCAATGAGGGGTTGACAAAACATTTGTAACTTACCATTTTTATAGTCTGCCTAGTCTGCCAGTACGTGAGCAATTGAGACATCAAACACGAACTAAGCATATACATTGAAACCAATCGAATAAAATTTTGTTACAAAATCAAATACATTGAAGCCAAATATGATCTTCTACTTCCAACGTATTTCAATTCTTAAATAGAGTTTAGTACTATTTGGCCGGAACTGAAAAAATTGACCAAATCAACCGAACCGAAACCAAAACCTACGAAATTTAGGTTTGTTTCCGGCTCAATAAATTTTAGGATTTTGGTTCGGTTTTGGTTATTTTTCGATTCAGTTCAAATTTTCAAAGAAAAACCTTATATTTATCAAAAACCGAACCAAACCGAATTTTTTTGGTTCACCAAATTCTCGAATTTTCGATTTTGAAGCGATGCTCAGCCCTATTAATCTTAAAAACCAAGTTTATACAAACTAATTTCTTTTTGTATAGAAACTAAATTTAAGATTGAACCATGAGAGCATACACTATGGAGGGGATTGTCAATCCTCTCTTCCTTATTTTAACCATTTTTTATTGAAAGAGAGGATCCTCTTGATAGTGGGGTAAAAGAGAGGATCCCCTCTTAGAAGAGGAATGGGGTTGATTCCTCTATGGGTAGAGGAATGTGCACATTGGCTTTTGTGCATTCCTCTCCCTATTCACCCAATCAAAATTTGACATGTGTCTCATCTATCAACTACATTCATTTATTTTCATTACAATTTAACATTAACAAATTACAAATAAAAATATCTTAAAAAAGATATTTTAAAACACAAAAAATAAAAAGAATAATTCTTACAATTTTTTTTGTCTATAAATTGAACCTAATATTGCATACTTTTTTCATTTATCATAAGTAAGATATTTTTTTGTATTATCTTAATGTTAATCAATATTTAATTATTAGTAGTAATCAATTTATATTGTCATAAGTAATATTTTTTTTTATTGAATGTTAAATTAATTAATTAATCAAAATCAAGTGAATAAATCATAAATTGATAATATGAATATGTGGTAAGATATATGTATAAAAAATTGGAAGAGAGGAAAGGAAATGATCCTCATTGTTGTGGGTGAAAATAGAGGAAGAGGAAGAGGAAGAGTAAAGAGTGGGGTAAAATATAGGGTAGGTGAGGTGTCAAAAGGAGGTGAGGAGAGAGAAAGTAAAGAGAGGATTGACAATCCCCTCCATAGTGTATGCTCTGAAGTGCTAATTGCGAAAGCTCTAGCTAGCATTCCGAATTCCCCAAATATTATTAATTAGGGTCAAGGACAATAGAGACGAGAAAAGTTACAGGAAACTAGAAACACAAATATAGCAAATAATTACATACTATGAAAAATTACACGCAACCTTTGTCTCTTCAAAAATAGTTGTCTAAATCCAAGTGGTTAACATGTTTTTTTTTTTGGTCGGGAGTGGTTAACATGTTGAAACAATGTTTCACACTATAGTGTCCAGACAAGGTGCTTTCGTCTTCCCCTTTTTTGTTCACCTGCTGACTTATAGTACTGGTACAATTGTACAAAACTTGTTTTTTTTTTTCGGTTGAAATTTGTACAAAACTTGTTGGGTAGTGACTAGTTAGCTTTATTGATTGATTATGTACATTATAATTATATTGAATTTAATTAGGGTGAGATTTAATTGATATTTCAAAGGTAAATTACTCAAACTATCTGAACACCACAACGATTAATTTTATCTTGTAGTATAAACATAATAATTACGGTAATGCATGCAAGACTTCCTGATCAGTACTTAACAAGAACAGCTAATTAATAACTCAACTTAAGTTCTTTGTATCTTAGTTGGATAGGATTTGGGTGATCAAGTTTTATAAATTATCAATTTACTGTAGTTTAGGGCTTTACTCGTTAAGTAATTAAAGGTGAACAAATTTTGTCGTGCATGCACTGATTGATGCACAAGAGGGCTAAAAACAAGAACAGCTATGGAAAGTAGTCCTTCAATGTGATGAACATTGAAACGCAATACACCAATGAGATTTTGAAAAGTGTTTGTGCTTTAAGATTTTCAACAGCCCTCTTTGATTTCTTTCTGTCATACAGATCCCTTCACTCTTTTCTAGTAGCATCAATTCTTTGCGTACCATACCCAATGTGTCCACGTACAAACTCACTTTCTCATGTAAGAAGATGACTCAGGATTCCAGGAAATTTTCTCTGGTACAGATCAGTAGACCTAGTAAAACATATCCAATTCGAATCCGAAATTGGACCCGATAAACGATTCGAACATGACTCGAGATCCGATCTAAATCTGATCTGATCCAAAACAATCCAAATTAAATATAATCCAAAATTACCAGAACTAAAACTTACATGAAATCATCCGATCTGAAATGATCCAAACTAAATTTTACTCGAAATCATCCGATCCGAAATTACCCGAACTAAAGCTTACATGAAATCATCTGATCCGAAATGATCCAAACTAAATTTTACTTGAAATCATCCGATCCAAAATTACCCGAACTAAATCTTACCCGAAATCATCCGAATTAAATCTCAATATTAGATATGTTCTCAAAATTAAAAAAACAGCAATTAAAAGTAGTCCACACAAACAATATAAAACTGTGCCTGAATTGATATAATATCGAACATAGATCTATATATAAGAGTTCTCTTAAAATGTTCATCTTTTTTATATGTGTACTTGATGTTCATTTTTGTTATCCATAATTTGTAATTGCACTCCTATTTAAGTGTGTATATATTTGATTTTTTTGTAGAAGTATATATGTTTGACTAATTGTTACTCTATCAATTAATTCATATGTGCTTTTTTATTAATGTGTTTGAACAATATTTTTTATAAAGTATAATATACATGTTGTAAGGTTTCAATGTAAATATAAGGCCCTATAATAGGAGTTATGTTTATCATCCAAAACTCAAATAGGTCCAATCCAAAAAAAAACTTGAATCATCCAAATAACACTCGAATCCGAAATGATCAAACTCCAAGCAATTTGAAGAGGACCCAGACTGAATAAGACCTGAATCCGAACTGATCCGAAGTATGACAATCCGAAAAGGATCTGAACCAAACTAAACCTAAACCCGAGCAACATCTGAATCCGAGCCGATCCGATCTGAACACAACCCGAAATAAATGTATAACCCGAACAAATCTGATCCGAACGACCCATTGGATAGGTCTACATATTAGGATATCAAATACGGTTATCATTTATCAATATGAGTTTTGTCTTTATCATTGGCAAAATACATATAGAGCACCCGTACTTGTACAAAATGTGCAAACGGGCCCCCATACTTTTTTTTGTTCTATTGAGCACCTGTACCTATCCAATTTTGTTTTATTGAGCATTTGTGTCCCAATTACGGTGTTCGTGGCATTACACAGTGTTACATGGCTTGAATTTGCATTACGTGGATATTACATGGCAAAATACGTGTTACATGGTCATTATTTGGCAATTAAACAGAGCGTAAAATGTACGCGAACACTAATTGGGACACAAGTGTTCAATAGAACAAAATTAGATAGATACATGTGTTCAATAGAACAAAAAAATGTACGGGGCCGTTTATACATTTTGTATTTTGCCCTTTATCATTGTTTGAATCAATATCAAACTTGTTTGATAAATGAGATGCCGATATTTGTTTGTGCGGTAGCAACGCCAAACCTAATACGACAAGTATTTGGTATAGACTTGTATCAAAGATGTAAAAGGACGGTATCAAACTCATATCAAATATCTTGATATCACTATGTCTTGGTATCCATATCGATTGAGATACCCGATGTCTCCTAATCTCCTATTTTGGTAACGATATTCGTATCGACACCGCAACACCACATAAATTAGGGCAGGTAACAAGAACAATTGAACTTCACAGCTCAAAGGGAGATTCAATTAAAAAAGCACACACAAAAGTAAGAACCTTCAAATTCCCTCGACATGGGGAATCATATAAACTAACAAATGTATAAGATTCTGTTATCACAGCGTTTGAACTTGGACCATGAGGAATCACGAGAGCACATTAGACTGAATTACGTACATGAATAAACAATGTGGGAAACGAAGAATCATTTTCTGCTTACAAAAAAAGAATTCAAGCGGTTCCATTCTGAGCTGCATCTGCACAGTTTCTAATCACCTATTCTGTTCATTCTGTAAGCTTGCAGTTGTGAAGATAAGGGTGGTCGTAATTGATGTACTTAGTCCAGTATGATCGATACTTCATCATCGCAATCTCCAGCCAAGGCTTCATGTTCCCATTGTAGTGAACAACTGCTGCATTTTCGATATCTGATCTGTCAACGCTTGGATTATAGCCTAATCCGAGAACATGCCAAGACTTCTCGAGTGGATGTGTCAACCCGTAAAATGTGATCAGTCCCGGAGGCAATGTCCCAAGCTTCCACAGTGTCCTATCTTCATTCTGCAACAACAAAATAGCTTCAGTTTCTCACAAAATTTAGAAGAAACTTCAGTTTCGCAAACAACATTGCATTTTTGGAAATAAGCGAGAAACTAGTACAAGAAGCTGCTAGAAGGTAGTGTATACAAACATGAACAAATATGCATAGGAAACTCTCATAGAAGAGCAAGGCATTCCAGTTACAAGGAATACAATGTAAAAGTCTCATGTAGTAGTGAAGACTAACCATGTTCTGCCACTTGTGATAGATACCGGTGATATCCTTGATTTTCCACTCCTTGAGGTCAAAAATGTTCATCCCATAAGCCCATCCACACGCAAGGGGATTGAAGTTTCGTGCAATATGTGGATTGGAAAAGTTAAGGTATTTATCAAACCGGTGAAAGCTCTGTCCACAGGTTTCTACAGCACCGTTCACTTTACCATGAAGATCTACCAGCCAAAGACCTGTCAAGTCTCTCTGAACCACAATATCATCGTCAAGAAATAAGATCTTGTCTAATTTTGGATAAACCTGTGGGAGATAGAATCGCAAGTGGTTAAGCATTGAAAGGTACTTCGGGTTCCTGTACTTCAAATTAGATGACCCAGCTGATACAGAGGTTGGATGATCCGCCTTGAAATAATATTCTTTCATGGAAGCAGACTCCAGCTGTCTCAAGACCGGACAGTATGATGAATTCAGCCACTTAAATCCGTCAACATTTTCAACATGGATGGTAGCCTTTCCAGGAGGGTTCAGTAGGAACCACATGTTCATCGCCCCGAAATTGAGCTTATCTGTAACAAGATGAAACACATGCTTCTCTGGCTCCTGGGAAATATTCCAGAGTGCATATTAGTGCTTCAGAGAAACAATTGCTAAAAAAATCATTGTCATCCAAGCATATATCAAACAGACCAAGGCAACACTAAAAAAAGTGCACGTGACCCTTTAACTTGCAGATTAGAAATCAATACAATCTCCAGCAATATTGCAGCTTCATATATCTCACATCAATGAACATAAACAAAGTTCACGGAGTAAAAAAAAAATCGTGTAAGATCTCCATTCCTGGTCAATTTAGGATGCACAACTAAAAGAAAATATGGTATTCATGTCTTCAATCTAGACACATAAAAGCATGAGTTTCGCATGGAACCAAGAAAAGATTGTAGATTTCACCTTGGCATTCGTGATGGTTGAATTTACAACAACTGATGCAGCCAGAACATTATCAGAGAAGAGGGCATAATGATACAGCTCTGGATTCTCCAGATTTTCACTCCTTGGGAACTTTCGCTTCTCTAAAGGAAGAAGGTGGTAATCTATGGTTAAACGCAATGAGAGACAGTGAATTCCATCTGGAACGGTCTTCGCTGCTAGTTGGCTCAAAAATGTGCTCTGCTTCTTTAAGCTTCTCACTTGTTCATCTGCAGATTGAAGCATGGATCTCAGCTTTCCAGTGACCAACTTACAGTCATACAGCTGCTCCTTTGCTTTTGACAGAGCTTGGCCCATGGCTCTGATTTTCTCAGGCGCACTACAAACAAGGAAGCAAAAAAGTAGATGATAGTAATACCCATGAGAGTAGGAAAAATGAGAAACGAGAAGAGTTGGACAACCATCTTAACTACCAACCTTGGATATAGATCAGCATCAGTAGGTGCCTCCCCTATAGCACGATGGATCTCCTTAACCCTACTTTGCAGTTCCTGGAGCAAGTCAGGCCTATTCTTTAATTTAGCTATGCTGATATATACCCTAGCCATTATAATCTGATCCCGCATCAAGCGAACTGTGGAATCAGCATTCTCATTATCAGTTTCTTTTCTCCAAATATTGTACTTTCCTAGAACTGCAGAGTCAACAGATTTAGATCGCTCAATAGCAGCATTTTCAAGTTTTGCAATCACTGCTTCATCATCCTGTTTGATTAATTCAGCTTCACGTTTTTCACGCCGTTTTTCCCTCAGTCGCTGCAGAGAAAGCCAACCATTTGTCACCAGATAGAATTTAAGATTTGAAAAGCCTAGCTGTTGCATGCAAGAATGTAGAGCTCACAAGTCAGGAAAGGAATCTGATTTACCCTGCGAGATAACATCGCTGGTGAATCAGGGACATTGTCATGATTAGGACCTGGACATAAGCAAATAAGGTATCAGTAAACTCGAGTTATTACAACAAATGCCTTTGCCATGTGCTAGGAAGTAGGAAGTGATAACCTGATGGCTTGTCTTGCTTTTTGGTTGACTTTTCCTTTCTAACATCAGGAGCTGCTCGGATTTCCTTGATAAGGCAACAACAGGATGCAATCAGCAAAAGGGGACCCATTAGTATTGCATACAAATAAAAATGTTGAAGACGTTTGTCCAATATAAATACTTCAGTGAAAGTATAAGACATACCTCTGATGAAGTGCCATCTAAACCTTCTTTCCCCACAATTTTCCATGATGCAGACAAATTATTCTTCTTGAATGAATCAAGGCTTAACGGCCCTAGGTCATTAGTTCCAACAACAATCACCTCAACAAACTGCATTAAGATTTAAAAGGACATTAGGGGAGAAATGGAACTCCAACAGCATCAGCTATATAAATATTTACAGCAATAAAAGATGGAGCAAGTTATGTTTCTAGCCTCTTTTGACAAGAGCGGTTTAAGGTGCTTCACTGCTAGCCTCTGTCTCCAATCTGCATTCTACACCATTCACACAAACCAATAAATCACTGTGTGCAACTAATATAAAGCGGGCAGCACATAATATAAGCATTAGTTGCTAACTACCTGTTTATGTGAGCTGAGAGAGCCGACCCTTTCTGTGGAAGGATGAAATAACCAATAAGTACAACAATAGTTAGCAATGTAAAGATAACGACTTAGAATGAGAAAGCGAAAGGATAAAGTAGTGACAGTTCAACGAGACCATCATGCTTCTTCCCATAATTATATACAAAGCATTCAGAATTTATATTTGTTTCTCGGCCAATTATATTGCACACAACTGTAATAAACTTAGTTAACAGTTTCAGAGAGCACATTATTCTTGCTTTCTTTAGATGAAATTCTCCATTTTGATAAACACCTAGCCAGGATTTTCAGGCAACAGAACTGCAACTGATGATGTGTAAAGAGAATGACGGATTGTGATCGAAACAGTCATATCTGCAGTAACTTGTCTTTACAAGAAGCACCACAAGAGAGAAAAGTATAGTCCAAACAGACCAATTCATTCTCTTTAGCTATACATTTTTGAACCAGCTTTTCTCAAAGCTAGATTACAATCCACAACAGAAAAAGTCCTAAAATATTGAGGCGGCAAAGAAAGTTTACTTGCATAATCAAGGTGCATTGCATGCTAAGACAAATTTATATACTGAGCATGCACAAGTTGCAATAATAATTCAATACCAAATTTGTTCTTGCATCCAAAGATGAAGATGGAAAATCAGATTTTCAAATAAGATCATCGACTCACATATTCTAAGTAAAACTACTGTCTACATCCACAAAAAAAGAACTCAATTCAGACTGAACTAAACTCACTAATAAACGAAACTAATGGCCCTAAAACTCCATCACAATACACCAGAACGTTAATAGAGTGTGGATAAGTCTCAGCCACAAAGGAACAAACCATACAGAAGAAGAGCAAACGACTACAAATTTGAGTTCGAGCTCGATATCCAGCTAAAACACGGCACAAACCAGAATCAGCGAGCTTACAAAGCTAGATCTACGCTAGAAACCGCAATTACAGTAGTGAACAGCGGAAAGGGAGAGATTAAATTGGAGAATTCAAAACTAACCATCAAACGCGGAAGAGAAGTATGATCCTCGACCGGCGAAGAACAACAAAGAGAAGAGCACAGCAGTGGGAAAGAACCAAAGAAGGCCAGTTGAAATCCACGATCCGCTCCCGCCCTTGCCCCGACCGCCCGAAACCCCTCTTCTGACCGCCATTTGCAATCAAAAAAGAGCCTGAAGAAGATCACGAGAGTAGAAAGCAAATCAAAACGGGACATATTGACAATTGATTGCACGAACCAAACAATACAGACAAACACAAGTGAAATTGAATCAACGCTTGGCTAAATCGAAGCAATGCAAGGAAAGAAGAATGAAATCGAGAGGGAGAAAGAGAGAGAGGAGATACCGGAAAAGAAAGGACGGATATGGATGTTGTGCTGAAGAAGGAAGGAGATCAACCGTATAAGCTTCCCGGCGTCGGAAGCATCTTCGGAAAAGTTGGAGAAGAAAGGGGATTTACGCCGCTATGAGGAGGGACTCAGGCCGGCCAGCTCTCCTCCTGCCATTTTTGTTTCTTGAACAAAAAAAAAAAAGCTTCAAAACGGTGCCGTTTTCTTGCGGTAAGAAAATATCCACGTCAGCATCCAGTGTGTCGGTGCCGAGCTCAAATAGTCATATCCAACGCTATTCTCTTAATTTGCGGATTTTTGGATGTTGTGTTTATAATCTATGCTCGTAAAAATTCAATGTAACACACACATAAGAGATATGGTAGGAGTCAAGTGGCTCATAGGTAGGATGAGTCCCATGACAGCTCTATCACTCACAAGCCGCATTTGGTGCCTAGTCTCTGTGATCATAGTGCTAGTATGTGTGTGCTCGTGTGTGATATATATTGAGGAAGGTCTTGGACTCTACCTGATATCTTTCTATTTTTGGTTGGGCTTTTATTAAGTTTTGGTCAAGCGGCCCAAAATTGAGAGCGGTCCTTTACTTTGATCAGGCGTTCATTAAGTGGAACGACGCCGTTTGGGAAATGACCCTCGTATAAGAGCGATGAACAGGAACCCTAGATCAGACTTTTGCTCCTTCTGCAAGGTTGAGAACTCTCTAGGATTTTTCAAGCTCCCGAGCTCCATCTCTGGCGATTTCTCTTTGGTTCATCAGATTTGAGTGAGGTCTTCGACAGGATTAGGAGAAAGGGTGAGGAAGAAGGCCACAAGTTCTTTGTGAACGCATTTGTGTCGCCTTCGCTCCCTGAGCTTTGTGCATCTCCTTTGCTTTCTGTCTTTGAGCCATGTGTTTGTGCTTGTTCTTTTTGCTTTGTGAAAACTTGGTTGAGTCTCCCGATTGAGGCTCCGCAGAGTAGAGTTTACCCGAACTGCGTTACCAATCTCGTGTGTTCAACTTGTTCTTTTTATTTCTGTTCTTTATTGATTTCGAAACTTGTGATTGAGGTAGATTTGAAAACGAGCTCCACAATGGAGGTAAATTTACTCTTCGCGTTTCATTTTTTCCAATGTTTTACAAAGGATGTGGTAAAATACTGCATCCCACCATTCGAGTGATACCCTACCATGGGATCGTCGTTTCGAATTGAACCTCGTGAGAGTGAATATCCTAATTTTTAATGTTAGAGATACTAGTACTTACTTGGTCGGTCTTGTCTTGTTCCAAGTAACAAATACTTGGTTTGAGGGATGGTAATAGTCTTAACATGTGACCAACTTAGAAAATTTGTAGAAAACGCACTAGGCGGACATTGACAGCAACAACGACCGGCCATCAATGCAACCAACACCAATCAAACACCAAACCACAAGATGTAGCTTAAGAGAAAAAGGAACTTCAAAGAAGTAAAAAAAAAACAACACAATACTCCATATATATACAGCTATGTTCGAGAATGAAGGAGATGGCCGGAACTCTCAAAAGTGAAAGGTCAACACAAGAGGGGGCGGAGGGGCCAAAACCACATTGGGGTGTCCGGAGAAGGAGATGGCGAGGATTCATAAGCAAGAAACGAAGTTCCTATAATGTTTCCCCAACATATATTAGTTCTAGACCAAGCAATGGGGTACGTTGAAGTGTGTTTACCCACGAAACT